>CM069160.1:35135796-35190796 GCA_035221665.1 Okamejei kenojei
CGGTGGGAGATCTCAAGAGGGGGGTGGGGGGTATGGGGAGAGTTCAGATGAGGAGGGCTACGGGTGGTGTGGGGAAGGAGGAGGGTGGAGGGGTTATGTTTGTGTGGGGAAGAGTAGGGGGGTCGTGGAGTGAGCGGGGTGTGGAGAGAGGGTGGGGGCAATGTGGGTGGAGAGGGGGGGTGAGTGGAGGGAGGGGGGGTGCTGGGGGAGCATGGGAGGGAGGTCGTGGGTGGGGAAGGGGGGAAGAGGGAGGGGGAAAGTTGGGTGAGAGTGGGGCATCACACACATCGCGCGCAGGCGGTTTTTATAAGGGTTGCTCTGCCTCACTTGTGGACGACCCGGGTTCGATCCCTGACTACAAGGTTGCTGGTCTGTTAAGAGTGTGTACGTTTTTTCCCCGGTGAAGCCGCGTTGGGGTTTCCTCCAGGCTCTCCAGTTTTCCCTTCACCCTCACTCAAAGGCGTGTGGGTTTGAGGTTAAGTGGGCTTCTGTGAGTTGTAAGTTGTCCCAAGTGGTGTCGGGTTGTGCTTATGTACGGGTACGGGGGACCTAGGTGGGCCAACATAAAGGGTTCTGTTTCCCTAAACTAAAATCCAACGGGCGAGGGGATTTGGCAGAGGGCTGGGTTGGGGGTGACAGAGGGAACCCTTTGCCCGGTCACTCTTACCACTGCCTGGACCTCGGCCTTGTTTCCACACAGATTTGATGGTTTGGGCCAGCTGGCTCGGGTTTTGCCAAAAAACAAACCCCAACGGACGGTCGTGCAGGAGGGCATCGTGGAGCTTGCGTCAGAGTGCGGCTTCTGGACCACCACAAGGCTGGCCCGGAGACGGGGCCCACCGCTGGGCTGCAACCCACACACCTCTGGACGTTTACCTTACTTACATTTAATCTCCTTGTGTTGGGGACCAGTTGTTTGTGGGCATTCTTGGCCAGCCGTTGAGTTCCGCCTCACCATCGGCAATCTTCTGCAGACAAAACAGACCATAATTACAAAGGGGGGACTTCAGATGCAGAAGGTAGGGCCATTCGGCCTTACACCCAGCACGCCATTCATTATGATCCACGGTCTGTATCATTCAAAAATCAGTAACCCCGTTCCTGACTTATCCCCCATATCCCTGTAGCCTTCAGAGTAAATTCTTTAACTCTATCTTGAAAACATCCAGTGAATTGGCCTCCATTGCCTTCTGAGGCAGGAATTTACCACAGATCACAAACGCTCTGGGTGGAATACACTTTTTTTTCCTCATCCCCAGGCCCAAATGGGCCGACCCCTTATTCTTTTAAATCTATTCTATTTGTGTTATACCAGCGACGCTGTCCTTGCGCGGGACCCGGCAGGAGTCCTCCGGCCTGCCGCTTCTTGAGTGTGGGGCCACCACCAAAGATGCTAAGAGGAGCTTTGGTCACCACTTAACCGACCAGTTTCTCACTTGGGCCATCTACAAAGATAACCACACCCCACACACCAACCCCACACACCTACACCACGGAGGAATCCTGGTTCCAGGTTTGGTTCCTCGATACTGAGCTGGAGGGCAGTGGGGAGCAAGAACAGGAAAACATGGCCTTAGGGTAGCAAAATAATGCTACACTTTTATTAGATTAAAAAAAAACCAGATTTAAAAGCTATAGGGATAAAAATGAGAAGGACTGGGGATCAGCAGGCCCAGGCTTGTCACAGAGAACAGCCCACTGCCCCTCACAAGGACAACGATTTACGGATTTTCATTTTGTGGCACGGCCGATGGTAAACTCGTTCACCTGGACAACGGACAGAGAGCAGTTAAGTTCAGGTAACCCGCTTGTGCCTTGCTGCACAACTATGATTATCAGCGGATAGATGGGTAGGAGCCACACTGCGCCAGTGGGGCCACACACAGAGGGGCCACCAGTGTGCCACACACGGCACAGCCGGCAGTGGGTCCTCACACAGGAGCCACCAGTGGCCAACAACACACTGCCGACAGTGGCCTCACACACACACACCCAACACACACCACACAAAGCAGCCCGTGGCCACACCACACCAGAGCGCCAGTGGCACACACACACATGTCAGCCAGTGGACACACTCGGACACCACACACACACCAGCAAGCGTGGCCACCACCACACCACAACAGCCGCCAGTGGGCCAACAACCTCACACACAGCAGCAGTGGCACACCTCATAGCCGGGCCAGGTGGGATACCACACGGGCAGCGCCAGTGGCACCACCAAACACCACAAAACACACAGAGCAGCCAGCCAGTGGCACCCACCACCACAAGGCAGCCAGTGGACACACACACAGCCGCCAGTGGAACACCACCACACACACACACAAGCAGCCAGTGTGAACACAACCACAGCAGCCCCCGATGGTATCACACAGAAGCGCAGGTGGCCACCCCATCCACACACACACACACAGCCGCCAGTGGCCACACAACCATGGTGCAGCCCTGGTACAGCTCACTGCCGCCCCCGCAACCACACACTGTCACACTGCCTACCTGACTGGCAAACCGCAAAGTGTTGAGAGATTCATGGAAGTCTTCTTCCAGCGGCGACACGTTGACAAACATCAACCTGCGGGACAGACGTGTCAGTTACAAACGAGGCAGCGTCCCAGGGTACAAGTTACAGCAGAAGAGGAGAGGACTACTCACGTCTTCGAATTTCCTCCCAAGCTGTTCTGCAGCAGGTGGGTCAGCTTACTATTGCGGTAAGGGATGTGAGCTTCCTGGAAGAGAGAAGAGAGAGAGAGAGAGAGGTCAGTCACACACAGGCCCCCCCCCCCACCCAGGTCCAGCATCTCGGCAGCCCGCGTGGAGCAGCTGGTACGGAGCAGCCTGCCCAGCCCTGCTCCCACACGCAGATCCGTTGACACAACCGGCCCCGGCCCACAGAGTCCCGTTAGGCACCTCACCCACACTGGCACAGCACAGTCCAGCATGTGTAAAAACTTCCACCCACCCCAGCACAGTGTACAGTGCAGTCCAGCAGTGTGTAACTCCACACCCCAGCACAGTGTACAGTGCAGTCTAGCAGTGTGTAACTCCACACCCCAACAGTGTACAGTGCAGTCTAGCAGTGTGTAACTCCACACCCCAGCACAGTGTACAGTGCAGTCTAGCAGTGTGTAACTCCACACCCCAAAACAGTTAACAGACATTGCAGTCTAAAGCAGTGTGTAACTCCACACCCCAGCACAGTGTACAGTGCAGTCTAGCAGTGTGTAACTCCACACCCCAACACAGTGTACAGTGCAGTCTAGCAGTAACTCCACACCCCAGCACAGTGTACAGTGCAGAACTCCACATCCCAGCACAGTGTACAGTGCAGTCTAGCAGCGTGTAACTCCACACCCCAACAGTGTACAGTGCAGTCTAGCAGTGTGTAACTCCACACCCCAGCACAGTGTACAGTGCAGTCTAGCAGTGTGTAACTCCACACCCCGGCACAGTGTACAGTGCAGTCTAGCAGTGTGTAACTTCACACCCCAGCACAGTGTACAGTGCAGTCTAGCAGTGTGTAACTCCACACCCCGGCACAGTGTACAGTGCAGTCTAGCAGTGTGTAACTCCACACCCCAGCAGTGTACAGTGCAGAACCACACCCCAGCACAGTGTACAGTGCAGAACTCCACACCCCAGCACAGGGTACAGTGCAGAACTCCACATCCCAACACAGGGTACAGTGCAGAACTCCACACCCCAACACAGGGTACAGTGCAGAACTCCACACCCCAACACAGGGTACAGTGCAGAACTCCACATCCAAACACAGGGTACAGTGCAGAACTCCACACCCCAGCACAGGCAGAGATGCCAACCCTAAATTTAGTTCACAGTAACATTCAACCCATTTGTCCGTAACAAATGGGGTTAAATGCATTTCTCTCCGTACTCACTTGGGGTTGTTGCCGGCGGGTCTGCGCCTGCGCACTGGTGCAGATCAGCGGGCTGCCGGCGGGCGGGTGCGGCACATGCGCACTTGGCAAGGTTGCCGGCGGGTCTGCGCCTGCGCACTGGGTGGGGGTGGGAGGGGAGGCCCGGTGGTGGGGCTGCCGCGCGGGCGGGCTGGGCGGCCAAGAAAGTGCCGCTGATCGCGCGGGCCCGGCGCCGCCCGGATCGGAATGGCACCAGGGGCCTGGCCCGGCAAACCCTCCCCCACTGCGCACGCGGGGCCCCAGCCACTGGGGGCCCACGGCAAACCCTCCCCAATGCGCAGGCGCGGGGACCACTGTGGGCCCGGCAACCCTCCCCCACTGGCGCCGGCCCGCGCGGCCACTGTGGGCCGGCAAACCCTCCCCCACTGCGCTCGCGCGGCTGGGACCTCGGGCTACCCTCCCCCACCTGCGCACGCCGGCTACTGGGGCCCGGCAACCCTCCCCCAACTGGCGCACGGCAGCGCGACTACTAGGGCCCGGCCAAAGTGCCCAAACTGCGACAGCGGGAGGGCAAATTGCCGCTGATCGCGCGGGCCGGCAAACCGGGGACACACGGCGCCGGCGTTCACCACGGGAGGAACACCGGCGCGGCGGTGTTCCGTAACAGCATGTTTGGCTGCCGGAACACCGTAAAAAGGTTATTTCGCCGGGACAAAATACGGCGAATCCGGGACACTTGGCATCTCTGCACAGGGTACAGTGCAGAACTCCACACCCCAACACAGGGTACAGTGCAGAACTCCACACCCCAACACAGGGTACAGTGCAGAACTCCACACCCCAACACAGGGTACAGTGCGAACTCCACACCCCAACACAGGGTACAGCGCAGTCTGGCAGTGCAGAACTCCACACCCCATCACAGGGTACAGTGCAGAACTCCACACCCCAGCACAGGGTACAGTGCAGAGCTCCACACCCCAGCACAGGGTACAGTGCAGAACTCCACACCCCAGCACAGGGTACAGCCTACACACACGGCTAAATGCCGCACACGGTTGCTAAGGCAAGCCGCCCAGCACTAGGTGTGAGCACAGTCCCGTCCCACTGGTGTGCTGGGCCTCACCTTGTTGGACAGTGACAGAATGACGAGTCCGAGACACGACAGGCTGGTGTTGATTGCCTGAGCCTCCCGTAGACGCTCCCCGGTCGAGCGAGATTTATCCAGGCGTTCGCTGCCCGCCAGGTCCACCAGGCACAGGGTTGCTAAACAAATGCAATGACAGGGGCGTTAGTAAATTACTGCACAGGACCCTCATCTAGCAGGGTGACTGCTTGGGACAGAGAGTGCTGAAGCTCTCTGGTCCCAATGACAGGGGCATTAGTAAATTACACACGGCAAAAGTTCCAGACAGTGGATATTTCTAAGGCAGAGATATATAGATTCTTGATTAATGCGGGTGTCAGAGGTTACCTTATGACAGGGAGCAGGTGGAGCTCCTGGGGCCAGGTGGTAGGGGGAGTATTAACCCTCCGGTCCTGATGCTGTTTGGACAGCGAGCAGTCTGTATGGGTTACATGGATGGGAGCAGCAGCAACAAGCACATAGTTCCTCATTCCCGGATGCTGGAGCCTGCTTTCCAGTCCCACTACACATGGGCACAGCACACCGAGCTGGAGCAGCAGTTTGCTAATGTCCTGCATTGTTGCCCGGGCTCATTCACCGCACACAGTCCCATCATCTCAACCCCCCTGGTTCGGTGGTGAGCAGGCTTAGCCAGCCCCAGGCCTAGATCACAAAGCATACGCCTTGACAACACCCTACTCCCAGCCATGCAGGGAGCAGATTGAAGACCAGTAATGTGCGATTGTTCTGCACACCAGCTTGTGAAGAAGGCAGCAGCTCACACATCAGCAGCTTTCACACAGACTCGGTGAGTGGGTGAGAAGCGATGGCAGGAAGCGGGAGAGTTAGGACACCTTCATCAAGGACACTACGAATGCCCAGCTCCAATGACCAAGCAGCCGCAGTGATTCAGCCACTGCCTGGGACCGTCAGCCCCAGTAGGTCAGTCAGGTGGGACCGTCAGCTCACGGCAGCCAGTGGCTCAGCTAGATGGGACCGTCAGCTCACTGCACCAACAGTGGCTCAGCTAGATGGGACAGTTAGACAATAGACAAATGAGGAGGCCATTCGGCTCTTCGAGCCAGCACCGCCATTCAATGTGATCATGGCTGATCATCCCCAATCAGTACCCCGTTCCTGCCTTCTCCCCATATCCCCGACTCTGCTATTTTTAAGAGCCCTCCAACTACTCTCAGAGACTCACAACTCTCTGTGAGAAAATGTGTTTCCTCCTCTCCATTCTAAATGGCTTACTCTTTATTCTTAAACTGTGGCCCCTGGTTCTGGACTCCCCCAACATCAGAAACATGTTTCTTGCCTCTAGCGTGTCCAAACCCGTAACAATCTTATATGTTTCAATGAGATCTCCAGTCATCCCGGGAATTAACCTTGTAAACCTACGCTACACTCCCTCAATAGCAAGAATGTCCTTCTCAAATTATGGGACCAAAACTGCACACAATACTCCAGGTGTGGTCTCACAAGCGCTCTGTACAACTGCAGAAGGACCTCTTTGCTCCTATATTTGATTCCTCTTGTTATAAAGGCCAACATGCCATTCGCTTTCTTCACTGCCTGCTGTACCTGCATGCTTACTTTCGTAGACTGATGAACAAGGACCCCCAGATCCCGTTGTACTTCCCCTTTTCCCAACTTGACGCCATTTAGATAGTAATCTGCCTTCCTGTTTTTGCTACCAAAGTGGATACCCTCACATTTATCCGCATTAAACTTCATCTGCCATGCATCTGCCCACTTCCCCAGCCTGTCCAAGTCACCCTGCATTCTCATAGCATTCTCCTCACAGTTCACACTGCCACCCAGCTATGTGTCACCCACAGTGGCTCAGCCAGGTGGGACTGTTAGCTCACAGGACCCCGGCCAAAGACAGACACATAGAGGACGGCAGCCACACTGGGCCAGGGTGTCCTGCACGTCGGTGCCAGCCACTCACAATGATGCAATTACTCACATCTACACACCAGGCCGTTGGCAGAGTTACTCCCTTCTATGTGCAGCTGGAAGACACTGTGGCTCCGCGAGGAATGATCGTTCATGGCTGTCTTTGCCACCGAGCGGTTGCTTTTGGAAATAGTAATTAACTTGTTGACCTATGGGGAGAGCACAAGCATTTAGTCCAAACCCAGCAGCTCAAACCAACACTGTCCAAAAGAGAAGACACAGTGCTGGAGTAACTCAGCGGGTCAGGCAGCATCTGTGGAGAACATGGATAGGTGACGTTTCACAGAGTGCTGGAGTAACTCAGCGGGTCAGGCAGCATCTGTGGAGAACATGGATAGGTGACGTTTCACAGAGTGCTGGAGTAACTCAGCAGGTCAGGCAGCATCTGTGGAGAACATGGATAGGTTTGTGTGCGTGTGTGAGTGTGGGGGTTGGGGGCAGGATAAAGCATGGTATTGCTTTATAAATGGCACAGTATTCAGTGAGGGGAATGGAGGGTGGGGGGTGAATGAGGAACAGTGGAAAGTGGGCCTGTTCCCATGGATCTGTGGGCTGGGTGGGGAGTAACGTTACTAGGGGCGGGTACCAACCTCCTCCACTGTGCTGACACTGATGTACACCAGGTTGGTCACGGACCTGTGGGCAGGGTGGGCAGAGCAGGGAGTAACGTTAGTCGGGGCGGGTACCCACCTCCTCCACTGTGCTGACACTGATGTACTCCAGGTTGGTCACGGACCTGTGGGCAGGGTGGGGAGTAACGTTACTAGGAGCGAGTACCCACCTCCTCCACTGTGCTGACACTGATGTACTCCAGGTTGGTCGCGGACCTGTGGGCAGGGTGGGGAGTAACGTTACTAGGAGCGAGTACCCACCTCCTCCACTGTGCTGACACTGATGTACTCCAGGTTGGTCACGTACAGCTGCTCACTCTTGTTACTGCGTTGCTTGATGTCATACACGACGGCCTTCTGTGATTTGGTCACCAACAGGTCACGGATAGTCTCATTGTAGATCTCCAGAAAGCTGGCTGTGAACTTGTACTGAAACCAAAGCAGAGCGAGCTGAGGGGAATCGCAGAGCTACCCGACAAGCCCAGGAACACTTAACCAGACAACAAGAAACAGTGCTGGTGTAGCTCCCACAGGGCAGCAGCAAGAGCCCAGAGAAGAGGCTGCCTCTGTGCCCAGAGGTGCTGTCACAGGGCCCAAAGCCCAGAGAAGGGGCTGCTAGAGGGCCCCAGAGGCAGAGGCTGCCACAGTCCAGAGCCTAGAGAAGGTGCTGCAACAGGGCTGCAGAGCTCAGAGAAGGGGCTGCCACAGGGCCCCAAGGCAGAGGCTGCCACAGGGCCCAGAGGCAGAGGCAGAGGCAGCCACAGGGCCCAGAGCCCAGAGGCAAGGGCTGCCACAGGGCTCTGCGTGAGGTGCAGCCAGGCGGTGGTGCCTGGAACAAGCTACCAGTGGGAAGGCTGTGTCCAAGGCAGGGACATCATGTAACAGGTGCACCAGGCCGCTCCAGGCCTGACAGCAGTGAGAGCTTGCACTTGGCCAGATACCAATGTGTGGACCACCGGGGTGTTGGTACAGAGATGGAGATGTTTGTTTACACAGGAACAGTGGGTTGGGGGAGAGCTAGAAGGCTCCCACCACTTGTGAAGTGTTTCGTGTCTAGACTCCTGCCTGACTGCCGGACACATTGCAGATACTCACCAGCCATCCCATGGTCTCCAGTCTACGCGCAGTGACGAAGATCTGATCGACTGCGCGTGGAATCATCCCCTTGGTGTCACACGTCAGCTCTTCTGGCCCCTCCATGGTGTAGGTCTTGCCACTGCCTGTTTGACCGTAGGCAAAGATACAAACGTTGTAGCCATCCAGGGCAGACTGGGAGAGAAAGGCAGGCAGCGTCATGGCAGGAGAGTCTGTCCATTCATAATGCCCACAACCTCTTTGATGCCCATGTTAACCATTCCAACACAGTGGTGACAAGACAGTATCTGTTACCCACCCATCCAGCTCACCAATGATGGGATGGGCTCATAGACCAGCATGTATCTACGTTACTGTCATGCCCATCCACTGTGGAAGGGTGGTACTAAATGCTGCAGTAACTCAGTGGGTCAGACAGCATCTCTCGGGAGAAGGAACAGGCGACGTTTCAGGCCAAGACCCTTCTTCCAAAGACCATTCTTCACCTGAAGAGGGGTCTCGAGCTGAAACGTCCCCCATTCCTTCTCTCCAGAGATGCAGCCCTTCCCGCTGAGTTACTTCAGCTTTCTGTGTCTATCTTGGGTTTAAAGCAGCATCAATCTGCAGTCCCGTCTTACACTGTGGAAGGGTGTCCACGGACACTGAGCAATATTAGACAGAAGCCTTGAACAGGTGTAGCAGGGGGGATCCACACAGAGTGAGTGGATCAGTGATGTGTACACCAGACTTACCTGCACCAGCTGAGAGATGTCTTCAAACACTTCTTCCTGCTTTGCCATCGGCTGTAAAACGTGGTCAAAACTGAAGTTGTGTTTCACCACATCTTTCCGGTTGTTCCCAGTGCGAGACTTTAGAAATAATTTGTGGAAAGTTAGACTTTAGAAATAATTTGCAGCTTAACATTGAATGACATCATCAGCTCGGGACGGCTCAGCACGAGGTCTTGATCAAATCCCATTACACTTTATACACCACCTTTGCATGTTGGCAACCGACGCCTCCCTCAGCCTGACCACCACAGACCATGCAGACAGTGTGATAGAGCCCTGTGTCACCAGAACTCCCCTACACACGACTCCTCCCTCACACAGCCTGACCACACAGTGCAGACAGTGTGATAGAGCACCAGAACTCCCCTACACACCGACACCACCCTCAGCCTGACCACCACAGACCATGCAGACAGTGTGATAGAGCCCTGTGTCACCAGAACTCCCCTACACACCGACACCGACTCCTCCCTCAGCCTGACCACCACAGACCACGCAGACAGTGTGATAGAGCCCTGTGTCACCAGAACTCCCCTACACACCGACACCACCCTCAGCCTGACCACCACAGACCACGCAGACAGTGTGATGGAGCCCTGTGTCACCAGAACTCCCCTACACACCGACTCCTCCCTCAGCCTGACCACCACAGACCACGCAGACAGTGTGATGGAGCCCTGTGTCACCAGAACTCCCCTACACACCGACTCCTCCCTCAGCCTGACCACCATGGACCACGCAGACAGTGTGATAGAGCCCAGTGTCACCAGAACTCCCCTACATACCGACACTGACTCCTCCCTCAGCCTGACCACCACAGACCATGCAGACAGTGTGATGGAGCCCTGTGTCACCAGAACTCCCCTACACACCGACACCGACACCACCCTCAGCCTGACCACCACAGACCACGCAGACAGTGTGATAGAGCCCTGTGTCACCAGAACTCCCCTACACACCGACACCGACTCCTCCCTCAGCCTGACCACCACAGACCACGCAGACAGTGTGATAGAGCCCTGTGTCACCAGACCTCCCCTACACACCGACACCGACACCACCTTCAGCCTGACCACCACAGACCACGCAGACAGTGTGATAGAGCCCTGTGTCACCAGACCTCCCCTACACACCGACTCCTCCCTCAGCCTGACCACCACAGACCACGCAGACAGTGTGATGGAGCCCTGTGTCACCAGAACTCCCCTACACACCGACACCACCCTCAGCCTGACCACCACAGACCATGCAGTGTGATAGAGCCCTGTGTCACCAGAACTCCCCTACACACCGACACCTCCCTCAGCCTGACCACCACAGACCACGGAGACAGTGTGATAGAGCCCTGTGTCACCAGAACTCCCCTACACACCGACACCACCCTCAGCCTGACCACCACAGACCATGCAGTGTGATAGAGCCCTGTGTCACCAGAACTCCCCTACACACCGACACCTCCCTCAGCCTGACCACCACAGACCACGCAGACAGTGTGATAGAGCCCTGTGTCACCAGAACTCCCCTGCACACCAACACCACCCTCAGCCTGACCACCACAGACCACGCAGACAGTGTGATGGAGCCCTGTGTCACCAGAACTCCCCTACACACCGACTCCTCCCTCAGCCTGACCACCACAGACCATGCAGTGTGAAAGAGCCCTACACCTCCCTCAGCCTGACCACCACAGACCACGCAGACAGTGTGATAGAGCCCTGTGTCACCAGAACTCCCCTACACACCGACACCACCCTCAGCCTGACCACCACAGGAGACGCCATTGAATGGTGGTGCTGGCCGAAGGGCCGAGTGGCCTCCTCCTGCACCTATTGTCTATTGAGACCATGCAGACAGCGTGGGAGCAAGTGAGACCGACTCCTCCATCAGCCTGAACACCACAGGAGACCACGCAGCCAGTGTTATGGAGCCCTGTGTCAACAGAACTCCCCGAGACACCACCTCACCCCCAGGTAATGTAGTCAAGAGCACTATAACAATGTACACCACCAGTGAATGGAGTCAGGACCACGCAGTGTGGACGAGCCCTGTCCCACTATAACACTGTACACCACCAGTGAATGGAGTCAGGACTATGCAGTGTGGACAAGCCCTCTCACTATAATACTGTACACCACCAGAGATGTACAAGATCATGTGGAGAATAGATCAGGTAGTCTTTTACCCAGAGTTAGACAATAGGTGCAGGAGGAGGCCATTTGGCCCTTCGAGCCAGCACCGCCATTCAATGTGATCATGGCTGATCATCCACAATCAGTATCCCATTCCTGCCTTCTCCCCATATCCCCTGATTCCGCTATTTTTAAGGGCTCTATCTAACTCTCTCTTGAAAGCATCCAGAGAACCGATCTCCACCGCCCTCTGAGGCAGAGAATTCCACACACTCACCACTCTCTGTGAGAAAAAGTGTTTCCTCGTCTCCGTTCTAAATGGCTTACTCCTTATTCTTAAACTGTGGCCCCTGGTTCTGGACTCCTTCAACATCGGGAACATGTTTCCTGCCTCCAGCGTGTCCAAACCCTTAACAATCTTATATGTTTCAATGAGATACCCTCTCATCCTTCTAAACTCCAGAGTAAGGGAATGAAGAAGCTGAGGACATGGTTTAAAATGAGGGGAAAGATTGAACGGGAGCCCAAGCGGCAATGTTTTCCCACACGTGTATAGAATGAGCTACAGGAGAGGGTAGTTGAGGCAAGGAACATAACAACATGGTCAGTGAGGGAAGGCTGGGCTGAAGGGCCTGTTATCACTCTATGAGCAGACTGATGTGTGAAATGCATGCCTTACCTCGTGCTCCTTTGTAAGAGTGATCACCTTCTCATCACTGGGCAGGAACTGAATGTGCATCATATCATTGTGCCTCTCCCCATCCAGAAGCGGGCGAACGCGGCAGATAACACGGATATTCCCCTGGAAGAGGCAAGGCAGGGAGAGTTACTGGCTGCAGACAGCACACAGCACAGAGCAAACACCGGGGCCAAGAGGCAGAGAGAACGCCACTGGCTGTACACAGCACTGGGCGAAGGCCAGGGCCAATAGGCAAGGAGAACGTCACTGGCTGTGCACAGCACTGGGCAAAGGCCAGGGCCAGGACGCAGGGAGAACGTCACTGGCTGTACACAGCACTGGGCAAAGGCCAGGGCCAGGAGGCAGGGAGAACGTCACTGGCTGTACACAGCACTGGGCAAAGGACAGGGCCAGGAGGCAGGGAGAACGTCACTGGCTGTACACAGCACTGGGCAAAGGACGCCAGGGTCAAGAGGCAGGGAGAACGTCACTGGCTGTACACAGCACTGGGCAAAGGCCAGGACCAATAGTCAGGGAGAACGTCACTGGCTGTACACAGCACTGGGCAAAGGCCAGGAGGCAAGGCAGAGACATGACACTGGGCAAACGCCAGGGGCAAGTGAATGGCCAGTTGAGAGATGTCTGGCTGCAGGACGATGAAATCCATTACTGGCTGCCGTGCCGGGAGCTCTGGTGCCCACATATAGATCCTCTCACAACCCTCTCCCATGACCAATGAGTCAGCTCCAGATTAGGGACAGTTTCCACCCAGCTGTTATCAGGCAACTGAACCGTCCACTCACCAACTGGAGAGTGGTCCTGACCTCCCATCTACCTCATTGGAGACTTTTGAACTATCTTGAATTGGACGTTGTTTAAGAAACAACTGCAGATGCTGGAAAAATCTAAGGTAGACAAAAAATGCTGGAGAAACTTAGCAGGTGAGGCAGCATATATGGAGAGAAGGAATTAGCGACGTTTCGGGTCGAGACCCTTCTTCAGACTGATGTCGGGGTGGGGGGGGGGGGGGGGGGGGGGGGGTGGGGGGGAGAAAGAGAAAGGAAGTTGGCGGAGACAAGACTTGTGGAGAACTGGGAAGGGGGAGGGGAAGGAGGGAGAATTAAACGTTGTCTTGCACTGAACGTTATTCCCTTTATCATGATATCGGTACACTGTAATCTCGTAGAGTCTTTTTGTGGACACAAAGATTTTCACTGGACATCAGTAAACGTGGCCACAATAATAACAAACTAAACCATCAATGAAGACAATAGGAAGAAGATTGAAAATGGGTTGAATGTTGACAGAACAATCTTGAGCAAGAGCAAGGAGATTGTTGATTGTAGACGGGGAAAGCAGAGGATCCATGGACAGGTTGGTGGTGGAGAGAGTGAACACCTTCATCGCTGCCTGGGCACGTACATCTGCGACCACCTGGCCTGAGCCCCACACACTGGTGCAATCATACAGAAACTTTAGCAATGCCACAAGAAGGTTGAGAACATTCACAATGCACAATAGCTTCTTACCAATAGCTATCCGGCCCTTCAACACTAAATTAACCGATGAACTGTCTTTGACTTCACCAAGGCCTTTAGGCTTTGTTTGCACGGGTATTAGGGCTGGAAATTAATTGAATGTGTTTTTATATTTTCTCTCTGTGTATTGTTACTGGTAATGTTCCAGGATCAGTACATGAGGATTAAATACGACAGTGGTGAGCTGCCGGTACCTTCAGCTGCTGCATGACATTGTGTGTGTGTCTATGTGTGGCTATGTTTATTATATTTTCTCTGTGTATCATGTTGCTATATGTTACTGGTAATGTTCCAGGATCAGTACATGAGGATTAAACACAACTGTGGTGAGCTGCCATTTAGAACGGAGATGAGGAAACACTGTTTCTCACAGAGAGTGGTGAGTCTGTGGAATTCTCTGCCTCAGAGGGCGGTGGAGGCCTGTTCTCTGGATACTTTCAAGAGAGAGCTAGATAGGGATCTTAAAGTTAGCGGAGTCAGGGGACATGGGGAGAAGACAGGAACGGGGTACTGATGGGGATGATCACATTGAATGGCGGTGCTGGCTCGAAGGGCCGAATGGCCTCCACCTGCACCTATGCTCTATTGACGATACCTTCTGCTGCATGACATTGCGTGTGTGTTTATTATATTTTCTCTGTATCATGTTACTGGTAATGTGACAGGGTCAGTACAGGAGGATGTGGGCCCACGGTACCTTCAGCTCCTGTACACGTGTGTGTGAGTGCGTATTTATTATATTTTCTCTCTCTCTGTATTATGTGACAGTGTCAGTACATGAGGATGTGGCCCAAAGCTACCTTCAGCTCCTGAACAGTGCGTGTGTTGATTATATTAAACACAACGGTACCTTCAGTTCCTGCACGGCGTTGTGCAGCCTACGTCTTTCCTGCTCCATGTTTGTCAGTGCCTGCTCCGTATGCTGAAGCTTCTCCTCCAGACTGCCGATGAGCCTGTGTTGTTCATCCACACGGGCAGCCTTCTCGTCCAGCTGCAGCTGTGTGTACACCAGTGTACTCTAGAGGAAGCAAGCATTGCCAATCAGCAGAGTACATAATACGCTAGGAGACACACTGTACACCGTACATAGGTGCAGGAGCAGGCCATTCGGCCCGTCGAGCAAGCACCACCATTCACTGTGATCATGGCTGATCATCCACAATCAGCACCCCGTTCCTGCCTTCTCCCCATATCCCCTGACTCCGCTATCTTTAAGAGTCCTATCTAGCTCTCTTTAATATCCAGAGAACCTCCACCGCCCTCTGAGGCAGAGAATTCCACAGACTCACCACTCTCTCGTTTCCTCGTCTCCGTTCTAAATGGCCTACTCATTATTCTCAAACTGTGGCCCCTGGTTCTGGACTCCCCAAACAATCGGGAACATGTTTCCTGCCTCTAGTGTGTCCAAGCCCTTAACAATCTTATATGTTTCAATGAGATCCCCTCTCATCCTTCTAAACTCCAGAGTGTACAAGCCCAGCTGCTCCATTCTCTCAGCATATGACAGTCCCGCCATCCCGGGAATTAACCTTGTAAACCTACGCTGCACTCCCTCAATAGCAAGAATATCCTTCCTCAAATTAGGAGACCAAAACTGCACACAATAATCCAGGTGTGGTCTCACCGGGGCTTTGTACAACTGCAGAAGGACCTCTTTGCTCCTATATTTGATTCCTCTTGTTATAAAGGCCAACATGCCATTCACTTTCTTCACTGCCTGCTGTACCTGCATGCTTACTTTCATAGAGTGATGTACAAGGACCCCCAGATCCCGTTGTACTTATCCTTTTCCCAACTTGACGCCATTTAGATAGTTATCTGCCTTCCTGTTTTTG
Source organism: Okamejei kenojei (assembly GCA_035221665.1). Taxonomy (NCBI): domain Eukaryota; kingdom Metazoa; phylum Chordata; class Chondrichthyes; order Rajiformes; family Rajidae; genus Okamejei; species Okamejei kenojei. The sequence goes on from CM069160.1 coordinate 35,151,423, forward strand.
CTACCAAAGTGGATAACCTCACATTTATCTGCATTAAACTACAGCTGCATCTTCCCTCTCCCCCAACCTGTCCAAGTCACCCTGCATTTTCATAGCATCCTCCTCACAGTTCACCCTACCACACAGCTTTGTGTCATCTGCAAATTTGCTAATGTTACTTTGAATCCCTTCATCCAAATCATTGATGTATATTGTAAATAGCTGCGGTCCCAGCACCGAGCCTTACAGTGCCCCCACTAGTCACTGCCTGCCATTCTGAAAGAGACCCGTTAACCCCTACTCTTTGCATCCTGTCAGCCAACCACTTCTCTATCCACGTCAGCACTCTGCCCCCAATACCATGTGCCCTAATTTTGCCCACTAATCTCCTATGTGGGACCTTATCAAATGCTTTCTGAAAGTCCAGGTACACTACATCCACTGGCTCTCCCTTGTCCATTTTCCTAGCTACATCTTCAAAAAATTCTAGAAGATTAATCAAGCATGATTTCCCCTTTGTGAATCCATGCTGACTCGGACCGATCCGGTTACTGCTATCCAAATGTGTGGCTATCTCATCTTTTATAATTGACTCCAGTATCTTCCCCACCACCGACATCAGGCTAACTGGTCTATAATTACCCGTTTTTTTCTCTCTCCCGCCTTTCTTAAAAAGTGGGATAACATTAGCGACCCTCCAATCCACAGGAACTGATCCCGAGTCTATAGGACATTGGAAAATTATCACCAATGCATCCACGATTTCTAGAGCCACTTCCTTAAGTACCCTGGGATGCAGACCATCAGGCCCTGGGGATTTATCAGCCTTCAGTCCCATCAGTCTATCAAACACCAATTCCTGCCTAATGTGGAGTTCCTCTGTCACCCCAGATCCTCTATATCAGGAAGATTGTTTGTGTCCTCGTTAGTGAAGACAGATCCAAAGTACCTGTTCACCTCATCTGCCATTTCCTTGTTCACCATAATAAATTCAACTTTTTCGGTCTTCAAGGGTCCAACTTTGGTCTTAACTATTTGTTTCCTCTTCACATACCTAAAGAAGCTTTTACTATCCTGCTTTTATATTCTTGGCTAGCTTACCTTCGTACCTCATTTTTTCTCCCCATATTGTCTTTTTGGTTATCTTCTGTTCTTTAAACATTACCCAATCCTCTTGCTTTCCGCTCACCTTGCTGCGTTGTACTTTTTCGCTTTAATTTTTGTACTGTCCCTGACGTCCCTTGTCAGCCACGGTCGTCCCTTTCTCCCCTTGGAATCTTTCTTCCTCCTAGGAATGAACTGATCCTGCAACTTCTGTTTATTCCTAGAAACACCTGCCATTTTTGTTCCACTGTCATCCCTGCTAGTGTGTCTTTCCAGTCAATTTTGGCCAGCTCTTCCCTCATGGCCCCACAGTCCCCTTTATTCAACTGCAACACTGACACCTCCGATCTACTCTTCTCCCTCTCCAATTGTAGATTAAACCTGACCATGTTATGGTCACTGCCTCCTAATGGCTCATTAATCTCGAGGTCCTTTATCAAATCCGGTTCATTACATAACACTAAATCCAGAATTGCCTTCTCCCTGGTAGGATCCAATACAAGCTGTTCAAAGCTGTAGATTAGTCCCATTAGGGTCTTTTTACCCTTATAATTCCTTAGTTCTATCCATACTGACCCCACATCTCCTGTTTCAATGTCACCCCTTGCAAGGGACTGAATTTCATTCCTCACCAACAGGGCGACCCCACCCCCTGGCGTGGTGTAAACTTTAGAAATAGTGTGGAAACAGGCCCTTTGGCCCAACAAGTCTATGCTGACCAGCAATTACCCCGTACACTAATACTATCCTGCACACTTGGGACAATTTATTTTACCAAAGCTAATTTACCCAAGAACCCATCCCTGTGAACTTGCTCTGGATGTGTTCTGAAATAGCCACAGCTCATCCAGTGGACAGCCCACCCCTCTCGCTGGACATTTCAACCCTCTCTCACTGGTCCACAAAGCTTTCTGCATTCCCCACTCACCCACACTACCATGCCCCAGGTCTTGTGTAGGATATGTGAGCCCAGACCAGATAGTGCCCAGCCAAGAGATTCTGCGGGACACATTTCAGCTTCCCCAAATCAGACCGTTACTGGGCTATAATAATAACATGCAGAAGTGAGGCTTTACCTTGGTGTCTTTCAGAGTGGCAGAGAGTTCTTTCACTTCAGTAGTTAAGCTGCTGATTTGAGCTTCCCGGAGCGGCAACACCTTCTGCAGGGCAGTGTGGTCATGTCGAAGCTGGTCCAGCTCTGATTCCCTGCTCTGCAGCTGAGACTCCGCTGTCCTAAACAGATGTGTGCATGATCAGGCAAGGAACAGAGCAAAACTCTGCACATTTCATCACCAATGGAGGGGGACAATTAAATACAAAGACTTTCACTGTACCTGTGGCAATAAAGTGGTATTCATTGAATGCATGGAAGGAAGTGATTCCAAGATTATCTTCATCCCCTGGTGAATGGGATGTGTAAAGGCTCAGCTTCACAAGATGAGAGCTCAGGACACAGACAAACATGCTCACCAACGGCACAACAGGCAAGAACTGGTAGATGGAAGCAACCCAAGAATGGTTTGTGGGGCTGTGTGTACTGACCCTGATAGCAACTAATCTCATGTACCTGCATACAATCTATACCCCTCCATTCCCTGCCTGTCTAAATGAACATAGAAAAGTACAGCATAGCAACGGGCCCTTCAGCCCACAATGTTCATCCCCATCATGATGCCAAGTTAAACTAATCTCCTCTGCCTGCACACAATCCATATCCCTCCACTCCCCGCATATCCCTGCACCCATCTCAACAATGCCATTATCCTTCATTAACATTAACAAATTTGCAGATGACACAAAGCTGGGTGGCAGTGTGAACTGTGAGGAGGATGCTATGAGGATGCAGGGTGACTTGGACAGGTTGGGTGAGTGGGCAGATGCATGGCAGATGCAGTTTAATGTGGATAAATGTGAGGCTATCCACATTGGTGGCAAGAACAGGAAGGCAGATTATTATCAGAATGGTGTCAAGTTGGGAAATGGGGAAGTACAACGGGATCTGGGGGTCCTTGTTCATCAGTCAATTAAAGTAAGCATGCGGGTACAGCAGGTAGTGAAGAAAACCAATGGCATGTTGGCCTACATAACAAGGGGAGTTGAGTGCAGGAGCAAAGAGGTCTTTCTGCAGTTGTACAGGGCCTAGTGAGACCACACCTGGAGTATTGTGTGCAGTTTTGGTCTCCAAATTGGAGGAAGAACATTCTTGCTATTGAGAGAATGCAGCATAGGTTCACCAGGTTCATTCTCGGGATTGTCATATGTTGTTAGAATGGAACAGATGGACTTGTATACTCTGGAATTCAAAAGGATGAGGGGATCCTATTGAAACATAAGATTATTAAGGGATTGGTCACACTTGAGGCAGGAAACATGTTCCCAATGTTAGGGGAGTCCAGAACCAGGGGCCACAGTTTAAGAATAAGGGGTAAGCCATTCAGAACGGAGATGAGGAAAAACTTTTTCACACAGAGTTGTGAATCTGTGGAATTCTCTGCCTCAGAGGGCGGTGGAGGCCAATTCTCTGGATGTTTTCAAGAGAGTCAGATAGAGCTTTTAAAGATAGCATAGTCAGGGGATATGGGGAGAAGACGGGAACGGGGTACTGATTGTAGATGATCAGCAGAATACTAACCGCAGCTTGTCTTCCAGCTCTTTGACTCGGGATGTGGCATGAGACAAGCTTTTACCAAGCACGTCTGCACTCTCCCGAAACTGTTTCCTCTGCAGCTCGGCGACCTGCAGCTTGCCCGTGCAGTCCAACAAGTGTTTCTTCGTGTCGTCCAGCTTCCCTTTCACATCCCAGGCCGGTCGCCTCTTGGCCACAGCTGCGGAAGGAGCATAGTTCACTGACTGTGGAACTGCCGACGCATCCCAAACACACAATCATTGCAGTGTATTTGACTTTTATAAAAGATCTTCATACTCCCAGCAATGGATAACTGTGAAGCATACTGCAAAACCTCAAATTGCTTACCCATTTTTGCCTGCATGCTAATGTTTACCTTCAGCAGAAACTCAGAGAGCACAAGACCAACCTTAATCTCTGCAGGAACAACGCATTCTCCCAGTCATGCTCCACTTGGCCCGGTGAAGATACCACCATGTAGACTTCACGTGGCACTCCCATCTAAAAGCATTTCCATCTATCCCCAGTAATCTAAAGTGAAAGACAGCAGACATACTCACCACCCTTGGCAGTAGTGCTGGGAGCTACCGCTACCGCTGCCACACGAGCTGTGGAAAGTAATCAGTGGATTAGAAAGCAATTCTGAACCACTCGTCCACATGTTGTATAACTAGAAGCACAGCAGAGCAGGCCCAGTGTCCGTGATCAGGCCAGGGATTCAAGTACAGGCCAATGTGACAGAGGAGTCGGGATATGGGGAGAAGGCAGCAACGGCGTACTGATTGGGAATGATCAGACATGATCACATTGAATGGCGGTGCTGGCACGAAGGGCTGAATGGCCCACTCCTGCACCTGTTGTCTATTGTCACGGCTCTGAACTGTAGTACAACTTCAAACTATAACATGTGGCTCGTAATGGGCAAGACGGCCGGCTGGCCAGCCAGCCAGACTTGCACAGGTATCAGGCCCAACAACACATGCAATTCCACCAGGAGCCAGAATCTGCCCTGTCACTATCTCCAAACTCACCCAGCACCAGCCCAGGTTTTCACATTCCTTATCATCATAATAATCACTCTATTAGCCAAGTATGTTTTGCAACATACGAGGAATTTGCCATACAGTCTAACCAATAAAAAGCACCAGAACACACAAAACACATTTTAACATGAACATCCACCACAGTGACCCCTCCACAATCCTCACTGTGATGGAAGGTGAAACAAAAAGGAAGGCTAAACGAGCTGCATCGTCACCAGCCCACAATGGGCTGGAGTGGAAACTAAGAGACAGGCTGCCTGAAGGGAGAAGCGTTGTTGGGGCTTGCTGTTGGATGAGACAACTTGATGGAGGATTCTCAGAAGACGGGAGGTGATAGCCATTTAGGGAGAAGCAGAGGGCAAGGATGGGTGGAAGATTCTATGGTTCAAGGCTAAGCTGCTGAGTTGGTGTGGTCACTGAACCAGTGTGGTGAGCACCAGGCAACAGCTTTGGAGTCCTGCATCACAGCTAGTGCTGCACGTTGCCAGTGATGGGCGAAGCGTTAGAGTAAGGTGTAGCCCCGGACCAGCCCACTGTGCCACAGCAAGCAGCCCAGGACCTGTACCCTGCCCAGTGCCAGCCTCACTGTGAAAGGAAATATTGTATGTGAACCACGCCATATTGCACAGCATCTTCCCAGACTGGCAACATGCAACTCACAAGAGCGATAGATAAATGACCCCTGCATGAACGGACGTCTGAGAGCACAGACAGAGCCCCATACTTACTCTTCATCACCTTGGCAGGAATGCTCTGTGCTAACCGGCCCCTGGTGGAGCCCAGCGGGGCGCTGCCGCAGCCCGTCTTCTTCACTGCCCCAGCCGGCTAAAGGACAGAGAGAAGCACATGAACACACACCGCATCATCAACATTGGACAACACCCAGTGAATGGCCACTCCAGTTCTCTTCCCTACGCTCTCAACACACCCTCCCCTTTCCTGATCATCGTTTACTCCCCACACATTTAACATTCTGACCTCTCCACATGATGTTTACTGCCATCACCAAACTGACGGGTAATGAGGGACTCACGTTAGTGCTGGCCACCGCAGGTGGCATCTGTATTCGCCTCAGAGACGGCTGTGGAAGCCGTGAGCGCTGCAGGGTCATGCTCTTATTATTCACTGCACCCACGTTGATATTCTGGGTTACCAAAGGAAGAAAATAACAATTAATGCAAAAGTGGACACAAGTTTCAGCGACTTGTAAAACTATCCAGCTTGACCTGCCATGAAGCACCAAGGTGTGGAATGAAATTCAATGACAATCACCCTTTCCCAGAGCCGCTGGAAATCCTCAAGTAAAGAACAAAGTCACATTTGTACTGTAACTGTTACCAGCATAGTTCATTAATGTATATTGAAAATAGCTTTGGTCCCAGCACCGAGTCTTGCGGTACCCCACTAGTCACTATATGCCATTCTGAAAAGGACCCGTTTATCCCTACTTTTTGTTTCCTGTCTGCCAACCAATTTTCTATCCATGTCAGGACCCTACCCCCAATACAATGTGCCCTATCACAGGTATTGACTTTCCCACCTTCGAAGGGTTCTACATAGAATAGAATGCCTTTTATTGCCATTCACACAGACATGGTTTGAACAAAATTTCATTCCTACAGTCACGACATTACAAAAACCCAAGACACACACTTAACACAAACATCCATCACAGTGAGTCTCCAACACCTCCTCACTGTGATGGAAGGCAAAGTCTTATCGCTTCCCTTTGTTCTTCTCCTGCGGTCCAGCTGTCCAACTGCAGTGTCGTGGCGACTGGGGCTCACGCTGTTAAAGCCCCCGACGGGCGATGGTAAGCCCCGCGGCTGTTTAAGCCACGCCGGGCAATGTTAGGTCCCGCTCCGAGTCATTTAAACCCCGCGATTCCGGCAGGAGAAGTTGCCATTGCGGGAGCTCTGAAAAGCCGTCTCCCACCAGGGACCTGCGAGCTCCCGATGTTCCTGTCCAGCGGGCCTGCGGCCGGAGCCTCCTAAGGTCCGAAGTCGGGTTGAAGCCGTGCGCCATCACAGCTCTCCCCGCTCCGAAGTCGGCCAGTTCCGCGATGGCGAGACCGCAGGCTCCGCGACTGGATCCCTCAGGTTGGAGGCCGCCGCCGGCCCCCCCCCCCAACAGAAAACACAGCTAAAAATAAATAAAAATTAGAACCAAAAACTTACATCTAACGGGACAAAAATAAAAAAACACAGACAGACTGCAGTCGAGCTGCTGCCGTTAGGCGCAGTCACTCCACATGAAGCACAGCCTCCAAACAGCAGCCGATATGAAAGACCCACAGCAGGCTGGCCCCGCTCTCATCTCATGCCCATGATCAGCAGCCTGAAAACCATGTCCATCTGGTTCAAAAACAGCTTCTTCCCAACAACCACCAGGTTCAACACAACACAGCACCAATCTCCAACTACCATGTTCCACTGACCCTTTCTCTGCTTGTACTCTGCACTTTGGGGGATTTTTGCGCCTATTATGTGCATTTCTTTTGCAGGCCTATAAAGCTGCAGCAAGTTAGAATTTCATTGTTCTGTTGGTACAGTTCACAATTAAACAATCCTAAGGACCACGATCCTTGCTCAGAACAGAACCAGGCAGAGTCCTACACCGGACCCGACCCGACCATCACCAGCTGCCTCAATTCACCACGGTCACTCCATTCTACCACACCTCAGCTCAGCCACCAACCAACACATTCATGGCCTCCAGTCCGAGGAGACATAGATAACAGGTGCAGGAGTAGGCTATTCGGCCCTTCCACATATGCAATATGATCATGGCTGATCATCCACAATCAGTACCCAGTTCCTGCTTTCTCCCAATATCCCTTGATTCCGTTAGCCCTAAGAGTTGCATCTAACTCTCTCTTGAAAACATCCAGTGAATTGGCCTCCACGGTCTTCTGAGGCAGTGAATTCCACAGATTCACAACTCTAGGTGAAAAAGTGTTTCCTCATCACATTTCTAAATGGCCGACCCCTTATTCTTAAACAGTGGCCCCTGGTTCTGGACTCCCCCAACATCGGGAACATGTTTCTAGGCTCTCCAATCCCTTGAATTTTATATGTTTCTATAAGCAGGGCTCAAAATTAGCGGTTGCCCACTGACCACCCAAAGTGCCGCTGGACACCTAAATGCGAGGCATTTTGCCCAGCTTGACACGCAGATACTGGTTCATACCGATGGACACAAAAAACTACAGTAACGCTGCAGGTCAGGCAGCATCTCTGGAGAATAGGAACGTGACGTTTCATGTTGGCGGCAGCTGTATTCCTCTAGTATGTTTGATTGTGGAGCAAAGATACAAGGTGCGAGGTGACGAAGGGTCAGAGCGAATGACGGGCCCTCAAACAGCGGCAGCAGCGGCCACGAAAGCGGCTCCACCGCCTCCTCCTCCACCTCCCGCCCGGCGGAAAGGAGGCCTCCCTCTCCCTCCCGGGCTCGGCGTGTGAGAGGGGTTGTTTTGAAAGCGCCATTGGTGGATTTGCAACCAGCGGCCGCTATCGCCCTGCCTGCAAATCCGTAAATGGCGCTTTCAAAACCCTTCTTGTACGCCGAGGCTGGGAGGAGGGAGAGGGAGGCGGAGGTCTCCTTCCGCCGTCTGAAGCAGCTGCATCGGTGGAAGGAGACCGTTCTGCACCACTCGGCCCCGCACCTTCCTGTTGGTGGCGAGGAGTTCCCAACCCTCCCCCTTTGGCGGTGAACAGGGACGGCAAAGGCAGCGGGCGATGTTGTCCGAGGAGCGCTGACCTTCCTTCCTACCTCCTCTGCCCCCCCCCTCCACCCCTCTTATCCTGGGACTTCTCCTCTCCATCCCGCACTGATCCCCATTCCCTCCTCTATTCGGTCCTCACTGACATTCCCTGTGCTCCCCCCCCCCCCCATCTATTCATCACCCCACCCACCTTGCATTGATTCTCCTGCCACCCCCCCCCCCATCCATCCTACACTGGTCCCCCAATTCATCCTGTACTGACCCCCCTTACCATCCATCATGCACTTCTCCCCCCATTCATACTGCACTGATCGGCCCATTCATCCCGTACTGACCCACCCTCCATTTACCAGCAGCAATCCCCCCCCATCCATCCTGTAGTGATCTTCCCATTCATCTTTTACTGATATCCCATTCATCCTGTACTGATCCCCTCATTCATCCCGTACTGATCCCCTCATTCATCCTATACTGATCCCCCCATTCAACACCACTGACATCCCCCGTGCTCTCCCCTCACAATTTTACATACTCCAACCAACACGTACTAATTCACCTGCCTCAATCCATCCATTCCACACCGATTGCCTTCTCAACCCCGCTCCCCCCATCTATCCACTCCGCACTAATTCACACACCCCCTGACCCTATTGTGCTTCATTGTCTTCAGAGTGAACAATGACTATGTTTGATAACAGAATGCAATCAAATGTGTTTTAATTCCCAATGTTATTACTTGTTTTGACACCTTTAAACATATTACCAAAAGAACATTTGCAGCAGTTATGTCCTTTGGCCATCTCTTGTCAGTTAGTGTAATGTTTAACCTGTCAGATGGGTGTACTCGGTTTTAACGGCTATTATCATAAAATGCCTTTAGACATTTCTTTGCAACCTGTATATTTTGTTATGGATAAATTATGTGGGAAGCCAGAGTGTTTCTGTGCCAATAGCAATACCGACCCATGCTATGGCCATGTCATGGCAATTTTAGGTCCTTCACAGAAAACACGCTTGCATCAATCTGCAGTTTGCATGGTTACCATGGACCAGGATTTATTGACACAGGTTGATCATTTGCTGAATAATCCAACCACATTTTTGTTTGGAAGTAGAAAGAATAATAGAAATTGCATTCATTGCAATGTGTAAAAAGAGTTGAGATATTGTATTATAATTTTGCTGCATGTCATTGTGGTATATATCATGTCTTGATTGGTGAAAATGTTTAGTTTGTGAGTTATTTGAAGTAGAAATAATATGTGAATGTAGACAAAAGTGCTGGAGAAACTCAGCGGATGTGGCATCATCTATGGAGTGAAGGAAATAGGCAATGTTTCGGGCCGAAATCCATCTTCAGACTGGTGGGTTTCGGCCTGAAACGTTGCCCATTTCCTTCGCTCCATAGATGCTGTTGCACCCGCTGAGTTTCTCCAGCACTTTTACCTACCTTCGACTTTCCAGCATCTACAGTTCCTTCGTGACCATAATATGTGAATGTTTCATTGAGCATAATTCCGACTGGTAACTACGCACTTCGTCTGAGCACATTATTGCACGCGTCATGCAAACCGTCTTCAATGACCACCTAAACTGTTATTTGGCAACCTAAAAAGATGTCACGGTTGCCCGGCTGACAACAGGGAAAAAAAAGTTAAGCTAGAGCCCTGATAAGATCCTCTCATCCTTCTAAATTCCAGTGAATCCAAGCCCAGTCGACCCATTCTTTCAGCATATGACAGTCCCGCCACCCTGTGAATTAACCTCGTGAGCCTACGCTGGAGACCACAATGGCATACAATACTCCAGGTGTGGTCTCACTAGGGTCCTGTACAACTGCAGAAGGACCTATTTGCTCCTATACTCAACTCTTCTTGCTATGAAGGCCAACACGCCATTCGCTTTCTTCACTGCTGTACCTGCACATTGAACTTCCCCTTTTCCTTACTTGACTCCATTTAGATAATAATCTGCCTTCCTGTTCTTGCCACCAAAGTGGATAATCTCACATTTATCCACATTTTACTGCATCTGCCCACTCAACCAACCTATGCAAATGGAATATATTGTAAATAACTGGTGTCCCAGTGCTGAGCCTTGCTATACCCACAGAGGAGACACAAACAAGGGATCGACTAATGACCACGGGGAAAGCCACATGTTGGATGCCAGAGGCCAGCATCATGTTGGGGACAGGTGCGGCAGAGACAGAGATTGGGTGTAGGGGACAGTGTCTTGATTAGGTATCCCAGCTGTGAGTGGCAACCACATCAATTCAGGCTGCTCTTCAACACGCCTCCATTCTACCGCAGCCTCACCTGTTTCCCAGCAGTAAATGGTCTCTGTACAAGCGGTGTGTGGAGGTGAACATCAAGCGGCTTGGCCAGCACCATCTGCCACTCACCTCAGTGTTGTCATCCTGCAATCTACGCTTCTTGCCCAGAGGTTGGAACTCTTCACACACATCCATGTTGTCCATGCTGTGGCCAGGAGCGCTGTGGAGAGAGGAGAGAAGTGTTACTGCACTGACCCCATGCCCCTCACCCACGCTGTGGCCAGGAGCGCTGCGGAGAGAGGAGAGAAGTGTTACTGCACTGACCCCATGCCCCTCACACACACGTCCACACTGTGGTCGGGAGCGCTGCGGAGAGAGGAGAGAAGTGTTACTGCACTGACCCCATGCCCTTCACACACACGTCCACACTGTGGTCAGGAGCGCTGCGGAGAGAGGAGAGAAGTGTTACTGCACTGACCCCATGCCCCTCACACACACGTCCACACTGTGGCCAGGTGCGTTGTGGAGAGAGGAGAGAAGTGTTACTGCACTGACCCCATGCCCCTCACACACACGTCCACACTGTGGTCAGGAGCGCTGCGGAGAGAGCAGTGTTACTGCACTAACCCCATGCCCCTCACACACACGTCCACACTGTGGCCAGGAGCGCTGCGGAGAGAGCAGTGTTACTGCACTGACCCCATGCCCCTCATCCACACTATGGTCAGGAGCGCTGCGGAGAGAGCAGTGTTACTGCACTAACCCCATGCCCCTCACACACATGTCCACACTGTGGCCAGGAGCGCTGCGGAGGGAGCAGTGTTACTGCACGGACCCCAGGCCCCTCACACACACGTCCGGACTGTGGCCAGGAGCACTGCGGAGAGAGCAGTGTTACTGCACTGACCCCAGGCCCCTCACCCACACGTCCACACTGTGGTCAGGAGCGCTGCGAAGAGAGCAGTGTTACTGCACTGACCCCATGCCCCTCACACACAGGTCCACACTGTGGTCAGGAGCGTTGTGAAGAGGAGAGAAGTGTTACTGCACTGACCCCATGCCCCTCACCCACACTGTGACCAGGAGCGTTTTGGAGAGAGCAGTGTTACTGCACTGACCCCATGCCCCTCACACACACGTCCACACTGTGACCAGGAGCGCTGCGGAGAGAGCAGTGTTACTGCACTGACCCCATGCCCCTCACACACACGTCCACACTGTGACCAGGAGCGCTGCAGAGAGAGCAGGGTTACTGCACTGACTCCAATCACCCGGCAACACTGAGCCTCACCCCCCCCACACACCATCACTGAGCCTCACAACCACATACCATCACCCCCACACTGATCCTCACCCCCACACACACACTTTTTGTTTGTTTACTATTTTTATACAAATGTAAAGCACTTTGGCCAACGAGAGTTGTTTTTAAAATGTGCTATATATAGGTATGTTACAAAACGTACCTTTAGCGGCGCTGCAGTTCTGCCACTGCCCGTGTGCGCGACTTTGGCGCCTTTGAGAGGGGGGCGGGTTTAAAAATGCCGTTTACTCTAGACTATTCAAATCGACTAATCTCAGGGGGTTTAATTGCTGAAGAGAAATCGCTCCGACATTTGTTTTATGGAGTTATTTTTAAACTACGCTGGATCATTTATTAGCAGGAGTGAATTAAAAATCATCTTCTAAAGCCGTGAATGCCGACAACGGGACGGATCTCGCGTAGGGGACAAAACCAGGTACACAGTTTATTTTTGCACAAAAACATGCCTCTTAGGACGACTTTAATCAAAATTTCATGTTGCAAAATGGTGACTTAGAAAATATACGAAGCGGCAGCATTTTTCCTGCCGTCTGGGGTTAAATTCACCGCAAACCGCAACGTTCCAAACGATCGGGTTCCACAAAAAACTCCCGCAAGATGATTTAAATGGCCATTAATTTACGGGAATTAAACACTAAATTCCTTCAATTTGGCCTATAAATTCATGACAATGAGATTTAAAAATCATGTTATATTGTGAATTCTTGTGTGAATGCTATTTGGACACTTGGGCTTTTAAAAAAATGTTAGCCTTTTCTTAAGAAATGGATAGATATTTAGATCTAGTAATTGAATTTTGTAATTAGCTACAATTGGGTAACTAACTAATTATATGATTTAATTTCAGGTCATCCAAGTAAGATTGTTTCATATTTCTTTCAGAATGCTTCAATCTATAATAACTGAAAATTTCATTCAGATCTCTTAATTTTTAAGAATGTTATGGACTTGATCACAGCTTTTGTGTTAAGTCAATGGAAAAGCAATAGGGAACAAGATGCTAATTTCTGACTATGAAAATGGCCATAACATCTTTAATACTGAAGATATGAAAGTGAATTAGGTGTCTAATTAAACTTTTTTATGCTTTATCTGATGGGATAAATTGCAGCCTTGAATTTTTAAATCTCAAAATTTTGTAACATTGCTACTAAATAAATGTGACTTGACATGGACCCCACCCCCTGGTCCCCACATTCCCCCGACCTCTGTGTCGCCGCTCTTGTCCCTCTGTCCCTCAGTGCCGCCCCCTCTCCCTCATATATACATATGTAAGTAGTCAGGGACGGCCTTAGGAGGTGCGGCGCCCAATTGGGAATTTGTTAAATATAAATATAAATAATTACAAATGAGTCACGTGTCGTGAGTAACATGACGATTCGGGGGAGAGTTCCTTTCACAGCGTGTGGGTAGTCTAGCCAAGGGGTAAAGTTGCGGGGCGGGCAGGAGCGTTGAGAAGGAGGGGGTCGGGTTCATGCCAGTGACTCACTCACTCACCGCTGCCGCGGCGCTCCGGGCGCGGAGCTACCACATTGTGGCCGGGGAGGGAAGCAGCTTGCGTGGCTACGAACGGCCTCCATCATCGGGCAGTGGAACAGACTGCCATCTTAGCGCCTTCTGCCGGCCAGCTCACCTCTGGCAGTGCTCTCCGTCTGAACAGTGAGTGGACCAGCTCAAGAGCAAAGGTCATAGAGCGGAGTGGGTCAGCGGGCGATGGATAACATCAGAGCGGGCAATGGAGCTTACTCCTGTGTCAGTGTGATCAAGGGATCAATTGAGGTTACTCGCACTGACATATGGAGTAAGCTGCACCGCCCACTGTCCTGTCATCCATCGCCCGCTGACCCTGGACAGACTACCCACACGCTGTGAAAGGACACCCCCCCCCCCCCAGCAGCGCTGTCCTTTTACAGCCGCTTCCCATCAGCTGCTAGCAATGAGGGCTAGACTTGGCTGTACCCCAGTACAGTAACATCGTTCTTGATGTTGCTGCACTGAGGGATAACAAAGTCTATCTTTCTTGGCTAACAACCTAACCTTCGGCCTCCAAGATGCAGGTACATTTTCTAGTAATGTAACAACATTTTGAGATTTTAAAAATCAAGTCTGCAATTTATCCCATCAGATAAAGCATAAAAAGTTTAATTTGACACCTATTTCACTTTCATATCACATTCATTCAATGTGATCATGGCTGATCATCCCCAATCAGTACCCCGTTCCTGCCTTCTCCCCATATCCCCTGACTCCGCTATTCTTAAGAGCCCTATCTAGCTCTCTCTCGAAAGCTTCCAGAGAACCTGCCTCTACCGGCAGAGAATTCCACAGACTCACCACTCTCTGTGAGAAAAAGTGTTTCCTCATCTCCGTTCTAAATGGCTTACTGCTTATTCTTAAACTGTGGCCCCTGGTTCTGGACTCCCCCAACATCGGGAACATGTTTCCTGCCTCTAGCGTGTCCAAGCCCTCAACAATCTTATATGTTTCAATGAGATTCCCTCTCATCCTTCTAAATTCCATAGTGTACAAGCCCAGCTGCTCCATTCTCTCAGCAAATGACAGTCCCGCCATCCTGGGAATTAACCTTGTAAACCTACGCTGCATTCCCTCAATAGCAAGAATGTCCTTCCTCAAATTAGGGGACCAAAACTGCACACAATACTCCAGGTGCGTTCTCACTAAAACTATGTACAACTGCAGAAAGACCTCTTTGCTCCTATATTCGATTCCTCTTGTTATAAAGGCCAACATGCCATTCCATAGCGCTAACTGCAGTTACTTGGGAAACTTGGTAACTCGTGAAGATTTTTCAACATGTTGAAAAATGTCCATGAGTAAAATATACTCAGGATGTAAACATGTGATACTTTTTAACACGTAGTTATACGGTAGTAGCTCGTGAGTTTACCGTAGTAGGACCTGGTGTCCTATATCACTATTGTATGTTCATGATGGAAATAAGAATACTCTGTATTTTCATTACCTTTGAATTGTAGTTTTATGTAATCCTCCCATAATTTCTGAGATCCATTTCACAATATCTATCAGACATACAGAATGTTGCAAGGTAATATCTCGCCCAAACTCAGTTGTATCTTTCTATCTCAATAAATATCACAAAATATGCCATTGTTTCAGCCACATTATGACAAAATATAGAATGTAGGTTATTTGTTATCAGTCACCCCATCCCAGAAACAACAGTACTTAAAGAAGAACATTTGTTTTACTAATTTACGAGCATGTACCATACAGAGTCCATTGATCCATATCCAACAAACTATTGTGATAATTGCATAAAAGATATTATTGTCTAAGAAATTTGGTGTGGAATGATAATCCATCTCAGTACTCATTTAGGGAAGTCCTAAGCTCTAGATACTTTCCCCCCTCCCCCAATCCCCCTCGCCCGATCTTCATTGAACCTACCATTTGACCGATCTTTTACTCAGCTGCTGTAATGTTTCCTTCCTATCAAAATCTCTGTCTCTATCTTCCAATTCCCACTTTGAAATAAAATACAACTTTCGACTTAAAAATTTCACAGCAGAATCGCCATATAAATGCAAATATATGGTATTAAATCCAAGTATCCCACCCACCCTTACCACCACTCAGGAAGCGTAACTTGAAGCGTTTGGATTTGAAGAAGTTTGATACGGACCAGGAGTGAAAAGTAACAGCTATGAATCGATTAACAGCGAGCTACGAGGTGAGATTGCAACACCTGTCAGAGGGCTAAGAAACAATCCTGAGTTGACGGCGTATTGTTTTCAGTGAGCATTTTGCAGCGACCTCACCATATTCTGGTTAAATATTCTTTCCACGGAAATCTCCTATTTCACTTTGAAATGATATTCATTTATAACCGTTTGTAAAATCAGTAACCACCTTAATGTTTGTGCGTTTAGTTCCGGGTATGTTTGAAACTATTTATTTTAATGTACTGTATATTTAAAAACAAAACTATATCAACCAGGTGAGAAAATTACACTGAATCGAACGATGATTGAAAATGCGTAGGAATCGACTAATCGTGATCCTGCTGCAAATTTTTTAAGTCGAAAATTGTATTTTATTTCAAAGTGGGAATTTGAAGATAAGGACAGAGATGCTACACAGAGATTTTAAACGGGAGAGCTCTTGGGTGAACTCGCACAGTGGGACAGGGCTTGAGGCAGCTTCTATGGAGCGAAGGAAATAGCCAACGTTTCGGGCCAGGTCTGAAGAAGGGTTTCGACCCGAAACGTTGCATGTTTCCTTTGCTCCATGGGGGGTGGGGGGTGCAGGGTGTCAGATAGACTGCACAATGACAGGTGGGGGGGGGGGGGGGTAATCCCAGTGTGAGAGTGAGTCACCACCTGCGTCCCCACATCCCTCTTCTCCACTAAGCAAGACACACTCCTCTCACCCCTTCCTTCCCTCATCCACCCCCCCCCCCCCCCCCTTCTCTAAAGAAGGTAGTGAGAGGGAGATCTACAGGTTAACTGCTTTTGGCCTCCAATCACCTCACAAAGGGCAGCCAACAGTGGTGGTGAGGCAGAAGGGAGAACTCTCTCTCTCCAATTGTCTCTCACTCTCCCCCCCTTCCTCTCTCTCTCTCTCTCTCCTCTCCAATTGTCTCTCTCTCCCCCTCCCAGAGATGCCAACCCTAAATTTAGTTCACAGTAACATTCAACCCATTTGTCCGTAACAAATGGGGTTAAATGCACTTCTCTCCGTAACATACTCACTTGGGGTTGTTGCCGGCGGCTATGCGCCTGCGCACTGGTGCAGATCAGCGGGCTGCCGGCGGGCGGGCGCGGCACATGCGCACTTGGCAAGGTTGCCGGCTGGTCTGCGTTTGCGCACTGGTGGGGTGGGGGTGGGGGGGGAGGCCCGGTGATGGGGCTGCCACGAGCGACCGGCTGGCGGCAAGAAAGTGCCGCTGATCGCGCGGGCCGGCGCCGCCCGGGCTCTGGGCCGGGCGTGGCTGCGAGCTGCCGGGCTGGCAAACCGGGGGCACATGGCGCCGGTGTTCACCACGGGAGGAACACCGGCGCGGCGGTGTTCCGTAACAGCATGTTTGGCTGCCGGAACACCGTAATATGGTTATTTCGCCGGGACAAAATACGGCGAATCCGGGACACTTGGCATCTCTTCCCTCCCCCACTCCTCTGTCTCTCCACAACCCCCCCCCTCCCACACACACACGCAGATAGAGACACACAAACACACAGCCACAGTCACAGACAGAGTTAAATCCCACCCGTACCCCAGCCCGGATATTAACCCCGACACCAATGTTAACACAGACTCAAACCTCCCATTTCCTCCAAACACAAGGCGTAGCTATGGGCCCCAGCTACGCTTGCCTCTTTGTCGGGTACGTCGAACAATCCTTGTTCTCGGTGTACCAGGGCCCCATCCCCGACCTCTACTTCCGTTATATCGACTATTGCTTTGGTGTCACCTCCTGCTCCCACACACAACCGACTGACTTCATCCATTTCACCACCAACTTCCATCCGGCACTCAAATACACTTGGACCATTTCCGACATTTCCCTACCATTCCTTGACCTCACCATCTCTATTGCAGGTGATACACTCCTGACCGACATTCACTACAAACCAACTGACTCCCACAGCTACCTGGACTACTCTTCCTCCCACCCTGCTTCCTGTAAGGACTCCATCCCCTATTCCCAATTCCTCCGCCTACGCCGCATCTGCTCCCAGGATGAGGTGTTCCAACCAGGTCATCACAAATGGCCTCATTCTTCAGAGAACGGGGATCCCCCCCCTCCCCCCACTATAGATGAGGCTCGCACGAGGGTCTCCTCCATACCCCCGCAACACTGCCCCCCAACTCTCCCATTCCCCCATTCGCAAACAGGGCAGAGTCCCCCTGGTCCTCACCCTTTCACCCCACCAGCCGGCAAAATACAACACATAGTCCTCCGCCAGTTTCGCCACCTCCACGTGACCCTCCACCCTCACTCGCCACATCTTCCCATCTCCCCCCGTCTGCCTTCCGCAAAGACCGTCCCCCCATCCGCAACTCCCCTTGTCAATTCTTCCCTTCCCTCTCGCTCTAACCCCTTCCCCCGGGCACTTTCCCTTGCAACTGCAAGAAATGCTACACTTGTCCCCTTCACCACTCCCCCCTCCACTCCTTTCAGGGACCCAAGCATCCTTCAAGTCCGTCAGAGGTTCACCTGCACCTCCTCCAACCTCATCTACTTCATCCGCTGCTCCAGATGCCAGATGATCTATATCGGTGAGACCAAGCGGAGGCTTGGCGATCGTTTCGCCGAACACCTCCGCTTGGTCTGCATTAACCACCCGGGTGCTCAGCACTTCAACTCCCCCTCCCATTCCGTATCCGACCTCTCGGTCCTGGGCCTCCTCCACGGCCAGAGTGAGCAACACCGCAAGTTGGAGGAACAGCACCTCATATTCCGCTTGGGGAGTCTGCATCCTTTGGGCTTGAACATTGAATTTTCTCAATTCTGTTAACCCTTGCTGTCTCCTCCCCTTCCCACCTCTCCCTCGGCCCTCGGGCCCTGGCATTCCCTCTATCTCTCCCCCACCCTAGTCACACTAGCTTTTCATTTTCACACCACAAACAGCTTACAATGGCTTGTTCCCTTTATCATTGATTTTTTTTGCATATCTTTCATTCATTGTTCTTTATCTCTCCACATCACTGTTTATATCTCTCGTTTCCCTGATCCCTGACCAGTCTGAAGAAGGGTCTCGACCCGAAACGTCGCCTATCTCCTTCGCTCCTTAGATGCTGCTGCACCCACTGAGTTTCTCCAGCCTTTTGTGCACCCTCAAACCTCCAGCCTGGTCTGCTGCTGTACCGGCACCGAACGAGTTAACAAAACCCCAGATCTGTTTATCCACAGATTGTCTCCCTCTCACGCTTATCCGGCCTGTTGTCTTTCGTTTCTGCTTCAGGTCTTTTAACTCTATCCCTCCCGACCAAGAGCCGGCTGGTTTCATACAAATCTGACCCCCCCCCCCCCCCCCTCTCACGCACACACCGCCCGCCTGCCCGCTCCCGGCGTTTGGCGTTGAATACTCATGGCTAATTTTGCTGCGGTGCTGGGTCTTGCTGCCCTGTAGACCTCCCCCCCCCCCCCCCCCGTGGCCCAGAGCACGAGTTGTTTCCCCACCCCACCCACCCCAGAGCCTCTCCCCCCCCAGACCACAGTCACCCCCCCCAGACCACAGTCTCCCCCCCCCCCCAATACCCAGTCTCTCCCCCCCCCAAGACCACCATCTCCCCCCCCAGACCAGTCTCCCCCCCCAGACCAGTCTCTCCCCCCCCTAGACCACAGTCTCCCCCCCCCAGGACCACAGTCTCCCACCCAGACCACAGTCCCTCCCCAGACCACATCTCCCTCCCTGACCTCTGTCTCCCCCCCCCAGACCACAGTCTCCCCTCCCCAGACCACAGTCTCCCCCCCCCAAACCACAGTCCCCTCCCCCCCACCAGAACCATCCCCCCCCAGACCCACAGTCTCCCCCCCTCCCACCCCTACCACTCCTCTCTCTCCTCCCTCTCTCGACCCCCTCTCTTCTCTCTCCTCCTCTCCCCCCCTTCCAACCCTCCCACTTTTTCTCCCTCCCCCTCTCCCCCCTCTCCGTCCTCTCTCACCCTCCCCTACCCTCTTTCCCCCTCACTTCCCCCTCTCTCTCCTCTCCCTCACTCTCCTCCTTCCCCCCCTCCTCTCATCTCCTCTCACTCTGCCTCCTCTCTCCCACTCTCCCCCCTCTTCCCTCTTCTCCCTCTCCCTCCCCTCCTCTCCTCACCTCCTCTCCCTCACCTCTTCTCCCCTTTCTCCCTACCGCTCCCCCCCAGTCTACCCTCCCTCCTCTCCTCCTTCCCCCAGCGTCTCCCCTCCTCTCTCCCCTCCCCCCTCCTCCCTGCCTCTCCTCCCTCACCTCCCTCCCCCTCTCTCCCTGCCGTCTCTCCCTCTCTCTCCTCCTCTCGTCTCCTTCTCTTCTCCCTCCTCCTCCCTCCCCCCTCACCCCTCCGCCTCCCCACCCTCCTCTCCTCTCCTCCCCTCTCCCTCTCCTCCTCTGTTCTCTCTCGTCCTCCTCTCTCTTCCTCCCTCCCTCTCTCGGCTCAGGCCTCTCCGTCTCCACCTCTCCCGCAAGTCCACTCCTCTCCTTCTCTCTCTCTCCTCGGCCCTTCCCTCCTCTCTCTCCCTTACCGAGCCCTCCCCCCCCATTTGTATTCCGGATTTGATTTCCATCTGAAACAGGGAAAATTAACGCGGGGTGAATGTGGTGACGTGACTCACATCGTCTGTCGCTGCGCCGCCCGCCGTCGTCCGTGTCCCCGTCCCCCCCGCTCACCGTGTCCCCCTCCCTCACTGTGCCCGTGTCCCCCCCTCACCGTGTCCCCGTCCCCCCCGCTCACCGTGTCCCCGTGTCCCCCGCTCACCGTGTCCCGCTCACGTGTCCCCGATCCCCCCCGCTCACCGTGTCCCCGTCCCCCCCCTCACCGTGTCCGTGTCCCCTCCCCCCCTCTCACCGTGTCCGTGCCCTCGTCCCCCCTCCTCACCGGTCCCCGTCCCCCCGCTCACAACGTGTCCCCGTCCCCCCCTCACCGTGTCCGTCCCCGTCCCCCCCGCTCACCGGTCCCCGTGTCCCCCCCGCCACCGTCCCCCCCGCTCACCGTGTCCCCCCCCCCCCCCCCTCGCTCACCGTGTCCCCGTCCCCCCGCTCCTCGTCCCCCCCTCACCGTGTCCCCGTCCCCCCCTCACCGTGTCCCCTCCCCCCCTCACCTGTGTCACCGTCCCCCCCCACCGTGTCCGGCCCGGCCGTCACCGTGTCCCGTGCCCTCGTCCCCCCCTCACCGTGTCCCCGTCCCCCCCGCTCACCGTGTCCCCGCTCCCCCCACTCACCGTGTCCGTCCCCGTCCCCCCTCACCGTGTCCGTGCCCACCCTCCCCCCCTCACCGTGTCCCCGTCCCCCCCCTCACCGTGTCCGTCCCCCCTCTCACCGTCGTACCCGTCCCCCCGCTCACCGTGTCCCCGTCCCGGGGGGGGCGCTCACCGTGTCCCGTCCCCCCGCAGTCACCGGACACCCCGTCCCCCCCTCTCAGCGTCCCCGTCCCCCCCTCACCGTATCCGTGTCCCCGCCCCCGCCCCACCGTGTCCGTGCCCCCGTCCCCCCCCTCACTCGTGTCCGTGTCCCCCTCTCACCGTGTCCGTGTCCCCCCCTCTCACCGTGTCCGTGTCCCCGTCCTCCCGTCACCGTGTCCCCGTCCCACCCCTCACCGTGTCCGTGTCCCCCGTCCCACCCCTCACCGTGTCCCCCGTTCCCCCCCACTCACCGTGTCCGTGTCCCCTCCCCCCCCACCGGACCGTGTCCACCTCACGAAATGGCGTGTCCGTGTCCCCCCTCCACAATGTCCGTCTAACAAAGTCCTGTCCGTCTCGTGGACCCCCCCCCCCCCCCTCACCGTGTCCCGTGACCTCACCCTCCCCCCCTCCGTGTCCCCGTCCCCACAAACAGTGTCCCCGTCCTTCCCCTCTGTGTCCGTGTCCCCGTCCTCCCTCACCGTGTCCCCGTTCCACCCCACTCACCCTCCCCTCATCCGTGTCCGTTCCCCCCTCGCACACGCGTGTCCGTGACCGTGTCCCCTTCCCCCCCCTTGTCCGTGTCCCCCCTCCCCTCACCCCCGCCCTGTCCCCCCTCAACCGTGCCCTCCCCCCTCACCGTGCCCGTGTCCGTGCCCTTAAAACCCTATAGTCCCTCAACCGTGTCCCCCCCCTCACCGTGTCCCCGTGTCCCCCCCCCTCAACCGTGTCCGTGTTCCCCCCCCTGCCCTGTCACCGTGCCGCCCCCCCCCTCACCGTGCCCATCCCCCCTCTCACCGTGTCCCCCCCCCCCTCACCGTGGTCCCCGTGTCCCCCCCCTCACCCGTGTCGTGTCCCCGTGTCCCCCTCACCGTGTCGTGTTCCCCCCTCACCGTGTCCGTTTCTGTCCCCCCCCTCACCGTTCACCATGTCCAACCGAGAAGCCCTCCCCCCCTCAAACCGTGCCCATTCCCTCACCGTGTCCCCCTCACCGTGTCCCCCCCCTCACCGTGTGTCCCCCCCTCCCCATGTCCCCCCCCTCACCCGTGTCAGTGTCCCCCAGGACCTCACCGGTGGTCCGGCCCCCCCCCAACCGTGTACTCCCCCCTCACACCGTCCCCCCCCTCACCGTGTCCCCCCCTCACCGTGTCGTGTACCCACCCTCACCGTGTCCCCGTTCCCCCCCTCACCGTCCCCCTGTGTGTCCCCCCTCACCGTGTCTCACCGTGTCCCCCCCCCTCACCGTGGTGTCCGTGTCCCCCCCTCACCGTGTCCCCCTGTCCCCCCCCTCACACGTGTCCCCCCCCACCCCTCAACCGTGTGTCCCCCCCCCTCACCGTGTCCGTCCCCCAACCCCGTGTCCCCCCCTCACCGTGTCCGTGTCCCCCCCTCACCGTTAACCGCCCATCACCCCGTGTCCCCCCTCCCCCCCGCTCCTACCGTTCCCCCCCCCCCCGTCACCGTGTCCCCCAGCCGTGTGTTTCCCCCCCCCCCTCTCACCGTGTCCCCCCTCCCCCCGCTCACCGTGTTGCAACCGTGTCCTCACCGTGTCCCCCCTCAATGCCCCCGAGTCCCGTGGTGTCCCCCCCATCGTCCCCCCCCGAGTTACCGTGTCCCCGTCCCCCCCCCCTCCACCGTGTCCTTGTGTCCGTCCCCCCCCCCCCTCACCGTGACCCGTCCCCCCCGCTCACCGTGTCCTCCCCCCCCCGCTCACCGGTCCCCCCCAGCTCACCGGCTGGGGGGGAGGGGGGTCCGTGTCCCTCACCGTGGTCCCCGTCGCCCCCTCACCGATCCGGTCCCCCCCCCTCACCGTGTCCGTGTCCCCCCCCCCCCCACCGTGTCCCCCTCCCCGTCCCCCCCCCTCACCGGTCCGTGCCCCCCTCCCCCTCACGGTGTCCCCCCCCGACCCCCCCCCCATCACCGGTCCGTGTCCCCCCCCCTCACCGTGGTCTGTGTCCGTTTCCCCCGAACCCCCCCCTCACCGTGCCCCCCGTCCCCCCCTCACGTGTCCCCCCCCCCCCTCACCGTGTCCCCCCTCACCGTGTCCCCACTCCCCAACACCGTGTCCCCCCGCCATCCCCCCCTCCCCCCTGTCACCCTCACCGTGTCCCCCCCCCCATCCCGTGTTCCCCCCTCCCCCCCTCAACCGTGACCCCGCCCCCCCCCTCACGCGCCCCCGTCCTCCCCCCCCTCACCGTGTCCCCGCCTCACCGTGTCCCAACCCCCTCACCGAGTGTCCACCCCTCACCGTGACCCCCCCCCCCCTCACCGTGTCCGTGACCACCCCGTCCCCCCCTCACCGTGTCCCCCCCCACCCCCCCCTCCCCTCTCAACGTGTCCCCGTCTGTGACCCCCCCACACCGTGTCACCGAGACCCCGCCCACCCCCCCTGCCCGTGTCCCCCCCTCACCGTGTCCCCCGTGTCCCCCCTCACCGTGTCCCCCCCCCATCCCCGTCCCCAGTGTCCCCCTCCACCGTGCCCGTGCCCCTCTCCCGTCCCCCCCCCTCACCGTGCCCCCCCCCCGCTCCCCCCCCCACGTCCCGTCCCCCCGCTCACCGTGTCCCCCACTGTCCCCCCTCACGTCCCCCCCCCCCCATCCACCGTGTCCCCCCCCACCCGTCACCGTGTACCCGTCCCACGCTCACGTGTCCCCGGTGCCCCCGTCACCCCCCCCCCCGCTCACCGGAGTCCCCCCCCGCTCACCGTGTCCGTGTCCCCCTCACCGTGTCCCGTGTCCCCCCCTCACCGTGCCCGTGCCCCCGTCCCCCCTCACGGTGTCCCGTCCCCATCACCGTGTCCCGTCCCCCCTCCACGTGTCCCCCAACCCCTGTCCCGTCCCCCCCACTCCTAACCGTGCCGTACCCCCGTCCCCCCCCCGTCCCCCTCACCGTGTCCCGTGACCCCCACCCCCGTGGTCCCCGCCCCCCTCACCGTGTCCCCGTGTCCGTTGTCCCCCCTCACCGTGGTCCCCGTCCCCCCCTCACCGTGATCCCCCTCCCCCCATCACCGTGTCCCCACCCTCACCGGGTGTTCACCGTGTCCCGTCCTCACCGTGTCCCCCCGTCCCCCCTCACCGTGTCCCCGTCCCCCCTCACCGTGTCCCCGTGTCCCCCGTCTCACCGTGTACCCCTCCCCCCCCCACACGTGTCCCCTTCCCCCACCCTCAACCGGGACCCCCCCCCCCCCTCACCGTGTCCCCGTCCCCCCCCCTCACAGTGTCGGTCCCCTCCTCACCGTGACCCCCTCACCGTGCCCCGCCCCCCCCTGTGTCCGTGTCCCGTCGCCCCCCCCCCACCGTGTCCCCACCTGTGTCCCCCAACCGTCGACCCGTCCCCCCCCCTCACGTTGTCCCCCGTCCCCCCCTCACCCGTGTCCCCCTCACCGTGACCCGCCCACCTCACGCCCCCCCCCACCCTCCGTGTCACCTGTCCCCCCGTCCCCCCCTCACCGTGCCCGTCCCCCCCCTCACCGTGCCCGGTCCCCCCCTCACCGTGTCCCCCCCCCCCCCCACCGGTCCCCGTCCCCCCTGCCCCCCCCCACCGTCACCGTCCCCCCCTCACCGTGTCTGCCCGTCCCCCCCTCACCGTCCCCCCCTCACCCCGTGTCCCCCCCCCTCACCGTCCGTCCCCCCCTCTCACCGTGTCTGTGTCCCCCCCTCTCCACCCGTGTCCCCCCCCACACCGTGCCCCCTGCGACGCGTCCCCCTCTCACCGTGTCCTGTGTCCCCCCCCTCCTCACCGTGTCCCCCCCCCACCGTGTCCCCCTCACCGTGTCCGTACCCCCCCTCACCGTGTTCCTCCCCCCTCACCGTGCCCGTCCCCCCTCTCAAACCTCCCCCCCCCATCACCGTGTCCCCCCTCACCGGGTGTCCCCCCCTCACCGTGTCCGTGTCCCCCCCCTCACCGTGTCCGTGTCCCCCCTCACCGTCCGTTTCCCCCCCCTCACCGTCGTGTCCCCCCCTCACCACCGTGTCTGTGTCCCCCCCCCCTCACCGTGTCCCTCCCCCCTCACCGTGTCCGTGTCCCCCCCCTCACCGTGTCCCCCCATCACCCAGTGTCCGTGTTCCCCCCTCACCGGTCCCCCCCCTCACCGTGTCCGTGTCCCCCCCCCATCACCGTGCCCTGTTCCCCCCCCTCACCGTGTCCGTGTCCCCCCCTCACTCACTCGTGTACCCCCCCCCCCTCACCGGTAACACGTGTCCCCCCCCCTCTCCGGTCCCCCCCGTGTCCCCCTCACCGTGTCCCCCGTGTCCCCCCCCCCCCCCCCTCACCGTGTCCGTGTCCCCCCCTCACCGTGTACCCCCCCCTCACGTCCCCCCCCCTCACACCGTGTCCGTGTCCCCGTCCCCCCCTCCCCCCCCCCTCATGTTGTCACCGTGTCACGTCCGTCCCCCCCTCAACCGTGTACCCGTCCCCCCCTCAAACCGTCCCCCCCTCAGCCGTCTCCCCGTCCCCCCCTCACCGTGTCCCCGTCCCTCCCCCTCCCGTGTCCACCCCTCCACCGTGTCCGTCCCCCCCCCCTCACCGTGTCCCGTCCCCTTCCCCCCCCTCCCCTCCGTCCCGTTTGGGGTCCCAGTCCCACCGTGTCCCGTCCCCCCCTCAACCGTCCGTTCCCCTCCCCCCCCCCCCCTCCACCCTGTCCCCCCCGTTCTTCCTCACCGTAACCGTCCCCCCCCTCACCGGGCTGTGACGTGTCCCGCCCCCCCCCCTCACCGTGTCCGTGTCCCCCCCCTCACCGTCCCCCCCCCCCCGCCACCGACCCTCCGCCCCCTTCACCGTGTCCGTGTCCCCGTCCCCCCCTCACCACCGTGTCCGTGTCCCGTCCCCAGCCCCCCCCCCTCACCCGTGTCCCCCCCTCATCCCCCCCCACCCTCAACCGTGTCCGTCACCCCGTCAGTCTCCGGGCCCCACTTGTTCGTGTCCGCCGCGCCCCGCCCCCCCTCTCTCCCCCCCCCCTCTCCGCTCTGCGAGTCTGCGCGGCGGCGCGTGAGTGACGCTCCGCCGCCCATTGGCCCCGCGCCCCGCGCCCGCCAACACGTTCAAACACAAGCGGCGGTTTGGGAAATGGCGCGAGATCCGCTGCGCCCCCCAGTGGAGGGACAGTGGGGACAAGGGGGGGGAAGAGTGGGGGGGGGGGGGACAAGTGTGGGGCAGTGGGGGGGGGGGGGGGACAGTGGGGGGGGGGGGGGGACAGTGGGGGGACAGTGGAGGGGACAGTGGGGCAGTGGGGGGGGGGCGGGGCGGGGAACAGTGGGAGGGAGGGGGACAGTGGGGGGGCAGTGAGGGGACAGTGGGGGGCATTGGTGGGGAGGTGGGTACAGTGGGGTGTGGGGGGGGGGGGGGGGGGGGTGGGGGGACAGTGGGGGGACAGTGGAGGGACAGTGGGGGGACAGTGGAGGGACAGTGGGGGAGCAGTGGTGGGCAGTGTGATGGGGACATGGGGGGCAGGGGGGGGTGGGGACAGTGGAGGGACAGTGGGGGGACAGTGGGGACAGAGGGGGGACAGGGAGGGGGGACAGTGGGGGGGGGTGGGGACAGTGGGGACATGGAGTGGAGGGGCAGTGGAGGAGGCAGCGGGGCAGTGGAGGGGACAGTGGGGGGCAGTGGTGGGGGCAGTGTGGAGGGGACAGTGGGGGGGGCAGTGGGGGGACAGGGGGGGGGAGTGTGGAGGGGACAGTGGGGGTGGTAGGGACAGTGTGGGGCCAGTGGAGGGGACAGTGGGGGGGGCGCCAGTGGGGGGGCAGTGGGGGGACAGTGGGGGCAGTGGGGGGGGCAGGGGAGGGGCCTGCCGGAGCGCGTAGGGGACAGTGGGGAGGCAACAGTGGGGACAGTGGTGGGGACAGTGGGGGCAGTGGGGGGACAGTGGGGGGGCAGTGGGGGGGGAGTGGAGGGGACAGTGGTGGGGACAGTGGGGGGGGAGTGGAAGGGGACAAGGGGGGGGGGGAGTGAGTGAGGAGGCAAGTGGGGACAGTGGGGACAGCGGGGGGGGGAGTGGAGGGGACAGTGGGGGGGGCAGGGGACAGTGGAGGGGCAGTGGAGGAGGGTGGAGGGCAGTGGTGGGGACAGTGAGGGGCAGTGGAGGAGGCAGTGGAGGGAGTGGAGGAGGCAGTGGGGGGGCAGTGGTGGAGGGGAC
Source organism: Okamejei kenojei (assembly GCA_035221665.1). NCBI lineage: Eukaryota > Metazoa > Chordata > Chondrichthyes > Rajiformes > Rajidae > Okamejei > Okamejei kenojei. The sequence goes on from CM069160.1 coordinate 35,178,713, forward strand.
AGTGGGGGGCAGTGGTGGGGGCAGTGTGTACACAGTGGGGGGGCAGTGTGGGGGAGTGGAGGGGACAGTGGAGGGGACCGTAGTGGAGGGGACAGTGGGGGGGGCGTGGTGGGGGCAGTGGTGGGGGGGCAGGAGGGGCGGCGCAAGAGCAGCGGGACAGTGAGGCGACAGTGGAGCAGTGGTGGAGGGGACGGAGGGCAGGGACAGTGGGCGGACAGTGGAGGGGCAGTGACAGGGCAGAGGGTGGACCGTGGAGGGCAGTGGGAAGACAGTGGAGGGGCAGTGGGCGGAAGTGGACAGTGCGTGGGCACAGTGGAGGGGGCGTGGGCGGGAGTGGGGGGCGTGGAGGGGCGTGGGCGACCGTGGAGTGGCGTGGGCGGACAGTGGAGGGGCAGTGGAGGGAGGCAGTGGGCGACAGAGTGGAGTGGGTGGAGTGGAGGGGCAGTGGGGAAGAGTGGCAGTGGGCGGATAGTGGAGGGCAGTGGGGGGCACTGGACAGACAGCGGGGGGCAGAGGGCGGACAGTGGGGGGCACTGAGGGACAGTTGGGGGCAGTGGAGGATCAGTGGGCGGACAGTGGAGGGGCAGTGGGCGGACAGTGGAGGGGCAGTGAGCGGGTAGTGGAGGGGCAGTGGGGGCACTGGAGGGACAGTGGGCGGACAGTGGACACACAGTGTCGGGACAGTGGACACGCAGTGAAGGGACAGTGGACACCCAGTTCACACACAGTGGAGGCTAGTGGACACACAGTGGAGGACAGTGGGCACACAGTGGAGGATAGCAGGCACACAGTGGACACACAGTTCACACCCGGTGGAGGCTAGCGGACACACAGTGGAGGTTTCACACACAGTGGAGGATAGTGCACACACAGTGGACACACAGTGAAGGATAGTGGACGCACAGTGAAGGACAGAGGGACACAGTGGACACACAACAGATGACAGTGACACAGTGAAGGACACAGGGCTCACAGCAAAGGACAGAGGACACAGGGGAGGACAATGGACACACAGTGCAGGACAGTGGAGGACAGTGGACACACGGTGGAGGACAGTGGACACACGGTGGAGGACAGAATGCACAGTGAAGGACAGAGGGCACACGGGGGACACACAGTGGAGGACAGTGGGCTCACAGCAAAAGGCAGATGACACAGTGGACACAGTGAAGGACAGTGGACACACAGGGGTGGGCACAGTGAAGGACAGTGGGCACACGGCTGCAGTGGACACACAGCGCCCCCAGTGGAGGGACAGAGGAACAAGCACCCCAGTGGACATACAGTGCCCCAGTGGACACACAGCATCCCAGTGGACCACAGCCCCCACCCCCGCCCCCCCCCCCCGGTGGGACAGTGCGGACTGACGGTAGCCGGGGTTTACGGACCCTGCAACCAGCACGCCACCATCTGCTGCACTGTGACAGTGAACTCCAGATTCACCACCATCTGCCCACAGATACTTCCTCAGAGAGCTTCCTTGTCCACACTCGACACGAAGCCACAGATGCTGCCAGTCCCGCTGAGATTCGATAGAAAATAGGTGCAGGCGTAGGCCATTCGGCCCTTCGAGCCAGCTCCGTCATTCACTGTGATCATGGCTGATCATCCCCAATCAGTACCCCGTTCCTACCTTCTCCCCATATCCCGTGACTCTGCTATCTTTAAGAGCCCTATCTAGCTCTCTCTTGAAAGCATCCAGAGAACCTGCCTCCACCGCCCTCTGAGGCAGAGAATTCCCCAAACTCACAACTCTCTGTGGGAAAAAGTGTTTCCTCGTCTCCGTTCTAAATGGCTTACCCCTTATTCTTAAACTTTGGCTCCTGGTTCCAGACTCCCCCAACATTCGGAACATGTTTCCTGCCTCTAGTGAGTCAATATCCTTAATAATCTTATATGTTTCTATAAGATCTCCTCTCATCCTAAATTCCAGAGTATACAAACCCAGCCGCACCAATCTATCAACATATGACAGTCCCGCCATCCCGGGAATTAACCTTGTGAACCTATGCTGCAATCCCTCAATAGCAAGAATGTCCTTCCTCAAATTTGGAGACCAAAACTGCACACAGGACTCCAGATGTGGTCTCACTAGGGCCCTGTCCAACTGCAGAAGGACCTCTATGCTCCTATACTCAGCTCCTCTTGTTACGAAATCCAATCTAATCCCGGTATGACGGGACTGTCATCAGTTAGAGATTGGTAGATATGACATTGTGGGGATTACTCAGACGTGGCTGCAGGAGGATCAGGCCTGGGAACTTAATATTCAGGGTTATACATCCTATAGAATGGGCGGGGCGGGGCGGGTGGGGGGGGGGGGGGGGGGGGGGTAGCTCTGCCCAATAGGTCCCTTGCGAGGAAAGACATAGGGACTGACAAGGTAGAGTCACTGTGGATTGAGTTGAGGAATTGTAAAGGCAAGAAGACACTAATTGGTGTTATCTGCAGGCCCACAAATAGTAGCTCGGATATAGGGTGTAGTTGCAGCAGGAGTTAAAACTGGCATGTAACAAAGGTAATGCCACTTTGGTGATGGGGGATTTCAATATGCAGGTAGACTGGGAAAATCAGGTTGGTTCAGGACCCCAAGAAAGAGAGTTTGTAGTGTACCTCTGAGATGGATTCTTAGAGCAGCTTGTAATGGAGCCGACCAGAGAAAAGGCAATTCTGGATTTAGTGTTGTCCAATGAACCAGATATGATAAGAGAACTCGAGGTAAAGGAACCGCTTGGAGGTAGTGATCATAATATGATTAGTTTTAATCTGCAATTTGAGAAGGAGAAGGTTAAATCAGAAGTGTCAGTGATGCAGTTGAATAAAGGCGACTATGAAGGCATGAGAGGGGAGCTGGCCAAGGTAGGGAAAGGGATACTAGCAGGAATGACAGTGGAACAGCAATGGTAGGAATTTCTGGGCTTAATCCGGAAGACGCAGGATCATTTCATTCCAAAAAGGAAGAAAAATTCTAAGGGGAGTCGGAGGCAACTGTGGCTGACAAGAGAAGTTAGGGAGAGAATAAAACTAAAAGAAAAGATGTAAAACACAGCAAAGAGTAGCCGGAAGCCAGAGGATTGGGAAACTTTCATAGGACAACAGAAGGAAACAAAACGGGTAATATGGGATGAAAAGATGAAGTACGAAGGGAAGCTGGCCAGGAATATAAAGGACAGTAAAAGCTTATTTAGATATGTTAAGGTAAAAAGAGTAGCAAAGTCAAATGTGGGTCCCTTGAAGGCAGACACGGGTTGTGTGATGTGATGATGTTGATGATGTGAAATGAATGGAATGATTTTGAATGATTTTTGTTGATGATGAATTGAATTGATTGTGATTGAGTTGAATGATGATGAGGTGTGATGAATTGTGTGTGATTGATGATGATGATTGTGAAAGATGATGTTGAAATTGAAATGTGTGAATGTTTGAATGAATGAATGAATGTGATTGAAAATTTGAATGATGGTTGAAAAATTGAAATTGTGTGTGTGTGAATGTGATGTTGTTGAATTGAAAATTTCGTTGAATTATTATGAAGAATTTGATGATGATGTGATTTGAATGGATGGTTAATGATGTGATTGATGTGATGTGATGATGTGAATGATGTGATGATGAATTGAATATGATGAATGGATATTTTGATTGTGTGATGTGTTGTGATTGTGAATGGTTGAAATGTGTGTTTGATGTTTTTGTGTGATTGTGTGAATGTGAAAGAGGTGATGTTGATTGAAATGAGGAATTGTTGATGAATGTGTATGATTTGAGATGATTGTTGATGTGTTGATGAATGAATTGATTGTGTTGTTGATGTTGATGATTGAATTTTGGATGTGTGTTGATGAATGAATGATGAAATGATGAAATTTGATGTGTGTATGATTGTTTTGATTTTGTGAATTGATGTGATGATGATGAATTTGTTGAAATTTGAATTTGAATGAATGTTGAATGATGATGTTGATGAATTGTGTGTGTTTTGGAGTGAATGATGAATTTTGATGAATGTGTTGAATGTAATGAATGAATGTGATTGAATGTTTTTGAATAGATGAAATTTGATGAATGATTGTTGTATGAATGTGATGATGTGTGAAATGATTGAATTTGAATGAAATGATGTGATGATTGATGATGTGATGGAATGATGTGTGAAATTGTGAATGATGGAATGTGACAAAGTATTTTGGGCAACAAGGAATGGCAGAAGAGTTGAACAGGTACTTTCGGATCTGTCTTCACTAAGGAAGACACACACAATCTCCCAGATGTACTGGAGGACAGAGGATCTAAGGGGGTAGAGGAACTGAAATAAATTTTCATTAGGCGAGAAATAGTTTTGGGTAGGGTAATGGGACTGAAGGATGATACATCCCCTGGGCCTGATGGTCTGCATCCCAGAGTCCTCAGGGAGGTGGCTCTAGAAATAGTGGACGCATTGGTGATCATTTTCCAATGTTCGATAGATTCAGGATTAGTTCCTGAGGATTGGAGGATAGCTAATGTTATCCCACTTTTCAAGAAAGGAGCGAGAGAGAATTACAGACCAGTTAGCCTGACTTCGCTGGTGGGAAAGATGCTGGAGTCAATTATTGAAAAGGTAATAATGGGGCATTTGGATAGCAGTAAAAGGATTAGTCAAAGTCAACATGGATTTATGAAAGGGAAATCATGCTTGACTAATCTTCTGGAATTTTTTGAGGATGTGACGGGTAAAATGGATGAAGGGGTGCCAGTGGATGTAGTGTATCTGGACTTTCAGAAAGCCTTTGATGAGGTCCCGCACGGGAGACTGGTGACTAAAATTAGAGCACATCGTATTGCGGGTAGGGTGTTGACATGGATAGAAAATTGGTTGACAGACAGGAAACAAAGAGTAGGAGTGAACGGGTCCGTTTCAGAATGGCAGTAGTGGCGAGTGGAGTGCCGCAAGGCTCGGTGTTGGGGCCACAACTGTTTACCATATATATTAATGATTTGGAAGAGGGAATTAGGAGCAACACTAGCAAGTTTGCGGATGACACAAAGCTGGGTGGCAGTGTGAACTGTGAAGAGGATGTTAGGAGGTTGCAGGGTGACCTGGACAGGATGAGTGAGTGGGCAGATGTGTGGCAGATGCAGTGTAACATAGATAAATGTGAGGTTATCCACTTTGGCGGAAAAAACAAGGTAGCAGATTATTATCTCAATGGGGTTAGGTTAGGTAAGGGGAAGGTACAGCGAGACTTGGGTGTCCTTGTACACCTATCACTGAAAGTTGCCGTGCAGGTACAGCAGGCAGTGAAGAAAGCTAATGGAATGTTGGCCTTCATAACAAGAGGATTTCAGTATAGGAGTAAAGAGGTTCTTCTGCAGTTGTATAGGGCTCTATACAAGACAGTTTTGTATAGAGCCCTATACAAAGACAGTTTGTATAGCTAACTAACTGACCAAAGACAGTTTTGGTCTTCTAATTTGAGGAAGGACATCCTTGTGATTGAGGCAGTTCACGAGTGATCAATGGGATGGCAGGTCTGTCAAATAAGGAAAGATTGAAAAGGCTAGGCTTGTATCCACTGGAGTTTGGAAGGATGAAGGATAATCTTATAGAAACATAAAATTACAAAATGACTGGACAAGCTAGATGCAGGAAAAATGTTCCCAATGTTGGGCGAGTCCAGAACCAGGGGCCACAGTCTTAGCAGAAAAGGGGGGCTGTTTAAGACTGAGGTGAGAAAAAAACTTTTTCACCCAGAGAGTTGTGAATTTGTGGAATTCCCTGCCACAGAGGGCAGTGGAGGCCAAGAGAGAGTTAGATAGAGCTCTAGGGGCTAGTGGAGTCAAGGGATATGGGGAGAAGGCAGGCACGGGTTATTGATTGGGGATGATCAGCCATGATCACAATGAATGGCGGTGCTGGCTCGAAGGACCAAATGGCCTCCTCCTGCACCTATTTTCTATGTTTTTATGTTTCTCTGATGAGAGGGGATCTTATTGAAACATATAAGATTATTAAAGGATTGGACATGTCCGGAGCCACTGTTTAAGAATAAGGGGTAGACCATTAGGAACGGAGATGTGGAAAAACTTTTTCACACAGTTGTGAATCTGTGGAGTTCTCTGCCTCAGATGACTGTGGAGGCCAATTCTCTGGCTGCTTTCAAGAGAGAGTTAGATAGAGCTCTTAAAGTAGCACAGTCAATAATTTTGGGGGGAAGGCAGGAACGGGGTACTGATTGTGGATGATCAGCCATGATCACCGTGGATGGCGGTCCTGGCGCGACGGGCCGAATGGCCTACTCCTACACCTATTGTCTATTGTCCATTGAATCTGAGAGGTAACTTTTTCACACATAGGGTGGACAAGGGGGAAATCTTTTACGACCGAGATGAGAAAAACATCAACAAGCCACCAGAGGAGGTAGTTGAAGTTGGACTATCGATTAACAAACAGTTAGACAGGTACATGGATAGAAACATAGAAAATAGGTGCAGGAGTAGGCCATTCAGCTTTTCGAGCCTGCACCGCCTTTCAATATGATCATGGCTGATCATCCAACTCAGTATCCTGTACCTGCCTTCTCTCCATACCCCCTGATCCCTTTAGCCACAAGGGCCACATCTAACACCCTCTTAAATATAGCCAATGAACTGGCCTCAACTACCTTCTGTAGCAGAGAATTCCAGAGATTCACCACTCTCTGTGTGAAAAATGTTTCTCATCTCGTCCTAAAAAGATTTCCCCCTTGTCCTTAAACTGTGACCCCTTGTCCATGGACTTCCCCAACATTGGGAACAATCTTCCTGCATCTAGCCTCGTCCAACCCCTTAAAAGAATTTTGTACATTTCTATAAGATCCCCCCTCAATCTTCTAAATTCTAGCAAGTACAAGCCGAGTCTATCAAGTCTTTCTTCATATGGAAGTCCTGACATCCCAGGAATCAGTCTGGTGAACCTTCTCTGTACTCCCTCTATGGCAAGAATGTCTTTCCTCAGATTTGGAGACTAAAACTGTACACAATACTCCAGGTGTGGTGTCACCAAGACCCTGTACAACTGCAGTGGAACCTCCCTGCTCCTATACTTAAATCCTTTTGCTATGAATGCTAACATACCATTTGCCTTCTTCACTGCCTGCTGCACCTGCATGCCTACTTTCAATGACTGGTGTACCATGACACCCAGGTCTCGTAGCATCTCCCCGTTTCCTAATCTGCCACCATTCAGATAATAGTCTACTTTCCTGTTCTTGCCACCAAAGTGGATAACCTCACATTTATCCACATTATACTGCATCTGGCATGCATTTGCCCACTCACCCAGCCTATCCAAGTCACCTTGCAGTCTCCTAGCATCCTCCTCACAGCTAACACTGCCCCCCAGCTTCGTGTCATCCACAAACTTGGAGATGTTGCATCAATTCCTTGACCAAATCATTAATATATATTGTAAATAGCTGGGGTCACATCACTGAGCCTTGCGATACACCACTAGTCACTGCCTGCCATCCTGAAAAGGACCCGTTTACTCCTACCCTTTGCTTCCTGTCTGCCAGCCAGTTCTCTATCCACATCAATACTGAACCCCCAATACCGTGTGCTCTAAGTTTGTGGACTAATCTCTTATGTGGTACCTTGGCGAAAGCCTTCTGAAAGTCCAGATGTAACACATCCACTGGTTCTCCCTTATCCACTCTACTAATTACACCCTTGAAAAATTCTATAAGAATCGTCAGACATGATTTACCTTTCATAAATACATGCTGACTTTGTCCAATGATTTCATCACTTTCCAAATGTGCTGCTATCCCATCTTTAATAGTAAGATTAAATGAGAACTTACCAGTTTGAAGTTTGATCTTTATTTTATGAGGAGTCGAGTTGAGGGACTACGTGAATAGAAGCCCGTACAGCCGTTGGTGCGTCAATCTTCAAAGCAGCGGAGTGAATTCACAGCTAACAATGACTGAAGTATAATGGTAAGATGACAAAGACTAGAACTACCAGCTGAGATCTATGAGGGTGGGAGCGGAGGGCACGTAGTCCCTCAACTCGACTCCTCATAAAATAAAGATCAAACTTCAAACCTGGTAAATTCTCGTTTAAAATCTTACTATTTTACTTCGGAGTCACATGAGTGACTACGCGAAGACTTCAAAGCACTGTGATTTCACGCCGCAGACCCAACTCCGACGTTCACACTGCCTCGATTGACTCAAAAGTCGTTAACAATCAATCATGCATCAGTAACAACATTTGTTAAATGAATAACAGTTTATTTACAAAGCAAAATCATAACAAAACCCCTCTAAACTCAGGGGAAACTATAACAGTACTCAAAACAGAATCAGCAAACACCCCGAGCCTTGAAATCAGCTTGTGATAAAACCTCTGAAAGGTCAGCTCACTGGACCATCCTGCGGCCGCGAGGATATGGTCTATTGGCACGTCCATCGCCCTTGCCGCAGAGGTTGTTGCTGCCCTGGTGGAATGAGATTTGAATTTATCAGTATCAATTCCAGCACTTGCCAGGACCTGCTTTAGCCACCTTGAAATTGTTTGCACCGACACCTTACTGCGTGGTTTTTTTGTGACTAATAAATAAAGCCGACTCTGTTCCTCTCAGAGCTTTAGTAATCTCAATGTAACGAGATAAATGTGAGACTACACACAAGCGATCATCTGCGGAGTATGCTGAAAAGACAATCTTACATCCTGTCATGCCTCATCTATTATGTTTAAGCAAATCATAGACATAAAATATAATGGCATCTGCCGATACATGCATTCTATCTAGCCGTAGCTTTTGCAATGTTTGTACACGTTGGGCTGAAACCAACGCCATAAGCATGACCACCTCCATAGTTAATTTGGCTATAGATAGGCTTGTAACCGGAGCCCACTGGCGAAGAAGCATATTGACCTCACTCACATTCCAAATACCGGCATACCTGGGTTTAGGAGGATTAGAATTGAAAACTCCCTTCATGAATCATGAAACTAATGGATGTGTCCCTACTGTATGCGATTCTGAATTCATGGGTAAATAAGAAGACAGAGCACTTCTGGCTGAAATGATCGCACTGTAACTTAATTTTTGGTCGAAATAAAGAGTTGACAAAAACTCCAATACGTCTGTGATCCCTGCAGAAAATATTCTGCTGTAGACAGAATTGCTCCCACTTCCTTATCGAGGTGATATATTGCTGCTGTGTACTATCCCTGCAGGCCAACGTGAGAACATCCACAGTACGATCAGACAGTCCCCCCCCCCCCCCCAGGTATGGCCTCCTTAAAATCTGCAAATTAACAGAGCAATACGATCATGTAAAGGATGTTGATCCCCAGTTACTGGATTTACCAGTAGATTTTTATTCTTGGGAATAATCATGTAAGGCTCCCTAGCCATTTTGTAATACAACGGGAAACCATGCTTGTGTATGCAATCCTGGCACTACCAATACCTGAAGCGGAGTCCTCCTTGATCTTTTGCAAACCTGCTGATGAGACAGTATGGAGGAAATACATACACAAAACATTCCTCCCCAATGCAGCGAAAAACGCATCCACTGCTACTGCCCCAGGATCTGGTTCCCACGAAACATATCTAGGTAACTGATGATTTAATCGAGATGCAAACAAGTCAATATCTGGCAATCCATACTGAACAATCACTTGGTTAAATACATCCTGATTTAACATCCATTCAATGTTGTCATTAAACTGATGTGATCTAGTGTCAGCTACAGTGTTGAATCTTCCTGGCAAATAAAGTGCTGAAAGCCAGATATTTTGGTCAATACACCAGCTCCAAATCTGGTTAGCCAGTCTATCACAAGACTGTGACTTAACTCCACCCACGTGGTTTACATATGCCACTGCTGTGGTGTTGTCCCAACAACTCTAAATAATTAATCCCTCTTAATTGAAGAAGAGATGTCTCATCAACATTCCATCTGCCTCCACAACTAGAAGACATATCTGTTGCACCCCAACCCAGTGCACCTACATCAGTCTGTAATATCAGTGAAGGTGGTTCCACCAAAACCTTCCTAAAACTTTTTGAAACATGTACTATCCACCATTGTATGTCAGAAATTGCCCCAGGTGACAACTGTATAGGCCTATCAAAATGGCCCCTTTGTATTCTCAGTGCCTGTTCCTTTGATCGTTGTAATTGGTGATAATGTAGAGGACCATACTGCACAGCTAGAAATGCTGCCACAAACTTCCCAATCAACCTGGCTACTTGTCTAATTGAAGGCCGTTGTTCTTCAACGAGATTAACACAGTCCTCAATTAACTGAATTCAATTTATCCCTGGGCAAAGTTACCAACATGTGATTGGAATTAATGGTAAATCCCAGATAATCAATAATTTGGACTGGTGATAATTTAGATTTATCTGGGTGAACAACAAATCTCAATTGTTCAAAAGTGAATTTAACAACTGAAACTGATGATTGAGCTTCTGCATGAGTCTTTCCAACAATCAGAATATCATCTAAATAGGCCATTACCACATGCCCCAGAGCTCTGAGTAATGCTAACAGAACAGGTTTTTTTTAACCAATTTAGTAAATAGTCTAGGAGCTGAAGTTAATCTATTAGGCAATGCCCTGAATTGCCACAACTGAGTCATCCAAATAAATTTCAAATATCTTCTATCATCACTATGAATAGACACTGAGTAATACGCATCCTTTAAATCAATGGTTGCCATATAACACCCTTTGGACACTAGATGTTTGGCCGTGGTAAAGGTTTCCATTTTGAAATGCCTATAACAAACAAATTTGTTCAAACTCGATAAATCCAGAATAATTCTACATCCCCCAGTCTTTTTAGATCTGGGAAATATACTTGACACAAATTGTCGACCTTGATAGACAGAAGGCTCAATTACCCCTTTCTGATATAACGACTGAATCTCTGCTTGAATAAGCACAATTTCCCTCATCTGAAAATATGTTTTCGACTAGGAGCATGTTGATTAGGTAGACTGTCCTTAGAGTAAAATTCAATTCTCACCCCTTCAATACTACTAAGTATGAACGAATCTGATGTCAACTGCTGCCATTGTTTGAGAAACAATTTTAACCTTCCCCCAATTTCAACCGGAACATCAGTTAATTCATTGTCTGTCAATGTTATATTCCTTACCTGCATCTGTCCTTGCGGACCTTGTTGTCCTCGACCTCTTGTAGAGAAAGGCACCTTCCTCTTCATACTGGCAGCCTGCCAGTTCCGATATTGAAAACCTGAACGGCCCGTTCCTTCTCCTGCATCCACATCAGTGCCTTTCCGATACGGATAAAACCTTTTGCCTTGCTTGCCACAAGGCTAATGAGGGCCATGGTTTGAACATCATCATGACAGTCTTTGACCCTTTTTGCAAGGTTACCTCCAAACAACAGATTTCGTGGTGGTACACTGGTCGGTTTGCACAAACACGCCAAGTTCGGATTAATCACTGGCCGAATAGCGGCCCTCCTGATATTATTAATTTCAAAAATGCACTACAAAGAAATCCAAGTGCGTCCTGGTGTGCTTCAACCATATTGCTTGCATCAATAACTTTCACCACAGCTGTAACACCTGCTGACAACAGTTTAAGCACTTTTTGAAACTTCATCTCCTGGGCCCTAGCAGGCATACCCATCTGTGGCCAAATTTGGTGATTAACCACCGGTACCTTCAGGAGATCACAATTAACAGGAGCTTTATAGTTTTTTGCTACTTCATCCATAGCTAGCTCTTGTAACTGGTGGGAGAGCATATACTGAATTGCTTCGGCCAATTCTACATCAATCGCCTTTCCTGCCTCTCTAGGCTCAGCAAACTTCCCAGCAATGTTCGGAATTACCTCCAACCGAACTCCTTTACTGCTCTCCCCCAGCATAGACTCAGTGTCAGCAAACTGCACTGATAGAACATCCTCCTCACAGGCAGGATAGTTCTGCAGCCCTGGAACAGGTGCTGCTAGCGCAGGCTCTCCCTCAGCCTGGCTTGGGCACCACTCCTCCTCACGGAGCTGGTCCCTGTCGAGCATTCTTTGTAATAAAATCTCGACCTGGGAAAGCCTTGAGCAAACCTGACTCT
>CM069160.1:35198296-35284279 GCA_035221665.1 Okamejei kenojei
CACTAATGCTTTATCCGTTTTCATTCCCTTTCTCCCACACAGTGCACTTATATAGGTGAGGCATAGAAGCATTCAAAATTAATAGGCATCAAATGGGATGAGTGTATTTGGGCCAAAAGACAGGCATGGCTGTGGTGTGCTGATGGGGTTGTTTCACTGATTCTCTGACTATATGTCAGTGGAATGACAACAATAAACAGACAAATGCACAGAAATTCATAAAGATCCATTACTGAAGTACCAGTGAAATATGTTTTGGGTTGTGGGGTATATGAGCATGCGCGTGCATCTACCTGCGTCACGGCCTCTGATGGAATCTCTTTGACAGAACATCGTTATGTTTTCCTGGTGTATGGAGTCCTGCCAATGTTCATTGTAGCTGCAATGACAATAACAGAATGAGGTAAAGTTGTGAGTAAGAGTACGCTATTGCCCTGTAGGAACAATACGTTCAGGAGTCTGATATAGGTGAGAAGCAGCTGTATTTAAGTCTGGATATCTGGGCTTTCAAGCTTCTGTATCTTCAGGTGGAAAAGAGAAAAGGGAATGGTCAAGGTGACAGGATCCTTGGTAATATTTCCTGCCTTACTAAAGCAACGTACCATGAAGATGAAGTGCGAAGCCTGTGTTAGACTGGGCTGTGAACACTGACCTCTGCAGGTTCATGTGGTGAATAGCAGAGCAGTTGATATTCCAGGCTGCGATGCATCCCGTTAGAATACTTTCTGTCGTGCATCTGTACTAGTTCATGGGAACTAAATACCCATAGACTTATTTTACCTGCAGCCAAATTACAAGAGTGTCTATATTAATATTCTCATATCCGTCCCATTTCATGCTCAATATCAGAGAAGGGCTGAAACAACTGCGATGCGTTGATGTTGAAAAGCAAACTCTATTCTGGCATGTAGTTCATATTTTTTAGCACACGTTTTGATTTTCTTTTCTAGAGTTTCCCATCGCGTACAGGATTATCGAAGGCTTTGGATTTTTAATGGTGGTAGCAATGATCGTTTATATTTTTGTGGTTTATTTGCATCCTGAAACAAAACTCCAAATATCGTTTTTGATTAAGAGGAGTAAGTTTAAACAATTATGTTTGAATATTTTTGTAGATACTCTTCTCCAACTTGTATCATGTTGGAATATTTTGCTTCTGAAATTGCAGGCAGGAGCCCAACATTTTGGACGATCTCATAGTTCTTGGATGAAATATTTAATTGCCTGTACGAGTTTGAAAAAAACCTTGGATTATATTATTTTGATCACTCATATCAAGATATTGTGGATCACCAATGTCAAACATTGAGCAATAAATCTCCAAGACAGGATGATGTGTGGTTAATGGGATGTTGAGGACTGTTTCCAATGAAGCTGTTCATTAGGTCATAAGTGATATCCAATATTCAATAAATTCAGCATCAGTTCCTGTGGACTGGAGGATAGCTAATGCTATCCAACTATTCAAAAAAGGAGCGAGAGAGAAAACGGGGAATTACAGACCAGTTAGCCTGACTTCAGTGGTGGGAAAGATGCTGGAGTCTATTATAGAGGTAATAATGGAGCATTTGGATAGCAGTAAAAGAATTATTCCAAGTCAACATGGATTTATGAAAGAGAAATCATGCTTTACTAATCTTCTGGAACTTTTTTGAGGATGTGACAAGTAAAATGGATGAAGGGGAGCCAGTGGATGTAGTGTATCTAGACATTCAGAAAGCCTTTGATAAGGTCCCACACGGTAGACTGGTGACTAAAATTAGAGCACGTCGTATTGGATGTAGGGTGTTGACATGGATAGAAAATTGGTTGGCAGACAGGAAGCAAAGAGTAGGAGTGAACGGGTCCTTTTCAGAATGGCAGGCGGTGGCGAGTGGAGTGCAGGAAGGCTCGGTGTTGGGGCCGCAACTGTTTATCATATATATTAATGATTTGGCAGAGGGAATAAGGAACAACACTAGCAAGTTTGCGGATGACACAAAGCTGGGTGGCAGTGTGAACTGTGATGAGCATGTTGGGAGGTTGCAGGGTGACCTGGACAGGTTGAGTGAGTGGGCAGATGCGTGTCATATGCGTGTCGTATAATATAGACAAATGCGAGTTTATCCTATTTGGTGGCAAAAACAAGGGGGCAGATTATTATCTCAATGGGGTTAGGCTAGGTAAGGGGGAGCTGCAGCGAGACATGGGTGTCCTTGTACACCAGTCACTGAAAGTTGGCGTGCAGGAAAAGCAGGCTGTGAAGAAAGCTAATGGAACGTTGGCCTTCATAACAAGAGGATTTCAGTATAGGAGTAAAGAGGTTCTTCTGCAGTTGTATAGAAACATATAAACATAGAAAATAGGTGCAGGAGTAGGCCATTCGGCCCTTCGAGCCTGCACCGCCATTCAATATGATCATGGCTGATCATCCAACTCAGCACCCTGTGCCTGCCTTCTCTCCATACCCCCTGATCCCTTTAGCCACAAGGGCCACATCTAACTCCCTCTTAAATATAGCCAATGAACTGCCCTCAACTACCTTCTGTGGCAGAGAATTCCAGAGACTCAACACTCTCTGTGTGAAAAATGTTTTCCTCATCTTGGTCCTAAAGGAAATCCCCCTTATCCTTAGACTGTGACGCCTTGTTCTGGACCTCCCCAACACCGGGAACAATCTACCTGCATCTAGCCTATCCAACCTCTTAACAATTTTGTAAGTTTCTATAAGATTCCCCCTCAGTCTTCTAAATTCTAGCGAGTACAAGCCAATTCTATCTAGTCTTTCCTCATATGAAAGTCCTGACATCCCTGGAATCAGTCTGTTGAACCTTCTCTGTACCCCCTCTATGGCAAGAATGTATTTTCTCAGATTTGGAGACAAAAACTGTACGCAATACTCCAGGTGTGGTCTCACCAAAACCCTGTACAACTGCAGTAGAACCTCCCTGCTTCTATACTCAAATCCTTTCGCTATGAATGCTAACATACCATTTGCTTTCTTCACTGCCTGCTGCACCTGCATGCCTACTTTCAATGACTGGTGTACCATGACCCCCAGGTTTCATTGCATCTCCCCGTTTCCTAATTTGCCACCATTAAGTTAATAGTCTACCCTCCTGTTTTTGCCACAAAAGTGGATAACCTCACATTTATCCACATTATACTGCATCTGCCATGCATTTGCCCTCACCCAGCCTATCCAAGTCACCTTGCAGCCTCCTAGCATTCTCCTCACACCTAACACTACCCCTCAGCTTTGTGTCATCCGCAGACTTGGAGATGTTGCATTCAATTCCCTTGTCCAAATCATTAATATATAGTGTAAATAGCTGGGGCCCCAGCACTGAGCCTTGCGGTACCCCACTAGTCACTGCCTCCAATTCTGAAAACGACCCGTTTACTCCTACCCTTTGCTTCCTGCCAGCCAGTTCTCTAACCACATCAATACTGAACCCCCAATACCGTGTGCTTTAAGTTTGTATAGTAATCTCTTATGTGGGACCTTGTCGAAAGCCTTCTGAAAGTCTAGATATAACACATCCACTGGTTCTCCCTTATCCACTCTGCTCTTTACATCCTTGAAAAATTCTATAAGATTCGTCAGACATGATTTGCCTTTCATAAATCCATGCTGACTTTGTCTAATGATTTCACCACTTTCTAAATGTACTGCTATACCATCTTTAATAACTGACTCTAGCAGTTTCCCCACTACCGATGTTAGACTAACTGGTCTGTAATTCCCCGTTTTCTCTCTCCCTCCATTTTTTAAAAGTGTGGTTACATTAGCTACCCTCCAATCCTCAGGAACTACTGCAGAATCTGAGGAGTTTTGAAAAATTATCACTAATGCATCCACTATTTCTGTGGCTACTTCCTTGAATACTCTGGGATGCAGATATCTGGCCCTGGGGATCTATCGGCCTTTAATCGATTCAATTTACTCAACACCAATTCTCGGCTAACCTGGATTTCACTCAGTTCCTCCACCTTATTTGACCCCCGGTACCCTGCTATTTCCGGCAGATTATTTATGTCTTCCTTAGTGAAGACAGAACCAAAGTAGTTATTCAATTGGTCTGCCATGTCCTTGTTCCCCATGATCAATTCACCTGTTTCTGACTGCAAGGGACCTACATTTGTTTTAACTAATCTCTTTCTCTTCACATAAATATAAAAACTTTTGCAGTCAGTTTTTATGTTCCCTGACAGTTTTCTTTCATAATCTATTTTCCCTTTCCTAATTCAGCCCTTTGTCCTCCTCTGTTGAACTTTAAAATTCTCCCAGTCCTCTGGTAGGCTGCTTTTTCTGGCTAATTTGTATGCTTCATCTTTTGTTTTGATACTGTCCCTGATTTCCTTGTTATCCATGGAAGCACTACCTGCCCTGATTTATTATTTTGCCAAACTGGGTGAACAATTGTTGTAGTTCATCCATGCAGTCTTTAAATACCTTCCATTGCATATCCACTGTTAACCTTTTAAGAATCACTTGCCAGTCTATCTTGGCCAATTCACTTCTCATACCTTCAAAGTTATCTTTGTTTAAGTTCAGAACCCTTGCTTCTGACTTAATTATATCACTCTCCATCCTAATGAAGAACTCAACCATATTATGGTCACTCTTGCCCAAGGGGCCATGCACAACAAGACTGTTAACTCAGATTCTCTGAGTTCATCCAGCAATTTTGTTTTGTTCTCCTGATTCCAGCATCTACAGTCTCTTGTGCCTCCAACGTACCATCCCACTATGGCAGCACTAATGCTTTATCCGTTTTCATTCACTTTCTCCCACACAGTGCACTTATATAGGTGAGGCATAGAAGCATTCAAAATTAATAGGCATCAAATGGGATGAGAGTATTTGGGCCAAAAGACAGGCATGGCTGTAGTGTGCTGATGGGGTTGTTTCACTGATTCTATGACTATATGTCAGTGGAATGACAACAATAAACAGCAAATGCACAGAAATTTATAGAGATCCATTACTGAAGTACCAGTGAAATATGGTTTGGGTTAGAAACATAGAAACATAGAAACTAGGTGCAGGAGGAGGCCATTCGGCCCTTTGAGCCAGCACCGCCATTCATTGTGATCATGTATGATCGTCCCCTATCAATAACCCGTGCCTGCCTTCTACCCATATCCCTTGACTCCACTAGTCCCTAGAGCTCTACCTAACTCTCTCTTAAATCCATCCAGTGACTTGGCCTCCACTGCCCTCTGTGGCAGGGAATTCCATAAATTCACATAATTCCATAAATTCACAACTCTCTGGGTGAAAAAGTTTTTTCTCACCTCAGCCTTAAATGACCTCCCCTTTATTGTGTGACTGTGGCCCCTGGTTCCGGAGTCGCCCAACATTGGGAACATTTTTCCTGCATCCTGGGTTGTGAGGTATATGTGCATGTGTGTGCATCTACCTGCATCACAGCCTCTAATGGAATCTCTTTGACAGAACATCGTTATGTAAGTAAGTAAGTATACTAAGTATTCACATACAATGAATTTGCCTTGGTGCTCGCCCACGTAACAACATGACAAACAGTGATAGTTACGAATGACTCTGAAAACACTAAACATGAATAATAATAAAACATTAATGATAAAACACCATTGATCAAGCATGTGAACCAACAAATTACCAGATCAAAGTAAGGCTACAGATTTTTGGCTGTTGAGTAGAGCAACTACTCCCACATAAAAACTATTTTTATGTCTGGCTGAGGCAGCTTTGACAGTCCGGAGTCGCCTTCCAGAGGGAAGTGATTCAAAGAGTTTGTGCCCAGGGTGAGAGGGGTCAGAGATGATCTTGCCCGCTCGCTTCCTGTTTTCCTGGCCTATGGAGTCCTGATAATGTTCATTGCAGCTGCACCAATTTACAGAGCACATTACAACAGTGAGTATTGTTGCTGATGTGAACAGCACAAACACTGATGATTACTTTGTATTGTGTAAGTCAGGCTCAGCATGTTGTGTCCAGCAGCCCGAATCTCTTTACCATTTCCTTTGTCAGTGCACAATCATCCTTTACCAGCCTCCTGTCCAATTCACAGAGATCTACAGTGTTCCACCCGATCCTCAGAGCATCATTCACTCTACACCTCCATCCCCCCAGGATGGTCTCAAAGCCCTCCGGTTCTTCCTCGACCGGAGGAGCAACCTATACCCGTCCACTGATACTCTCCTCCGCCTAGCGGAGTTGGTCCTTACTGTCAATAACTTCTCGTTTGACTCCTCCCATTTCCTCCAAATACAAGGCATAGCTATGGGCACACGCATGGGTCCCAGCTACGCCTGCCTCTTTGTCGGGTACGTCGAACAATCCTTGTTCTCGGCGTACCAGGGCCCCATCCCCGACCTCTACCTCCGCTACATCGACGACTGCTTTGGTGTCACCTCCTGCACCCACACACAACTGAAAGACTTCATCTGTTTCACCACCAACTTCCATCCGGCACTCAAATACACCTGGACCATTTGCGACACTTCCCAACCATTCCTTGACCTCACTATCTCCATCGCAGGTGATAGAATCCTGACCGACATCCACTCTAAACCCACTGACACCCACGGCTATCCGGAATATGCTTCCTCCCAACCTGCTTCCCGTAAGGACTCCATCCCCTATTCCCAATTCCTCAGTCTATGCTGCATCTGCTCCCAGGATGAGGTGTTCCACACCAGGGCATCACAAATGTTCAAATTCTTCAGCGAACGGGGATTCCCCTCCCCCACTATAGATGAGGCTCACACCAGGGTCTCCTCCATATCCTGTAACACTGCCCTCTCTCCCCATCCCCCCACTCGCAACAGGAGCAGAGACCCCCTGGTCCTCACCTTTCACCCCACCAGCCGGCATACACAACACATAGTCCTCCGCCAGTTTTGCCACTTCCAACGTGACCCCAACACTCGTCACATCTTCCCATCTGCCCCCCCCCCCATCTGCCTTTTGCAAAGACCGCTCCCTCCGCAACTCCTTTGTGAATTCTTCCCTTCCCTCCCGCACCACCCCTTCCCCAGGCACTTTCCCTTGCAACCGCAAGAGATGCTACACTTGTCCCTTTACCTCACCCCTCGACTCCATTCAAGGACCCAAGCAGTCGTTCCAGGTCCGACAGAGGTTCACCTGCACCTCCTCCAACCTCATCTACTGCATCCGCTGCTCCAGATGCCAGGTGATCTATATCGGTGAGACCAAGCGGAGGCTTGGCGATCGTTTCACCAAACACCTCCGCTCGGTCCGCATTAACCAAACCAACACCTCAGCACCTCAATTCCCCCTCCCATTCCATATCCGACCTCCCTGTCCTGGGCCTCCTCCATGCCCAGAGTGAGCAACACCGCAAATTGGAGGAGCAGCGCCTCATATTCCGCTTGCGGAGTCTGCTCCTCCTCCTCCTTTGTCCTTTCTTCCCCCCACCTCCCCCCACCCCCCATCAGTCTGAAGAAGGATTTTGTCCCGAAACGTTGCCTATCTCCTTCGCTCATAGATGCTGCTGCACCCGCTGAGTTTCTCCAGCATTTTGTGTACCCACGAGCATCATTCACAGGTCTACACTCTCCCACCTGGTCCATGGAGCATCATTCATAGGTCTACAATCGCCCACCTGGTCCACATACCTTAATTTGCAGGTCTACACTCCCACCCAGTCCACATACCTTCATTCCCGGGGAGGACTGGAGGGGGAGGGAAGGAGAGGGGGGGGGGCAAAAGGAGGGAGAGGGAGAAACGTAGGGGGAAGGAGTGGTCAGGGAGGGAGAGGGAGGGAGTGGTAGGTGGTGGGGAGGGAGGGAGGGACGGGGAGGATGTGGGGTAGAAGGTACAGGAGCCTGAAGACTCCAGGTTCAGGAACAGCTGCTTCCCCACAGCCATCAGGCTATTAAACTAGGCTCGGACAAAACTCTGAACATTAATAGCCAATAATCTGTTTATTTGCACTTCATCAGTTTATTCATTCATGTGTGTATATATTTATACAGTGGTATATGGACACACTGATCTGCTCTGTATTCGTGCCTGCTCTGTTCTGGTGTGCTAAAGCAAAACAAGAATGTCATTGTCCTATCAGGGACAACGTGGCAATAAAACTCTCTTGAACTCTGAACACTCTCCCACCTGGTCCACATACCTTCATTTGTGGGAAGGGCGGGAAGACGAGGAGGAGGATGGAGAGGAAAGGGGGGGGGGGGAGAGGGAGGAACGTAGGGGGAAGGAGGAGGAGCAGGAGGGAGGGAGGGCGGAGGAGGAGGAGGTGGAAGGGGGTGAGAGAGGGGAGGGGGCAGGAGGTGGAGGGTGGGGGGAGGAAGACCGGGGGGGGGGGGGGGGGGGGGGGGGGGGGGGGGGGGGGTCCAGTCCTCGGGGTCGCCGCCTGGGACTGGGGAAGATGCGATTATCTCTGTCAAGACATTTACCCGATCTATTCCCCTCATGATGTTATTCACCTCTATAAGATCACCCCTCATCCTCCTGCGCTCTGGGGCATAAAGTCCGAACCTGCCCCAACCTCTCCCTGTAGCTCAGACCTTCAAATCCTGGCAACATCCTCGTCAATCTTGTCTGCGACTTTTCCAGCTTCACGACATCTTTCTTATAACACGGTGACCGAAACTGAACTCAATCCTCTAAATGTGTCCTCGCCGACGGTCGATGAGCTCCCAGCGTCTGTGTTAATGCGCACAAACGCCTCTCGTTCGGGTCGCTCGGATATCAACAGTGAGCGAGTGAAATGACCAGCGGTGATCGGCGGACGGAGGTGTCAGAGACACGTCGGGGACCATCGCCCCTCCCCCACCCCCACGCCACCACCACGCCCCCCAACGCACCATCGCCCCCCTCCCCCCCACACCCAGGCAGGTGCCCCGCATCGTTGTCGTGTGCTTGGCTGTGTGAGAGTGTGTGTGTGTGTGCGTGTGTGTGTGCGTGTGTGTGCGTGTGTGTGTGTGTGTTGGTGTGAGTGTGTTTGTGTGGGTGATAGTGGGTGTGTGTGTGGGTGTGTGCGAGTGAGAGTGTGAGTGTGTGTGTGGGGGTGATGGTGTGTGTGCGAGTGAGAGTGTATGTGTGCGTGTGAGTGTGGGTGGTGGTGAGCGTATGGGGGGGGGGTGTGTGAGTGTGAGTGAGTGTGAGTGTGTGCGGGTGAGTGTGTGTGAGGGGTGAGCGGCGTTTCCACAGCCTGTCCCCGACTCGGGAACTCCGCAGCGCTGCCGTGAGGACCAAGACCTGTCTATCCGACCACTCCCCGCCAACCGCGTTCCCATTCACTCACAAACAACCGGAGGCATTTTGAATTAAGATCAGAATTTTATTTCATTCTTTAAATGAGCAGTAAAGCGACGGGCCGCTGGCCCGGGCGGAGGGAGGAGGGAAGGGGAGCTGGGAGGAGGGAAGGGGCAGCCGGGAGGAGGGGAGGGGAGGGGGAGCTGGGAGGAGGGGAGGAGTTGCAGCTGAGGCGGCTGGACCAGGCTCACTGCCCAGATCAGGTTCAAACCCGCTTGACCATCACGTGGGGCGAGGGTCCCACCTCAGTGTAGCTCTTGACCAGCGGGTAGAGCGAGGAGAGTTTGTCGTTCCATCCGTAGTTGCGGTAGTCGGGCCACTCGTCGCCCTTGAAGGTGATGAGGCGCGGCCCGGTCTGGCCGGTCCCCTGATGGAGGATCCACACGCCCTGCTTCACCTTGTGAGACGAGACCATGTTATCAATGCCGGCCCTCTGCAGGTTATCAGCCTTCTTCCTGATTTCGCGTTCCTCGCCATTGTAGTTGATATGCTGGTACAGAACGATCTCCGGGTTCGGCAGCGCCTTCAACCAGCCGCAGCGAGCTCAGCTTATGGCAGAAATTAGGGCCCAGGGTTTTGTAGTCGTCCGGCGCGATGATAATGAACTCGCCCGTGTAGTTCTTACCCGTGAAGCCGACCCAGTGCTGGCCCTCCACCCGCGCCGACTTGGCAGTGTTGTTGAACATCTTCTTGGCCAGGTCCGGCTCATTCCTCACAAACTCAGTGGACTCCCCGTTGAAGTTATCTTCGTCGTACAGGACGATTTTACTCATGGTACCCGAGGTGACAGCGCTCCACAAGACTCCTGTCAGACGCTGGGGAAACGATGCGCTTCCTCGGGACTCGGCGGCACTTTTATGTTCATCTCTCACCCACGCAGCAGCCGCCCCATCCAATCCCTGGTCACCACCTCAGCCACGCCGACAACCCGTGCATACAAGGAACTGTAGATGCTGGTTTTCAGGGAAAGGCGCAACGTGCTGGAGTGACTCAGCTGGTTTCCTCTCTCCCCTCCCTCCCTCGGGGAACCTTCAACAGCGATGCTCTCCTCAACTAACTTGGATTCTTGAGAACGAAACTCTAGTGATAGACGACTCAGCCGACAGATAAAAAAAGGTGAGGGTTTTCCTAACAATGAGTCTCCTCTGCCACTAGCACCTGTTTGTATCCAGGTGAGGGAAGAGCGCTACCGAAGTTGGGATAAATATGAGTAACATTAGAAATATAGAAACATAGAAAATAGGTGCAGGAGGAGGCCATTCGCCCCTTCGAGCCAGTACCGCCATTCATTGTGATCATGGCTGATCGTCCCCCATCAATAACCCGTGCCTGCCTTCTCCCCATATCCCTTGACTCTACTAACCCCTAGAGCTCTATCCAACTCTCTCTTAAATCCACCCAGTGACTTGGCCTCCACTGCCCTCTGTGGCAGAGAATTCCATAAATTCACAACTCTCTGGGTGAAAATTATTTTTCTCACCTCAGTCTTAAATTACCTCCCTTTTATTCTTAGACTGTGGCCCCCTGGTTCTGGACTCGCCCAACATTGGGAACATTTTTCTTGCATCTAGCTTGTCCAGTCCTTTTATAATTTTATATGTTTCTATAAGATGCCCCCTCATCCCTCTAAACTCCAGTGAATACAAGCCTAGTCTTTTCAATCTTTCCTCATATGACAGTCCCGCCATCCCAGGGGCCAATCTCGTGAACCTACGAGTTTAAAGTCCGAATTTGCCCCAACCTCTCCCTGACAGTCCCGCCATCCCAGGGACCATTGTGTAAGTTACGTACCTGCCTGTGGGGATTTGTATCTCACCAGGATTCCTTATTTTGTATTGTGTATGTTACGTGCCTACCGGCGTGGATTTGATCTCCACTAGGATTTGTTGTTCTGCATTGTACATGCCTGCGTGGATTTTGTACCCTACAGCATTTGTTGTTCAGATTCAAAAATGTTGGTGAGTAAGAATTGAAGAATAACATATGTGTATTTCAGTCCAAGAGTAACTATGGAACAGAGAGCGTAAGGCTTGAATCGTTCTGTTGGAAGGACTTGAACACAATCCTCTAAATGCGTCCTCGCCGTCAGTACATGAGCTGCCAGCGTCTGTGTTAATGCGCACAAACGCCCCTGGTTCGCGTCGCTCCGTCAGCTGGACGGAGGTAGCAGAGACACGTCCGCGACCATCGCCCCCCCCCCCCCTCCCACCCCAACGCAGGGAGTGTGAGTGTGTGTGTGTGCGTCTGGGAGTGTGGCTGTGTGAGACTGCGTGTGTGTGTGTGTGCGCGAGTGAGAGTGTGTGTGTGTGGATGAGAGTGTGCGTGAGTGTGTGTGTCTGGGTTAGTGTGAGTGTGAGTGTGTGTGTGTGTGAGTGTGGGTGAGTGTGTGCGGGTGAGTGTGTGTGAGGGGTGAGCGGCGTTTCCCCAGCCTGTCCCCGACTCGGGAACTCCGCAGCGCTGCCATGAGGAACAAGACCTGTCTATCCGACCCACTCCCCGCCAACCGCGTCTCCATTTATTCAACAAACAACTGGAGGCATTTTGCATTGAGATCAGAGTTTATTTCATTCTTTAAATGAGCAGTAAAGCGACGGACACTGGCCGGGGTGAGGGAGGAGGGGGGGGGGGGGGGGGGGGGGGGGTGGGGGGAGCCGGGAGGAGGGGAGGGGGAAGGGAGCCGGGAGGAGGGGAGGGGGAGCTGGGAGGAGGGAGGGGGAGGGGAGGAGGGGAGGGGAGGGGTGGGGGGAGGGGGAGCTGGAGGAGGGGGGGCGCTGAGGAGGGGAGCTGGGCGGAGGGGAGGGGGAGCTGGGAGGAGGGAAGGGGAGAGGTAGGAGGGGAGGGGGGGTAGGGGAGCCGGGAGGAGGGGAGGGGGAGCTGGATAGAGGAAGGGGAGGGGGAGCCGGGAGGAGGGAGGGGGAGGGCGCTGGGGGGATTCTGGAGGGAAAGGGGAGGTGTGCCGGGAGGAGGGGAGGGGTGGCTGGGAGGGATCTGGGAGGAGGGGGAGGGACGGGGGAGCTGGGAGGGAGGGGAGGGGGAGCTGGGAGGGAGAGGAGGGGGAGGGGGAGGGTGTAGTAGCGCATGGGACTCTATTCCTTGGAGCGCAGGAGTATGAGGGTATACAATCATGAGAGGAATAGATCAGGTAGATGGACAGAGGCTCTTGCCCTGAGTCGGGGAATTGAGGGCCATAGATTCAAGTTGAGGGAAAAAGATGTAATAGTAATCTGAGGGGGTACCTTTTCCACACAAAGGGTGGTGGGTGTATGGAGCAAGCTGCCAGAGGAGGTAGTTGAGGCTGGGACTATCCCAACGTTTAAGAAGCACATAGACGGGTACATGGATAGGACAGGTTTGGAGGGATATAGGCCAAACGTTTGGGTCACATGGATGCAATTAATTCAAAGTATCCTGTCATAATTTACCCAAACTTTTCTGCCGCTGGTGTATCATTATGCAAGGTCAATGATAACACAGTATGGATGTTGGGTCATGAAGCATTTTAGGATTTATGGATCTGTGCCACCCACTATCGCTATGTTTGCATGCAGGCTCATTCTCGCTACACAGGGGAGGAATGTTCCTTTATGTGGTTCTCCATTTTGCCTCATCAGTCAGGGCTTGTAATATTCAGCAAGATCCCACATTTCGGTTCTCGTACTGTCTGATTGACCTACTACATGGTCTCCCACTAATGTTGGGAATTATATAGAACCTTATATGGGGTTCTAAACATAACACTTTGCCGGTTCAGCCTGGGAATCGGGGAACCAGCCTCTACATGATGAATCAATTCATTGCTTTACAGAATCTGAGAAGACCGCTCCTGCTGCTCGGGCTGTCAGACTGATTCATGTGTGTCTCACTGCAGAATGCAGGGATAGCAGCCAAAAAAGCAGTACTTTGCCTCTTCAGGAGATGGGAAGTGTTTTATGTTTAATGTTATATTACATATATAGTACGGCACGGCACTGACGTCTTAGAGTTCTATTTCTATGGGTTATTGACAATAAATTAAATTATAGTCCCATTAATTGTACCCAACGTGCTTCTCATCATAGTTGCTGCAACAAGTGGGACCCGCTCTCACGGGTTTCACCCTCTGGTGTCCAGTATTTAGGATGTCACTAACACAAGTTCTTCCAGACCCAAGTACACGGAAGTATCCGATATTGACATTGTGTTAACATGTATTCACTATGGGGCTCCAGCTATATCTCTATCTTTGGTTCAGCTCTCATAGGTAGGTTATTCCCTGGCACTGCTCTCAGCGCGCAGGTCCAGTCATTACATAAATGGACAGGATCATTACACCTGCAATATCATAAATCATGTTTACATACTCCATGCACCTTCCGTTACATGTGGTCACACGTTTACATAATTACGTCAAGATCATCTTGAGCCTTAGAGGCTCTGGTACTAGTTCAGACCATCTCCAGGTGGTTATTCAAGGTTTGGCTTATACAGGAGTAGATACTGATTTCTAATCTCACTCCACCAGGGCTGCTACAACACCAGCAGCTAGGGTATGTGCGGTCCCCTGAACCACATCCTGTCTACAGCAGGATGGTCTAACAATAGAGGTATCCAACATTTATTTTAACCCATTGCCAGACCAGGGGTATTTGCCAACTCTATTTAGGTTCAATTTATAGTTCCCCTCGGTTGAGAGGGGCTACTGTTATTATTGTTTGTTCTTTATCGGCATCAGCATGTTTTAAACTTATGTCATGTATGTATGCATTATGATGTTTCCCTCATCTATGGTCAACTGATGCAGTTGTGATTGTGTGGACTCGTTTTTCCATGGCATGAAATCACAGAGCTTCAAAGTCTTCACGTAGTTACTCACGTGACTCCGAAGTAAAATAGTAAGATTAAACGAGAACTTACAAGTTCGAAGTTTGATCGTTATTTTATTAGGAGTTACGATGAGGGATTAATTGCGCTCCGCTCCCTAACCTCGTAACTTAACGATCATCTGGTAGTTCTAGTCATCTATAATCTTACTATGTTAGTTAAACAACTGTTATCTGTGATTTCACACCGCTACTTTGAAGATTGACGCGCATGCGTGGGGACGGCCTTCTTCACGTAATCCCTCATCGTAACGCCTCATAAAATAACGATCAAACTTTGAACTGGTAAGTTCTCATTTAATCTTACTATTTTACAACATTGTCAGTGCCAGAATGAACAACGGCAGCAGAGTGTTAATGAGAAACCAGTACATAGAGACATCTTACCCTGTGGGTCCTAAAGCCCTGAAGGGAAGAATGTTGGGAAGGGGGAGGGGAAGAGTCAGGTCAGTGGGAGGGAGGGGGACAAGTAATAATAACTTGTTTTCATTGTGGTCAATATGGACACTGGGTTAGATACTGTCCGTACCGCGACACTTCAAACACTAACCAGGGACATCATCCCAATGTTTACACCAGGGGTCTCCAAACTAACCAGGGACATCATCCCAATGTTTACACCAGGAGTCTCCAAACTAACCAGGGACACCATCCCAATGTTTACACCGGGGTCTCCAAACTAACCAGGGACATCATCCCAATGTTTACACCAGGAGTCTCCAAACTAACCAGGGACACCATCCCAATGTTTACACCAGGGGTCTCCAAACTAACAGGGACATCATCCCAATGTTTACACCAGGAGTCTCCAAACTAACCAGGGACACCATCCCAATGTTTACACCAGGGGTCTCCAAACTAACCAGGGACACCACCCTAATGTTTACACTAACATTGTGCGCTGTGCCACACTGACCCCCTCTACTTCTCAAATCCAGAATATCAGATTTCCTTTGATGGACCCTCTGCCAGAGTGCCTGAATGCTGGCTCCCTTCAAACAGGCTATGCGATGTCAACCTCCAGCTCCACACTTGAATCAGTAGCATTGCTTTCCAAATGCTCTGCTCAACTTCCTGACCTCTTTGCCCTCATCTGTGCATATATTCTTGCCAAATCGAACACTGTTAATATTTACACAGATTCAAAGTCAAAGTCAAAGTCAAAAGAGTTTATTGTCATGTGTCCCTGACAGGACAATGAAATTCTTTCTTTGCATAGCACAACAGAACATAGTAGGCATTGACTACAGTTATATACTTGAATACACACATTAATTAATAAATTAATAAAGTGCAAATAACAGATGGAGGGGTATTAATGTTCAGAGTTTTGTCCGAGCCAGGTTTAATAGCCTGATGGCTGTGGGGAAGTAGCTATTCCTGAACCAGGTCGTTGCAGTTCTCAGGCTCCTGTACCTTCTACCCGAAGGTAGCAGGGAGATGAGTGTGTGGCCAGGGTGGTGTGGGTCCTTGATGATGCTGCCAGCCTTTTTGAGGCAGTGACTGTGGTAGATCCCCTCGATGGAAGGAAGGTCAAGCCGATGATGGACTGGGCAGTGTTTACTACTTTTTTTAGTCTTTTCCTCTCCAGGGCACTCGAGTTGCCGAACCAAGCCACGATACAACCAGTCAGCAAGCTCTCTACTGTGCACCTGTAGAAGTTAGAGAGAGTCCTCCTTGACAAACTGACTCTCTGTAATCTTCTCAGGAAGTAGAGGCGCTGATGAGCTTTCTTAATAATTGCATCTGTGTTCTCGGACCAGGAAAGATCTTCACAGATGTGCACACCCAGTAATTTGAAGCTCTTGACCCTTTCAACCATCGACCCATTTATATAAACAGGACTGTGGGTCCCCATCCTACTCCTTCCAAAGTCCACAATCAGTTCCTTGGTTTTGCTGATGTTGAGGGCCAGGTTATTGCACCATATGGACAGTCGCTCGATCTCTCTTCTGTACTCTGAATCATCCCCATCAGTGATACATCCCACTACAGTGGTATCGTCAGCGAACTTGATGATGGAGTTTGCACTGTGACCGGCTACGCAGTCATGAGTATAGAGTGAGTACAGCAGGGGGCTGAGCACGCAGCCTTGAGGTGCTCCCGTGCTGATTGTTACCGGGTCTGACACATATCCACCAATATCTGTGAATGAGGAGGTCGAGGATCCAATTGCAGAGGGATGCGCAGAGACCCAGTTTTGCAAGTTTGGTAACCAGCTTGGAGGGGATGATTGTATTAAATGCTGAGCTGTAGTCAATGAATAACAGCCTGACATATGAGTTTTTGTTGTCCAAGTGGTCCAGAGCGGAGTGGAGAGCCAGCGAGATCGCGTCCACCGTTGATCTGTAGTGGCGGTAAGCGAACTGCAGTGGGTCCAGGTTTTTGTCAAGGTAGGAGCTGATTTGCTCTCAAAGCACTTCATCACCACAGGCGTTAGTGCCACAGGTCGATAGTCATTGAGGCACGTCACCTTGCTCTTCTTGGGCACCAGTATTATTGATGCCCTTTTGAAACAGGAGGGAACCTCAGACCTCAGAAGTGACAGGTTGAAAATGTCCGTAAAAACTCCAGCCAGTTGAGTCCCGCTATGCCTTTGTTGTGCATGGTTTGGACAAATGATGGGAAGCCCGCAGATTTTTAACATCTTCCGGCATCCCTGTAAGACACGAGATAATGATCCGTAAACCGTTGGAAGCTGTTCAATTGCCCACAGCTGTTGCAGTAGTGAAATGTTCCGCACACTCTAAAGGTCAGGATGACATCTCCTCAGGCAATGCCCGAGCTGACATCTCCTCACCCAATGCACAAACCCGCCCCGTGGTTGCAGCCAGTGCGGGGAACGGGGAAGGGGAGACACCACACCGGGCAAGGGCGGAAATCGCTTTTAAAACCTGGGGGGACACACAATGAGCCCTGGCGTCTAGGGCAGGGGTCGTCAACCTACTGCCCACGAGTCGTATCCGGCTCGTAACCTGAAATCACCCGTCCGCAGGCGTATTTTTTTCCAATTAGTCTTCGCCACCTGCGATCTGCAGCCAGTCCCGGGGTACCAGGCGTATTGTTTTCCAACTAGTTTTCGCGAGCAGGGCAATACAGAGAGACCTGGAGCAAGAGAGCCCACCTGGGCGCTACGACCAGTCCCGGGGCTGTTGAGCCAACTGGCTTGAAACGCCAAGATCATATAGCATGGGTGGGGGGGGGGGGGTATTGTCCCCCTCCTTTCAAAACATTGTGGGGACATCCCTCCGCCGGGTTCCCTCTCCCTCTCCTTCCCCGGATCCAGGATACTCCTCCCCCCCTCCCCCGGCGCAGGGCGGCGAAGGCCTGGAGATAAGACACGAGATAATGATTCGTAAACTTTTGAAAGCTATTCAATTGCCCACAACTGTTGCAGCAGTGAAATGTTCCACACACTAATGGTCAGGGTGACATTACCTTAGGCAATGCCCGAGCTGATGTAGCAGCCCGAGCAGCGGCCACACTGAAAATTAAAACAGGAATCCCCCAGTGTCTGGGAAATTGTGATTCACCAGGGCCCTCTATTAATGAAATAAAACAAATACAAGCCGCTGCCGATGTTTCTGAGCGCCCATTTTTGTGGATACATGCAAATTATTTCAATTGCCAAGTGATCTTTGGGTCTCCACAGTCAGAAACATAGAAACATAGAAAATAGGTGCAGCAGGAGGCCATTCGGCACTGCCACTCATGCGATCATGGCTGATCGACCCCTGATGCTCCCCTCTGCAGAGAAGGAGACATTGTGCAGCCCTAACAGGTGCCGCTGCCTGTGGGTTATTCATAATACCCAGGCTCAGATAGCTCTCTTCTGGAGCATATCTCTGTGGAGAACCTCATAAGGTGCCTATTCCAGGTGGTTTTAGGCATTCACAGACGCTACCCATAGGAGGAGGGAGGGGGGCCTCCTGGCCCGACTCGACCGAGTCCAAGGCCTGACCAGCTTCCTCGTGGTTTAACCCGTTTCCCTGGGGAATCATAGCGGTCTGTGAATTGCTGACCCCATAGGTCATGACTTGGTCTCGAGACCAGCTTACTGCCAGCTTTCCCCTTATTTAGAAACCTAAACTGTCTGGGAGCTGATGACCCCATTGTCAGCGACTGCAGTAGCGTGACCAGTCTGACGGATTTCTCTAGAAAGTCCTAAGCGGTCTGGGGGTTGCTGACCCCAACATCTAAGACTGGGGTAGCTAGACCGGCTTGCTGCCAGTCTAGCCCCTATTTCTGGGGACCATAATAGTGTAGGAGCTACAGACCCCATAGTGAATGGCTGGGGTTGCAAGACTAACCCCTTCTGCTAACCCCCTTAACAGTGACTGGGATAATAAGACCGGGTGACTGCCAGTCTTCTCTAGGGGAACCATAGTGATGTGGGAGCTGCAGACCCCATAATGAATGGCTGGGGCAGCAAGACCGGCTGACTGCCAGTTCAGCCCCAACTCTAGGGGAACCATACAATGTGGGAGCTGCTAACCCCATTAAATATCAATGTTGAGATTTAAAAAATCAAGTCTGCAATTTATCCCATCAGATAAAGCATAAAAAGAAGTTTAATTTGACACCAAATTCACTTTCATATCTTCAGTATTAAAAACGTTATGGCCATTTTCATACTCAGAAATTAGCATCTTGTTCCCTAGTTTGAGTGACATAATTAAGTCAGAAACAAGGGTTCTGAAGTTAAACAAAGGTAACTTTGAAGGTATGAGCCGTGAATTGGCCAAGATAGACTGGCAGGTGAGTCTTAAAGGGTTGACAGTGGATGTGCAATGGAAGGTATTTAAAGACTGCATGGATGAAGTACAAAAATTGTTCATACCATTTGGCAAAAAAATAAATCAGGGAAGGTAGTGCATCCCTGGATAACAAGGGAAATCAGGGATAGTATAAAAACTAAAGATGAGGCATACAAATTGGCCAAAAAAAGCAGCCTTCCAGAGGAATGGGTGAAATTCAGAATCCAGCAGATGAGGACAAAGGGCTTAATTAGGAAAGGGAAAATAGATTATGAAAGGAAACTGGCAGGGAACATAAAAACTGACTGCAAATGTGTTTATAGATATGTGAAGAGAAACAGACTAATTAGAACAAATGTTGGTCCCTTGCACTCAGAAGCAGGTGAATTGATCATGGGGAACAAGGACATGGCAGACCATTTGAATAACTACTTTGGTTCTGTCTTCACTAAGGAAGACATAAATAATCTGCCGGAAATAGCAGTGGACCGGAGGTCAAATAAGGTGGCGGAACTGAGTGAAATCCAGGTTAGCCGGGAAGTGGTGTTGGGTAAATTGAACGGATTAAAGGCCGATAAATCCCCAGGGCCAGATGGTCTGCATCCCAGAGTGCTCAAGGAGGTAGCCACGGATATAGTGGATGCATTAGTAATAATTTTTCAAAACTCCTTAGATTCTGGAGTAGTTCCTGAGGATTGGAGGATAGCTAATGTAACCCCACTTTTTAAAAAAGGAGGGAGAGAGAAAGCGGGGAATTACAGACCAGTTAGTCTAACATCGGTAGTGGGGAAACTGCTAGAGTCAGTTATTAAAGATGGGATAGCAGCGCATTTGGAAAGTGGTGAAATCATTGGACAAAGTCAGCATGGATTTACAAAAGGTAAATCATGTCTGACGAATCTTATAGAATTTTTCGAGGATGTTACTAGTAGAGTGGATAAGGGAGAACCGGTGGATGTGCTATATCTGGACTTTCAGAAGGCTTTCGACAAGGTCCCACATAAGAGATTAGTATATAAACTTAAAGCACACAGTATTGGTGGTTCAATAATGATGTCGATAGAGAACTGGCTGGCAAACAGGACGCAAAGCGTAGGAGTAAACGGGTCCTTTTCAGAATGGCAGGCAGTTAGTAGTGGGGTACCGCAAGACTCAGTGCTGGGACCCCAGCTATTTACAATATATATTAATGATTTGGACGAGGGAATTGAATACAACATCTCCAAATTTGCAGATAACACCAAGCTGGGGGGTATAGTTAGGTGTGAGGAGGATGCTAGGAGGCTGCAGGGTGATTTGGATAGGCTGAGTGACTGGGCAGATGCATGGCAGATGCAATATAATGTGGATAAATGTGAGGTTATCCACTTTTGTGGTATAAACATGAGGGTAGACTATTATCTGAATGGTGGCAGATTAGGAAATGGGGAGATGCAATGAGACCTGGGTGTCATGGTACACCAGTCATTGAAAGCAGGTTTGCAGGTGCAGCAGGCAGTGAAGAAAGCAAATTCATAGCGAAAGGATTTGAGTATAGGAGCAGGGAGGTTTTACTGCAGTTGTACAGGGTTTTGGTGAGACCACACCCGGAGTATTGCGTACAGTTTTGGTCTCCAAATCTGAGGAAGGACATTATTGCCATAGAGGGAGTGCAGAGAAGGTTCACCAGACTGATTCCTGGGATGTCAGGAATGTCTTATGAAGAAAGACTGGATAGACTCAGCTTGTACTCGCTGGAATTTAGAAGATTGAGTGGGGTTCTTATAGAAACTTACAAAATTCTTAAGGGGTTGGACAGGACAGATGCAGGAAGATTGTTCCCGATGTTGGGGAAGTCCAGGACAAGGGGTCACAGTCTAAGGATAAGGGGGAATTCCTTTAGGACCGAGATGAGGAAAACATTTGTTACACAGAGAGTGGTGAGTCTCTGGAATTCTCTGCCACAGAGGGTAGTTGAGGCCAGTTCATTGGCTATGTTCAAGAGGGAGTTGGATGTGGCTCTTGTGGCTAAAGGGATCAGGGGGTATGGAGAGAAAGCAGATACGGGATACTGAGTTGGATGATCAGCCATGATCATATTGAATGGCAGTGCAGGCTAGAAGGGTCGAATGGCCTACTCCTGCACCTATTTTTCTATGTTTCTATGTTCTATGTTTCTATTGCTTTTCCATTGACTTAACACAAAAGCTGTGATCAAGGACAGTCAAAAGCCCATAACCTTCTTAAAAATTAAGAGAACTGAATGCAATTTTCAGTTATTATAGATTGAAGCATTCTGAAACAAATATGAAACAATCTTACTTGGATAACCTGAAATTAAAGCATATAATT
Organism: Okamejei kenojei; assembly: GCA_035221665.1. Classification (NCBI taxonomy): domain Eukaryota; kingdom Metazoa; phylum Chordata; class Chondrichthyes; order Rajiformes; family Rajidae; genus Okamejei; species Okamejei kenojei. Next base: position 35,219,506 of record CM069160.1, read on the forward strand.
AGTTAGTTACCTAATAGCAGCTAATTACAAAATTCAATTACAAGATCTAAACATCCATTACTTAAGAAAAGCTTAACATTTAAAAAAATGGTAAGTGTCCAAATACCATTCACACAATAAATCACAATATAACATGATTTTTAAATCTCATTGTCATGAATTTATAGGCCAAATTGAAGGAATTTAGTGTTTAATTCCCGTAAATTAACGGCTTTTTAAATCAACTTGCGAGTGGGTTTTTGTAGAACGCGATGGATTGGAACGTTGCGGTTTGTGGTGAATTTAACCCCTAGTCAGCAGGAAAAATACTGCTGGTTCATATATTTTTTTAGTCGCCTTTTTGCAACATGAAATGTAAAAATAAAATGTGTACCTTCTTTTGTCCCCTATGTAAGATCCGTCCCGTTGTCGACATTAAAACATGATTTTTAATTTACTCATGCTTTTAATTTTTGCAGCACTCATTTTAATAAATTTAATATAACGGCAGTCAAAGCGATTTTTCTTCAGCAACTAAAAAGCCTGTTCAAAATTGATTTGAATAGTCTGAAGTAAAATCGCATTATAAACCCGCCCCCCCCTCTCAAAGGCGCCAAAGTCGCGCACACGGGCAGTGGCAGAAGTGCAGCGCCGCTAAAGGTAAGTTTTGTAACATACCTACATTAAAAATGACTGAGGTAGGAAGACCGGCAAACTGCCAGTCTAACCCCGTTCTCTGGGGGACCATAGTGGTTTGGGACATACTGGGAGAACCCCCACTCACATTCCCCTTCTGGGTGTCGCTGACCTCCTTGCCAGCGACTTGGGAGCGAACCCGACCGGGATTAACCCACGGTCCATAGCCGATTTCCCGCGGCCCGTCCAACTTCGCCCTGAATTCAGCAGGCAATCCTGCAAAACAAAAAACAGACCTAGAAATAAGTTAAAACTTACCTTCCAGGTTCATTATTGAAGATTCCTTATTGAAGACAGAACCAAAGTACTTGTTTAACTGTTCTGCCATATCCTTGTTTTCCATTATAAATTCACCTGTTTCTGACTGTAACGGACCTACATTTGTCTTCACTAATCTTTTCCTTTTTACATATCTTAAGAAGCATTTACTGTCAGTTTTTATATTCCCCGCAAGCTTTCTTTCGTGCTCTATTTTCCCCCTCTGGATTAAACCCTTGTCCTCCTCTATTAAATTCTAAAAGTCTCCCAGTCCTCCGGTTTGCTGCTTCCTCTGGCCAATGTAGATTCCTCTTCCTTGGATTTAATGGCAAGTGTTGAAGGTCAGCCTGCAGGTGGGATATCTGGGTGACCGGTGCCCATCAACCGAGCTCTCTCACCCTCTACAGTACGTGCCACTCTACAGCTGCTCCGTGATGTGGAGCCCCCGACCACTTCACTATCTCTGTACATTAGAGATACAGTGCGGAAACAATCCCTGCAGCCCACCGCGTCCACGGCGACCATCGATCACCCCGTACACTGGCACTACCCTCACTCCCCCTACTCCCTCAATCTCCCTCAGTCCCCTCACTCCAACTCACTACCCTCACTCCCCCTCTCTCACCCTACTCCCCTCACTCTACCCTCACACCACCACCCCTCCCTCACTGCCCCTCCATCACTCCCCCTCCCCTACCCCTGCCGCCCCTCATCTCCCTGTCCTGCTCTGACCCAGGACTATCTCTGATCCATTCGTGCCTCTCACTGTGTGGTGTTGTGGGTGAGGGAAGGGGTGCCAGACCTCACCCCCCCTACCACACAAAGGGCGGAGGTGTGGGGTACCGAGGAGACACGAGTGAGGGCCGCATCTATGTTCCCCAAAGAATGAGGACACCTCGAATGCCCCAGTGTAGAACACCTCATCGTTGGCGCAGATGCGGCGTAGATGGATGAATCGAAAGTCGGCGGTTGAGACATTGCAGGAAGCAGGGTTGGAAGAAGTATAATCGAGATAGTTGTGGGAGTCAGTGAGTTTGTTATAGACATCAGTCAATGTCTGGGCCGTTTGGATATGTGGTGGTGGTGGCTGTGAGGAGGAGCAGAGCTTTCAGTTTGTTGAACAGAGGAGCTTTCTCTCCTTGGATCCCATGGGATCTAATCTTCCAGAGCAGCCTACCATGCAGAACCTTGTCAAATGCTTTACTGAAGTCCATGTAGACAACATCTAAAGCTCTGCCTTATCGACCTTTATGGTCACATCTTCAAAAATCTCAATCACATTTCTGAGACACGATCTCTGTTGGAATAATTTTACACAAGACATGAGTTACTTTCAGACTGTTACGACATTATTAGCAATAACTTGTCAGACAAGGAGAACAGTCAAGCAAGAGACTGTCCTCACCATACAAAGCATGCAATATTTTAATATCATCGTTGAAAACATAATACCAAGATAAATCACGTACACTTGTTTACAGGGTTAACGTTTCTGATCCACCATTAATTAACTTTCCACTGAAAAACAGCTTCTTTATCTGTGTGGGATATTTCAGGGAATAGCCGTGTGGCCTTGAGTTCACAAGCTCTTCTTTTTATTAAGCGAACTTGTTCTCTTGACACACCTGCACCAGGAATGTTTAGCCATTCACGGGAGTAATGTTCGATTTATAACAATATAACCATATAACAATTACAGCTCGGAAACAGGCCATCTCGGCCCTTCTAATCTGTGCCGAACACTTACTCTCACCTAGTCCCATCTACCTGCACTCAGACCATAACCCTCCATTCCTTTCCCGTCCATATACCTATCCAATTAATTTTTAAATGATAAAATCAAACCTGCCCTCACCACTTCCACTGGAAGCTCATTCCACACAGCTACCACTCTGAGTAAAGAAGTTCCCCCTCAAGTTGCCCCTAAACTTTTGTCCCTTAATTCTCAAATCATGTCCTCTTGTTTGAATGTTCCCTACTCTCAATGGAAAATGCTTATCCACGTCAACTCTGTCTATCCCTCTGATAATTTTAAAGATCTCTATCAAGTCCCCCCTTAACCTTATGCGCTCCAAAGAATAAAGACCCATCTTGTTCAACCTTTCTCTGTAACTTAGGTGCTGAAACCCAGGCAACATTCTAGTAAATCTCCTCTGTACTCTCTCTATTTTGTTGACATCCTTCCTATAACTAGGCGACCAAAATTGTACACCATATTCCAGAATTGGCCTCACCAATGCCTTGTACAATTTTAACATTACATCCCAACTTCTATACTCAATGCTCTGATTTATAAAGGCCAGCATACCAAAAGCTTTCTTTACCACACGATCTACATGAGATTCCACCTTCAGGGAAATATGCACAGTTATTCCTAGATCCCTCTGTTCCACAGCATTCCTCAATTCAAAAAATTCTAGAGTAAAAGTGGGACCCATTGGGTCCCATGTTCACATGGGAGGGCTGGTCCCCCGATGCAATATTCCACCTCTCCACCAATTCCAATATTGGTAGCCAGTGGTGGAGGGTCACTTTTTGGAGCGCTGGTATGGGTGTTGTTGGCTGCAGGGACAAGTATGGATATTGTAGGACAATTGGATTCTTGCGGTGGCAGCTCAGTCCCTCAAGCCTGATGTGCTGGCAGCTCAGTCACGGCTGGTGGGCTGGCAGTTGACTCACCGCTATTCCTTGAAATTGCAGCTGTGCCTTTTCACTTCAAGCCAAAGCACCCAAACAAACATTTGCAGGCACTGCCTTTTCTCTTTTAGAACCAATAGAGACACTCTTTCAGCAAGCATTTTAGAACCAATAGACACATTCTGCAACCATTTCGGACCCAATAGAAACTTTCTGCAACCATTTAGACCCAGTAGACAGTTTTTGCAACCATTTAGACCCAATAGACACTTTTTGCAACCATTTAAAACCAATAGACTCTTTTTACAACCTTTTTAGAACCACATTAAGGGCACTCACACATGAGTGGACATGTGTTCAGTGCTATTCAGCTCTCAGAGAGACTGAGTGAGGCACACCACTGGCTTCCTCCATCTTGCAGAGACTGAGTGAGGCACACCACTGCCTTGTTTTATAGTCCCTACCCCTCCCTCCAGCAGGGGCAGCAGAGAGAATGGGGAATATTTTTTTTGTAAAATATTTTTATTAGAAGTAATTACATATTAAGAAGAAATAATATAAAATCAATAAATATATATATTATTCGTCACATACATTCTTAATATTTTTAAAATTTACAGTCAATCTTATTTATACTTCTATATTTTTTTATTTTATAACAGTAGGACATAAAGATAGCCTTTATAAATCAGAGCATTGATAAAAATTCTTTGGTTCATTGTTATTGTTGGTCTGTTTCTAGTATTCCAAGTATTATTAACTTTGGATCAGAAGTCAAAGTTATATTGACAACATTCGAAATTATCTTAAATATTTCATTCCAGTATTTTGCAATTTTTATACAGTTAGTGAATGAATGTGATAAATTTGCTTCTGAGCTTTGACATTTATCACATATAGGGGATACTTTTGGAAAGATGTTATGTAATTTAGATTTGGAATAATGTAAATCTATGTATATTTTAAACTGTATAAGGAATGTTTAGCATTTAACGAGCAATGATGAATATGTTGTAAACTTTCATCCCATATTTCTGGCCTTATAATTTGGCCTAATTCATTTTCCCAAGACTGTCTATATATTTCTGTTGATGGAACATCACTTTCCAATAGAATATTGTATATATATGATATCATTTTTTTCCGTATTTGGATGTTTATTCAAGCATTCATCTAAAATTTCTGTCTTTCTATTTCTAAGTTCTTGTGTATTGCAGAAACATAATTTCTGATTTGTAAATAATCTAAAATATTCTTTATTGTGTAGTCCATAAGTTTGTTGTAACTCTTGAAATGAAAGGAAAGAGTTTTCCTTATAAAGATCACCCATCTTAGTAATTCCTTTATTTTTCCATTGTAAAAAAGCCTTATCCATCATTGAAGGTTTGAACGTAACATTATTGGTGATGGTAAGACATAATGGTATAGATTTTAGTTTTAAATGTTTTCTTTATTTGTTTCCAGATGCGGATTCCGTTTTCTATTATCGGATTTTCACTATAAATTTTCTTAGCTAAGTTAGTGTTAGCAAATATTATAGAGCTAATTTCAAATGGAGAACAATCTTCTCTTTCCATATTTAACCAATTTGGTTTATTATCTATTTCTTCTAGCCAAAAATTCATATTTGTAATATTGACTGCCCAGTAATAAAACATAAAATTTGGTAGTGCTAATCCTCCATTTATTTTGGGTTTACATAAGTGTTTTTTATTTATTCTATGGCTCTTATAATCCCAGATAAAAGTTAGTAATTAGAGAATCTACCTTTTTGAAAAAAATTTTAGGGAGATATATCGGAATTAATTGAAATAGATATAGTAATTGTGGGAGAAAGATCATTTTTATTGCATTAATTTTACCTAACATTGAAATAGGTAAGCTTTTCCAGTATAAAAATATTCTTATTTAATTTATTCAATAATGGGGGGAAGTTAAATTTAAAGAGTCGAATCTTTTGTAACGAAAATCCCAAGATATTTAATATTTTTGTTTGTTATCTTAAAAGGGAATTGTTTGTAATATATGTAAGTTATTCACCGTTATTGGCATGAGTTCACTTTTTATTCCAATTAATACTGTATCCTGAGAAAGATCCGAATTCCGTTATTAGTTTTAACAAATTTCGGATACTTGTTTCTGGTTCAGTGATATAAAGTAATAACATCATCCGCATATAAGGAGATTTTATTTTAGTGTCTCTAGTATCATATCCATGTATTTCCGGATGTAATCTCACCTTCTGGGCGAGAGGTTCTATTGTGAGTGCAAACAATAAAGGTGCTAAAGGGCAACCTTGTCTACAACCTCGAGATAAACTGAATTTAGTTGATAACATTCGCTTTGTTGTTGATTCTAGCTGTCGGATTTGGTATATAACAATTTAATCCAAGTAGTAAACTTCTCTCCCAATTTGAAAGCTTCCATAACCGAAAATAGGTAAGGCCCATTCTACTTGATCAAAAGCTTTTTCTGCGTCAAGCGAAATGACTACTAAGTCCTTTTTTATTACTTCTTTTTTCGAATATATATAATATTGAATAACCGTCTTAGATTGTATGAGGAATATCTTTTTGGTATAAATCCTGTTTGATCGGGATGGATTAATTCGTTGACAACTGAATTTAGCGTTTTGTGCTAGTATTTTGTTAATACCTTTTGATCAGTATTTTAATAGAGCTATTGCTCTAAATGATCCTGGTTCATCCAAGTCTTTATTTATTTTAGGTATAAGTGTTATAATAGATTCATTCAACGTTTCCTGGTAATTTCTGCTGTGTGTATATCTGTTCATATAATGATTTCAAACGGAACCATATGATCATGAAAATTTTTTATAAAAATTCCGAACCTATACCATATGGTCCCGGTGTTTTTACCATTTTTTAATGAGCTAATAGATTCTTGGATTTCTTTTGTTGAGAATATCAGCATTTAGTAATTCTCTATTTTGTAAATCCAAACGTTTCAGGTTACATTTTTTTAAAAATGCCTTCTATTTTCTGTTTTATTTACTGTTGTTTTAGCAGTGTATAAGTTTTATAATATTGCATAAATTCTTCTCATTAATATCTTTGTGTTGTATTAACAATTTGCCCCGTTATGTGATTTGTTTTTTTAAATCCTATGGATAATTTTTTTTTTCAGCTTCCATTTTTTTCCTTAATTGTCGAGCCAATAATTTTTGGGGTTTATCTCCAAATTCGAACTGTAATTGTTTGGTATGTTTGATAAAGTTTTACAACTTGATCTGTATATATTTTATTTAATTTATATTTCAGTGCTGCAATTTTATTGTGTAATATTATAATCTGGTTTTGTTGCATACTGTATATCTAATTGTTTTAATCTCCCTTTCCAATCTTGTTGTTCCTTCCGAATCTTTTTATTATGGAATGCGTGTGAGGAGATCATGAATCCCCGGAGATATGCTTTGAAATGTTTCCCATAATAAGGAGCAAGATATTTCTGGTTGATCATTTGTTTAAAAAAAAAATCTTAATTTGAGTTGTGATATATTCCTGAGTATTTTTATTTTTTAAAATTTGTGGGGTTAAATTTCCACTGTCCTGATTTTTCTGTTTTACACATTTATTTTAATCTTAAATGTTAATGGCGCATGATCTGAAATTATAATATTATGATATTTTGGATTCATAAGTGAAATAAGTTTTTGCGTCCACCAAAAAATAATCTATTCTTGAATAGGTTAATGTACTGGCGAGTAAAAAGAGTATTCTCGTCCAGTAGGGTTTTCTGTTCTCCAAACATCTTTAATGTTAGTCGTTTGCATATATGCATTTAATAAGTCACTGGAGTGTGGATTTAGTTTTTCTTTGCTTTGTAGAAATCTATCTAAGTAGGGGTCTAGTGTGCAATTAAAATCTCCTCCAATTATTAAATTAATATTGTGTTAAAGTTCCGGAATATTGTTAAGTACTTTCTTAAAAATGACAATGGGCTATCAAAATTTGGTCATGATATATTAACAAGAATCATTTTTTCTGTGTTTAATTCTCCTATCACAATAATGTATCTGCCATCTTATCAGTTATAGTTGATGTATGCTTAAATAAAGTACCCTTTATATCGAAATAATATTGCTACGGGCTCTCTTGATTTATGCGTAAAAGAAGAATACATTTTATCTATCCATTTAGCTTTCAACCTCTATTCGGCGTCTTTTTTTTAAAGTGAGTTTCTTAACTATAAATTACGTCCAGCTTTAGTTGCCTTTAAATGTTGCCAATACTTTTCCTCTCTTTATCCGGTCATTGATATACCTTTAACATTCCAACTACAAAACGTTAATCCCTCATTCCCCGTATTCATCTCTTAAGTCTTGCATTTTATGTTTATGGAGGTCTACAATAGAGTCCTAAGGATCAGCGCGACGACCCTACCTTACACCCGAACATCGAATAGATGAATTTTAAATCTCGTTTATGTCCTCATGAATATATCTCCATCATGGTCCAATTGTACACATCCATTCAAACTGAAAAAACACAATAGATTTATAAAAGAAATAGTACAGGATAGATTAAGAGGTTAGTGGTGTGCTTAAGATAGAAAAAACTACATCTAGAGTCTTGCAGTTAGTGCTAGCCATAACTAGCATGGCTAAACCATCTAGCGACTTCCAGTCGTTGATGTTATTAACTTGACCAGCTCCCTAGGTTTAAGGAATTATTATTCCATAATAATATTTTATACCGTGGGTCAACATTAAGGGAAAAAAAAAAGAAAGGGTAAAAGAAAAAACCGGGAAAAAAGAAGAAGGGTGGGATTCATCAAAAAAGGGGGAAAACAGAAAAAAAGGAGACATTATCAATATTCTACTGATAAAGAATATAAGAGTGTCTATATCTAGAATTCAATTAAAAATCTAAGTAATATTAAAAATGAAAAATTAAAAAGCTAATATAAGAAAAAAAAGGATAAAAAATCCCGTTAAAAAACAAAAAGAAAAACAAAAATTCAAGGTAAAAATTTGCTGTTATAAGGAAAGATCTCCAAATGAGATCCATCCCTATATTTAACTCTATTCATTCTCTACATAAAAAAGCATGAGTTTAAGTTAATTATTATTAGTAGTGATTAGTAATAAGTGAACAATCTTTAATTGGTAAAAATATAATACTGTAATAATACCGCGTTGTATTAATATTTGTCAGTTATTATATTACATATTAGTAAGTGTGATTAGATTAATTATTAATATCCAGATAACGCTTTCCGATCCAGTTCTTTCTCTCGATTCCATTCGACATTGTCCATTCCGACCATCCTAACGTTATCTTGTAAGAATCTTGCAGGATGTTGAGAATCCGTGTAAAATCTCTAAAAGTTGAGTGAGAGTCAGTATATTCACTTTAGATATTTTTCAGGTCTTGATCTGCCGGGCCGAATTCCAGTGCTGCTGTTGGGGTGGCAAAGAAATGTTCTGCGTTGTTAAAAGTAACTCTTAAAGTAGCTGGGTAATTCAAACCATATCTCAGGTTTTCCACATCCCCTCATGAGACTTTTAGCTTCGTATCAATGCTTTCCGTTCCTCTGGCAACACTCTGGTGGATAATCTCGGTAGATAACTGATCCTTTGTCCTTCAAATACCAGGTTTCTGTTTCTCAAAGCTTTTCACATATCATCTCATCCAGGACAAAGTCATATTGTAGCTTTCCTAAATCATTTGTCTTGGAGGGGCATTTGGTCTGGTCTGACGTCTGCTGACTCTATGAGCACGGCTAATAAAGGCGTTTTCTTCCAGATGATAGAACACGTTTTTGCAGTAAGTTTGCAGTAAATTCTCGAGGATCTTCATTTGTCTCTCGTCCTTCAGGAATCCCTGCAATTCTCAGATTTTGTCTTCTCTGGCGTCCTTCTAGCTCAGTACATTTCTCTGTTATTTTAGTCAGCAAGTTCGTTAGACGTTTCATTTTCTGTAAGCAACTTTGCTGTAGTCAAAGCACTTGTATCAGCTACTTCTTCAAGGTTCTTTATACCAGCCGTCTGTTGTTCCCAACACTTCCTCCATAGGATTCATCCTATTTTGAAAGTCTTTTTTAACCTTTTCAAGTTTTTGTCCATCTCCTTTGTCATTTCATTGATCATTTCTGTGAATTCATTCTTCAAATCTTCCGATAATTTCATGAGCTTGTTATTAATATTTAAATTTGTTTCCTGTTGGAATTCTTTCAATTGATTGTTCATCTGGTTCATCTGGCTGTTCATCTGGTTTATTTCTTCCCTTAAACCAGCAATCTGTTGAGAAATAAAAGTTTTAAATTCCTCACCTTCCGTTTTTTTTCCCTGTTCTTTTGGATACATCTTACTGGGAGGAGGGTCCTACTCGAGTCCGAGGCTTCAGTTTGGCCTTCTGCCTGTCTCTGCCGGGTGGACCGAGTTTTCCCTTTGTCGGTAGGGCTCCGTGTTGTTGACATAATTAGTCGCGCGCCTGATGACGTCACTCACAACAATCGGTGCAGAAACGGCAGGCAGCAAGCAGCAGGCAGCAGGTAGGTCCGTTAATCCCCCGTTTTTTCCCGTTTTTTTCGTGGAGCTGGCTGGCGTTATCCTCTAGCCCTCCATAGCGCCACCGGAAGAAAAACCTCCATTCATTTTTGATTTACATAAATGCTTTTTAATTATTCTATGGTTCTTATAATCCCAAATAAAATTGGTAACTATAGAGTCCACTTTCTTAAAAAAAATTTTAGGAAGATATATCGGGAAGAATGGGGAATATTTTAAAAACAGTAATAACTCTCTGATTATTAATCGATGGAAAAAATCCTCTGGTCCTCTTTTTATGAAGGTCAACAATCCATTAGCTTTCTTCACTGCCTGTAAGCCAACTTTCAGTGACCGGTGTACAAGGACGCCCAGGTCTCGCTGCACCTCCCCCATACCTAACCTAACCCATTGAGACACTTTCTGCAACCATTTTAGACCAAATACACACTTTCTGCAACCATTTTAGACCCAATAAACACGTTTTGCAACCATTTAGACACAACAGACACTTTCTGCAACCATTTAGACCCAATAGACACATTTTGCAACCATTTAAAACCAATAGACACGTTTTGCAACCTTTTTAGACCTACATTAACGGCACTCACACATGAGTGGACATGTGTTCAGTGCTATTTAGAGCTCAAAGAGAATGAGCGAGGCACACCACTGGCTTCTTCCATCTTGTAGAGACTGAGTGAGGCACACCACTTCCTGGTTTTATAGTCCCCACCCCTCCCTCCAGCAGGGGCAGCAGAGAGAATGGGGAATATTTAAAAAACAGTAATATCTCTCTGATTTTTCATCGATGGAAAAAATCCTCTGGTCCTGGAAGGCGGAGTAGGGCTCTGAGCGAGGTGGCCAAAAATGACGGCTGTAGGTGACAGCATTCTCTTGGAAATCACAGCCAGCGAGCCAAAAGCTGTCAAGATCAGACTTTTAGTAATAAATAGATAAATATAGAAAATAGGTGCACGAGGAGGCCATTCGGCCCTTCGAACCAGCACCGCCATTCATTGTGATCATGGCTGATTGTCCCCTATCAATAACCCATGTCTGCCTTCTCCCCATATCCCTTGATTCCACTAGCCCCTAGAGCTCTAACTCTCTCTTAAATCCATCCAGTGTTTTGGCCTCCACTGCCCTCTGTGGCAGGGAATTCCATGAATTCACAACTCTCTGGGTGAAAACGTTTTTTTCTCACCTCAGTCTTAAATGTCCTCCCCTTTATTCTGAGACTGTGGCCCTTGGTTCTGGACTTGCCCAACATTGGTAACATTTTTCCTGCATCCAGCTTGTCCAGTCCTTTTATAATTTTATATGTTTCTGTAAGATCCTCCTCATTCTTCTAAACTCCAGTGAATACAAGCCTAGTCTTTTCAATCTTCCCTCATATGACAGTCCCACCATCCCACGGATCAATCTCGTGAACCTACGCTGCACTGCCTCAATCACAAGGATGTCCTTCCTCAAATTAGGAGACCAAAACTGTACACAATACTCAAGATGTGGTCTCACCAGAGCCCTATACAACTGCAGAAGAACCTCTTTACTCCTATACTGAAATCCTCTTGTTATGAAGGCCAACAATCCATTAGCTTTCTTCACTGCCTGTAAGCCAACTTTCAGTGAATGGTGTACAAGGACGCTCAGGTCTCGCTGCACCTCCCCCTTACCTAACCTAACCCCATTGAGATAAATAATCTGCCCCCCTTGTTTTTTGGCCGCCAAAAGTGGATAACCTCACATTTATACTGCATCTGCCACGCATCTGTCCACTCACTCAACCTGTCCAGGTCACCCTGCACCCTAACATCCTCTACACAGTTCACACTGCCACCCAGCTTTGTGTCATCCGCAAACTTGCTAGTGTTGCTCCCAATTCCCTCTTCCAAATCATTAATATATATGGTAAACAGTTGTGGCCCCAACACCGAGCCTTGCGGCACTCCACTCGCCACTGCCTACCATTCTGAAAAGGGCCCGTTCACTCCTACTCTTTGCTTCCGGTCTGCCAACCAATTTTCTATCCATGTCAACACCCTACTCCCAATACCATTTGCTCTAATTTTAGAACCAGTCTCCTGTGCGGGACCTTTCTGAAAGGCTTTCTGAAAGTCTGGATACACTACATCCACTGGCACCCCTTCATCCATTTTACTTGTCACATCCTCAAAAAATTCCAGAAGATTAGTCAAGCATGATTTCCCTTTCATAAATCCATGTTGACTTGCACTAATCCTTTTACTGCTATCCAAATGCCCCATTATTACCTCTTTAATAATTGACTCCAGCATGTTCCCACCACCAAAGTCAGGCTAACTGGTCTGTAATTCCCCATTTTCTCTCTCGCTCCTTTCTTGCAAAGTGGGATAACATTAGCTATCCTCCAATCCACAGGAACTGATCCTGAATCTATTGAACATTGGAAAATGATCACAAATGCGTCCACTATTTCTAGAGTCACCTCCCTGAGGACCCTGGGATGCAGACCATCAGGCCCAGGGGATCTATCATCCTTCAGTCCCATTAGCCTACCCAATACTATTTCTCGCCTAATGACAATTTATTTCAGTTCCTCTACCCCCTTAGATACTCAGTCCTCCAGTACATCCGGTGGCGCTGTTGCTAGCTGCCTCCGCCTTCAGTCTGGTATCTTTTTGGTTTTTTGTTATGTTTGAAGACGTATTTTTTGTTTTTTTAAATGTCTTTATGTGAGGGGAAGAGAGTACGGTAAGGGGGATACTGTCCTCCAGTCGCTTCCTGGAGAGGATGCGCTATTATTCGAGTTGCGTCCTCACCCTCCTCCCCCCCGCGGCCAACCTACTGGATTGGCGCGGCCTTTCCTGCCGGGACCGACCAGAGCTCCAGCAGCAGCGACGTAGCTTTGGAAACTTCGAGGGGCAGGCGATGCCTCACCGGGGATCACCGTTTGGAGCTCCGGAGTGCTGGGCCTGCTGTACCGACAACACGGAGCTGTGGTTCGCTGAGCTCGCAACGCGGGCGGCGATGACCAACATCGCGGAGTTCTGCGACTCCGCCGGGATCGGCCTTTGGACTTTGGGAGCCGCAGTCTCCGGTGGGAGGTGGCTGATCTGGAGGTCCGGGCCGCTGAGGATGTTCTCCGTCGGGGTTCCATCATTCCCAACGAGAGGGCCTGAGCATCGTTCCCGGCGAGAGGGCCTGCGGGTGCTCGGGAGGCCCCGACCACGGGTGAACATCTGGGAAGATCGGCAGGGAGGCCGGCTGAACTATGGTACCTTCCTTAACTCTGGTGTCGCTGTGGGGTTATGTTGTGTGTGGACTTCTGTGTTTGTGCTTTAAAAAAATATATGTTTATTATTTATTATTTACTTTTATGTTACTGACTGTAAGGAAAATCCATTTTGTTGTGTCTAAAATAAGATAATGACAATAAATTGAATACAATACAATACAATACAATCTGGGAGATTGTTTGTGTCTTCCTTAGTGAAGACAGATCCGAAGTACCTATTCAACTCTTCTGCCATTTCATTGTTGCCCATAATAATTTCACCCGTGCCTGCCTTCAAGGGACCCACGTTTGACTTTGCTACTCTTTGTCCCTTAACACATCTAAAGAAGCTCCTACTCCCCTTAGAATCTTTCTTCCTTTTTGGAATGAAATGAACCTGCGTCTTCCGGATTATGCCCAGAAATTCCTGCCATTGCCGTTCCACCATCATTCCTGCTAGGATCGCTTTCCAGTCTACTTTGGCCAGCTCCCCTCTCATGCCTTCATAGTCCCCTTTGTTCAAATGCATCACCGCCACTTCCGATTTCAAATTGCACATTAAAACTAATCATATTATGATCACTACCTCCAAGCGGTTCCTTTACCTCGAGTTCTCTTATCATATCTGGTTCATTGGACAACACTAAATCCAGAATTGTCTTTTCTCTGGTCAGCTCCATTACAAGCTGCTCTAAGAATCCATCTCGGATGTATGTCCTATTTTGATTGGTCCTGCCAAGATGTAGCACCTCACACTTATCAGCATCAAGCTCCATCTGCCATCTTTCAGGCCACTCTTCCAAATGGCCTAAATCTCTCTGTAGACTTTGAAAATCGACTTCATTATCCACAACACCACCTATCTTAGTATCTGCATACTTACTAATCCAATTTACCACACCATCATCCAGATCATTGATGTATATGACAAACAACAGTGGACCCAACGCAGATCCCGGAGGCACCCCACTAGTCACCGGCCTCCAACCTGACAAACAGTTATCCACCATTACTCTCTGGTATCTCCCATTCAGCCACTGTTGAATCCATCTTGCTACTCCACTATTAATACCCAACAATTGAAACTTCTTAACCAACCTTCCATGTGGAACCTTGTCAAAGGCCTTACTGAAGTCCATACAGACAACATCCACCGCCTTACCCTAATCAATTTCCCTAGTAACCTCTTCAAAAATTCAAGAAGATTAGTCAAACATGACTTTCCAGGCACAAATCCATGTTGACTGTTCCTAATCAGACCCTGTTTATCCAGATGATTATTATCTCTAAGTATTCTTCCCATTAATTTGCCCACCACTGACCTCAAACTAACGGGTCTATAATTGCTAGGTTTACTCTTAGAACTCTTGTTAAACAATGGAACAATATGCGCCAATCCTCCGGCACCATTCCCATTTCTAATGATATTTGAAATATTTCTGTCATAGCCCCTGCTATTTCTACACTAACTTTCCTCAATGTCCTAGAGATTATCCTGTCAGGACCTGGAGACTCATCCACTTTTATATTTTTCAAAAGAGTCAGTACTTTGTCTTCTTTGATCCTCAGATTCCATAGCTATCCCACTTGTTTCACTTACCTCATATAATAGTAAGATTAAATGAGAACTTACCAGTTTGAAGTTTGATCTTTATTTTATGAGGAGTTACGATGAGGGATTACGTGAAGACCCCGCCAGCACGCATGCGCGACATTCTTCAAAGCAGTGGTGTGAAATTACAGATACCAGAGTAGACTAATATAGTAAGATAAGAGAGAACTTCCATACCAGTTGAACTTTATAATAGAGGGTTTTGGGAGCGGAGGGCAAGTAATCCCTCATCGCATAACTCATCATAAAATAAAGATCAAACTTCAAACTGGTAAGTTCTCATTTAATCTTACTATTTTACTTCGGAGTCACGTGAGTGACTACATGAAGATTTCAAAGCTCTGTGATTTCATGCCCTGGAACGATACCATGCTCACACACTGCCATTCTGGGACGGAGGATGAACGTATTTCACACACGACACACGGTGCTGGAAAAACAATAAAGGTATTATTCATACCTAAAAATAATATGCCCCACATTGGGTAATTTATTTTACAGAACTTAATTTTTCCCTGCAAACGTCTCAGGATCGGCCACGGGTTTATTATAAAGCATTGAATGCGTTCATTGCTCCACCGCTGTGGCAAAGGATGTGGTCCATAGGAACTCCCATCATCCTAGCGTCCGATGTAGAATGCAGCCCTGTTGGAGTGAGATTTGAAAACATTAGTATTCACCACTGCACGTAATAACCACCCAAACCATCTGGATATGGTTTGCACTGTGACCTTAGGTGAGGGCATTTATGGCCAATGAGGAAAGCTCTCTCCGTGCCCATAAGTGTCTTGGTGACTATCTATTGGAAAATATGTGTCACTTGCAGGGGCCGACCTATCTGCACAGGATAGGCCAGAACTCTAATATTGGCCAAAGGAAACCGTGGACAGTCTTGTTTAAGTACCCTGTCTGTAGCAGGTTATCTGCCAATTTTGTGACAGATATGAACGTCCTATTCTAGGACTTGTGTAAGGCACTGGATCGTTGTGCTGATCCAAGTGCCATAATCATTCCCATCTAGGATATTAGTTTGTGCAGAGTGAGCCCCGATATTGGGTGTCCATCCTCGTAACATGGTGTACTACCTATGTCCATACATGGGTGTATCTGGGCTGGGGGGAATAGAGTACAAAACCCTCATTCGTTTAGGGTACTAGTGGGTGTGATCCTATAGCCAGGTGATCCACTCCCTCTGCCCAGACTATTTGATAGGGCACTCCTTGCACAATAATGGCACTGTAACTCAATTCTTCATCGAAAATGAAGGGTGGCCAGAACTCCAGCACTTCAGTGTTGGTGGCTGAGTCATATGTAGATGTTCGGTCCTGGTGCTGAACACTTCCCATTCCTGACATATGTCAGTACTGTCTTCTCGTGGACTCCCTGCACGACACGCTGAGATGGCATTGAATCGTCCTGTCGGAGAGTCCGTATCCCAGAACTGGCCTATTCAGAAACTGCAAATCAACAAGTTCATACAGTCATGGCACGGATTACTTCCCGCACGGGGTGTTTGTGCAACCTCCTTGGCCCGTTGTTGATTCCTAAGATGCAGGTTCTGAGACCATCTTTGTACTGTTGGGTAACCATGGTACCCTTGCGGCGTCTTGTTTAATTATTGTAAGACTCGCCTGATGAGGCAGAAGGGGAAAAGTGCATAGCAAAACAAATTCCCCCCCCCCACCCCCTCCCCCCCCCCCCCCCCCCCCCCCCCCCCCCCCACCCCATGCAGCGAGAAAATCCGTCCATCGCTGCTGCCCCTTGTGTCTGGTTCCCAAGCAACATTGTCGGTAGTTGGTGAATTAGTCTGGATGGAAAAAAGGTCGATATCTGGTGTCCCATACTGGTCTATAATATCTGTAAACACTTTTTCCCTCCGATCCCACCCCCCCCCCCCCATCCATCATTATTTAATGTTGTCGTTGAATTACGTGACCATGGTGTCTTGCCACTGTATTTTAGCTACCTGGAAGGTAAGTGGTTGAGATCCAAATCTCTCTCCCAGAACCCTGTGCCAGATATTATTTAGGCAATTCATCACATGATATCGACTTTTATTTCACCCATATGATTATATATAGGCCCCCATGTGTGGTATCAATTTGTACCATACATGCAACTGGTGCTCATCTGAGCAGTAGGCCCTGAGTCCATGAAAACGCTACCCAGCATTCTGGGACGGAGGATGAACGTATTTCACACACGACACGGTAGCTGGAAAAACAATTAAAGGTATTATTCATACCTAAAATAATATGGCCCCACATTGGGTAATTTATTTTACAGAACTTAATTTTTTCCCTGCAAACGTCTCAGGATCGGCCACGGGTTTATTATTAAAGCAATTGAATGCGTTTCATTGCTACCACCCCGCTGTGGCCAGTGAATCAGACTGTGTCTCCATAGGAACTCCCATCATCCCCCAGCGTCCGATGTCTAGATGCAGGCCCTGTTGGCTGTGGATTTGAAACAATTGAGTATTCACCACTGCACGTAATACCACCCAAACCATCTGGATATGGTTTGCACTGTGACTTTAGGTAGGGGCATTTTATGGCCAATGAGAAAGCTCTCACCGTCCATGCCCATAAGTGTCTTGGTGGGACTATTATATTGGAAAATATGTGTCACTATGCAGGCGCCGACTATCTGCAGGATAGGCCAGAACTCTAATATTGGCCAAAGGAACCGGGACAGTCTTGTTTAAAGTACCCCTGTATGTACAGTTATCTGCCATTTGTGACAGATATGACGTCCTATTCTAGCTTGTGTAAGGACTGGATCCGTTGTGCTGATCCAAGAAATAAAAAAAAACAAAAAAAAACCAAAACACAAACCCCCCCCCCCCCCCCCCCCCCCCCCCAAAACACTGCCATAATCATTCCTCATCTAGGATATTAGTTTGTGCAGAGTGAGCCCCGATATTGGTGTCCATCCTCGTTAGTAACATGGGGTACAACTCTATGTCCCATACATGGGTGGTATCTGGGCCTGGGGGAATAGAGTACAAATATATACCCCTCATTCGTTTAGGTACTAGTGGGTGTGATCCTATAGCCAGGTGATCACTCCCTCTGCCCAGATATTAGATAGGGCACTCCTTGCACAATAATGGCACTGTAACTCAATTCTTCATCGAAATGAAGGGTGGCCAGAACTCCAGCACTTCAGTGTTGGTGGCTGAGTCATAAGTAGTGTTCGCTCCTGTGCTGAACACTTCCATTTCCTGACATATGTCAGGTACTGTCTTCTCGTGGACTCCCTGCACGACGCTGAGATGGCATTGATCGTCCTGTCGGAGAGTCCGTATCCCAGAAATGGCCTATCAGAAACTGCAAATCAACAAGTTCATACAGTCATGGCACGGGATACTTACCCGCACGGGGTGTTGCCAACCTCTTGGCCGTTGTTTGATCAGATGCAGGGTTCTGAGACCATCTTTGTACTGTTGGGAACCATGGGTACCCCGTTGCGGCGTCTTGTTTAATTATTGTAAGACTCGCCTGATGAGGCAGAAGGGGAAAATGCCATAGCAAAACAACACACCCCCCCCCCCCCCCCACCCCCCCCCCAAATGCAGCGAGAAATCGTCCATCGCTGCTGCCCCTGTGTCTGGTTCCCAAGCAACATATGTTGGTAGTTGGTGAATTAGTCTGGATGGAAAAAAGGTCGATATCTGGTGTCCCATACCTGGTCTCTATAATATCTGTAAAACACTTTCCGATCCAACATCCATTTAATGTTGTCGTTGAATTTACGTGACCTGGTGTCTGCCACTGTATTTAGCTTACCTGGAAGGTAAGTGGTTGAGATCCAAAAATCTCTCTCCCAGACACCTGTGCCAGATATTATTAGGCAATTCAAAAATCACATGATATCGACTTTATTTCACCCATATGATTATATATAGGGCCCCCAGTGTGGTATCAATTTGTACCATACATGCAACTGGTGCTCATCTGAGCAGTAGGCCCTGAGTCCATGAAACGCTCCCAGCATTTCTAGATAATTAATTCCTAGTGCTTTAAACAGAATAATTTTTGTGCACTCATCTGCACCACAACTTGCGGTGGTATTAGTTGCTCCCCAACCTTTAGCACTGCATCAGTCTGTTAGATGTACCCTAGGGATATAGAATGGGGTTGATGGGGTTAGGATAATATTGAACATTTCTATCCACCAGTTTAATTCTAAATTTACTTTCCCTGGTAGTTGCATAGGCCTATTGAAATGGGCCTGCATGATTTTTGAGAGCTAAAATTTCCCTCTTCCAGGTTTTAATAATGGAGTGGTCCAATTGTGCTGCTGGGAACGCAGCCACCAATTTCCCAATCACTCTTGCTCCTTGACCGAATGGATGGTTCCCTGATGCCAGTGAGGCTTTTGCATACTCCCACCAAGTCTGTCACTTTGTTTGGTGGCAAGGTGATAGACATATGAACAGAGTCAATAGTGAACCAAATAATCCATGGTAGTGGAGGGTTCCAATTTTGATTTATCTGGATCCCCCCCACCCCCAAACCAAACCCACCCCAGTACGTTAAATCTCTGTGTTGTGGCTGATACCACCAATGTAGCCAGCTCCAATTTTTCACCTACAATGAGAATATCATCAAGGTAAGCCATGACGATATGGTTATGTTTCTTTAAGTATGCTAAAGCTGGTTTTAATAAATTTGTAATAGCCTGAGTGCTGATGACAACCCATTGGATAAGGCATACTGCCATAGCTGTCCCATCCAGATAAAATTTCAGGTATTTACGATGACCTGTGTGTGACAAACGTGTCTATTTTGAAATGGGCATACTGAACGGAAGTATTTAGTTCGGTCAAATCTGTAATGATACGGCAAACCACCATCTTTTTAGTTTTTTATAAATATATTTGATACGAACTCTTGAAATTCTCTGATTGTTTTCTCAATCCCTTTTGTGTTTAGTCTTAACAGTTCAGCATGGCCTGCTGTTCTCTCTTTTTGTGAAGTATGAACTTCCTGTTAGGCGTATGCTGAACTGGGACGGCAGTTCGTATACAAATTCAATTTTGTAATTCTGAATACGTCCGAGTATGTAAAAGTTCAGAGGTAAAAGTGCAGCACACATGATGAAACAAGTGCAACCGTCCCCCAACTTTTGATGAATCGGACTTGCAATGTTTTTTAAGACAACCAGACCCACCTACCTCCATGGTTACCGGTGTTGTGTGGGTTGTCTCCGCAGTTGTTTCTTCTGGTATTGTGTTGCTGCGTTGTGGGGTTGGCACATTTTCCATGAAGGCCGGGCTGGGCCATGGTCTGAAAGACCGCTGTGCAGGTGGGCCGGCCTTCGAGCTTTCACCACCAGATGGTCTTCCATAGCACCGATGTCTGGTGGGTGTGTAGGGGTGCATGTGTCCCACAAATCTTCAGCTGCTCTCTCTTCTGGCACCCCTCACAGTTGACTGTTCAGCCATTGCCCCTTCTTCAGGGTCAGCCCAGCTCTGACCCCTAATGCTCCCCTGCGAAGAGGGTGAGACATTTGGCAGTCCTTGAAAGGATGCTGCCGTGGGTCTGCGAGGAGACCCACTGTGACTCTGCCCCTGCATAAGCAGGTCACGCTGGAGCACTGCTCCCCACCCGCTCCCGCGGGAAAGACGCCCGCCGTCCCTATCCGTGAACGGGGTGTCTTCAGGTCCGGACCCAGCCGAGTTCATCGGACCTGTCCGAAACTTCCGGGTGGTTTTGCCGCCGACCGCGGCGCACCTGCGGTCTGTAGCGGCGAGGAAGCCGGCAGCTGCCGGCAGCACCTGCAGCACTGGAGAGACGGGCACGCTGCTGGCTGCTTCCACAGCAGCGGTATCAGCTGCTGCTCTCCCCCCTGCGCGACTCCATGGTGCTTCCTCCGTTCTGAAAAAGAAACACACCGAGTCGCCACGCTCACCAGAAAAGGTAAGACTTACCTTCCGTAATTTTTCAAAACTCGCGCTGGAGGAGCGGCGCTCCTCCCGACTGTCGCTTCCGCAATGCGTTCGACGATATGTCGCGCATGCGTGCTGGCGGGGTCTTCACGTAGTCACTCACGTGACTCCGAAGTAAAATTCAATATCCTTCTCCTTGGTGAATGCCGAAGAAAATAAATTGTTCAATATCTCCCCCATCTCTTTTGGCTCTGCAGATAGCTGTCCACCTTGACTCTCTAATGGACCAATTTTATCCCTAGTTATCGTTTTGCCATTAATATAGCTGTAGAAACCCTTTGGATTTACTTTCACGTTACTTGCCAAAGCAACCTGATATCTTCTTTTAGCTTTTCCAATTTATTTCTTAAGATTCTTTTTACATTATTTATACTCCTCAAGCACCTCATTTACTCCATGCTGACTAAAATTATTGTAGATCTCTCTCTTTTTCCGAACCAAGTGTCCAATTTCCCTTTAAAACAGTGGCTCTTTCCAATTATTACTCTTTCCTTTCAACAGAACAGGGACATAAAGATTCTGTGCTCTTAAAATGTCACCTTTAAATGTCCTCCATTTCTCTACTATATTCTTCCCATAAAACAAAATGTCCCAATTCACTCCTTTTAAATCCTTTCGCATCTCCTCAAAGTTAGCCTTTCTCCAATCAAAAATCTCAACCCTTGGTCCAGTTCTGACCTTCTCCATAATTATATTGAAACTAATGGTATTGTGATCACTGGACCCGTAGTGCTCCCCAACACATACCTCCGTCAACTGACCTGTCTCATTTCCTAACAGGAGATCCAGCACTGCCCATTCTCTATTAGGTACCTCTATGTATTGCTGCAAAAAACTATCTTGCACACATGTTACAAACACCAAACCATCCAGCCCTTGCACCTAGCATTAACATATACACATTTAAGAAAACCCACCACATCTTATTCTCTGTTTATTATCTTTTTCTTTTTTCTCCCCTACATGTTGGGTCTGAGTGCTTCCCTTCTCTGCCTCCGTCCCACAGAGTGAGGTGCTGCCCACGTTGAAATACAAGATGGAAGAACAGCTCAGTTCTTCCCACAATTCCCATAATCTCCCCTTTAGGCCAAACAGGTCAATAATAAAATTGTTAGTCAGTGTTATCACACAAGTCAGGAGAGTTTATTGTCAAGTGGCCCGGATAGGAGAATGAAATTCTTGCTTTGCTTCTGTACAACGTAATATAGTAGGCATGGATAAAGAACATATCATATCAGTGTGTACATATACCATTATATAAATATAACACACATCAATAAATAATCAGATACAGTGCAAATAAACAGCTAATGGTCAATTATACTATTGCTTATTATATATACACACACACATAAATAATCAGATAAAGTGCAAAGGGCTCTCAATGTTCCGAGATTTGTTTCAGTTGTGTTTAATAGCCTGATAGCTGTGGGGAAGGAGCCTGATAGCTGTGGGGAAGGAGCAGATGTCAGGCTCTTGTAACTTCTACCCGAAGGTAGTGGGGAGATGAGTGTGTGGCCAGGGATGGTTATGTGAGTCCTTGATGATTACTGCCAGCGTTTTGAGGCGGCAACGACTGATGATAGATCCCTCGATGGTAGGTAGGTCAGAGCCGATGATGGAACTGGCAGTGTTTGTTACTTTTTGTGGACTTTCCCGCTCCTTGGGAAGCTAAAGTTGTCGAACCAAGGCACGATGTAACCGGTCAGCATGCTCTCTACGTGCACCTGTAGAAGTTAGAGAGAGTCCTCCTTGACAAACCGATATTCATGAGTTGCATGATGGCATCATCAGGATCATATTGAAACAGGATGTGTTGTGGTTCAGCACTGAGACGGGACAAGGAGGTGAGCTCGAATGAGGCAGAGTAATAGCTGGAACAATATATATATGGTGACAACAGCGACTGAAATAATAATAGCATGATTTTAAATGGTCTTAACAAGCCCTCCAGCACGGTTTCCAAGGTCAGGGAGGCACTCCCACCAGACAAGGGGTTTAATTTCTGAGATCTGCTGCAAGGTGTGGACGTGGTCATGAATATTTATTAAGGGCCTGTCCCACCAGCATGTGTTTGCATGCGGCTAGCCCGATCTAACATGGTCGCTTGAGGCGTACGGCCTCGCGGGGCTGATCCAACTTCGATCGCTGGAGGCGTATGGAGTTGTGCGGGGCTGGTCCCGACATCGGGCGGGGCTCCGAAAAACTAACACTGTCCAAAAATCCCGCGTGTCAATGGCCTGTCGGCCTGCAGCCACAATGAGGACGCACGCAGCGTCTCGACGTCGTACGCAGCGTCTTGACGTCGCACGTCTTGATGGCGGGTGAGTGCCATTGCGTGATGATGTCACTGCCCGACGCCGTGCGACGTCCAAATTCAGTCGGCCCGCCTCCTGCCCAGCTGATTGGTGAGTATGATGTCGGGACCAGCACGCACAACTCCATTACGCTCCACGGTGCGAATTAGGACGGCCCTCCGCGAGGCCGTATGCTCAAGCGACCACGTTTGGTCGCGTTAGACGCATGCAAACGCATGCTGTTGGGGACAGGCCTTAATAAATATTCATGACCATGTCCACACCTTGCAGCAGATCTCAGAAAATTAAACCCCTTGACTGGTGGGAATGTCTCCCTGGACCTTGGAAACCGCGCTTTCAATCTGTTTGTCTTGGTTCGGGAAAAGAAAGGAAACAGCAGGATGTGTTAAGGGTTGCAACACCTCCCTGGGCCACTAGGAGAAAATCCAGAGATTATCACGATATTGAATAACCATCTTGGGCAGTATCTGGAAAAAACTTATCAGTGAAGCGCCAAAATCGCATCTACCATCCGGCTCTCTACTTATTCCATGGTGGCTGAAGCACTGCTGCTTGCTTTCTCCAGCTCATTTACTCCCAGGCCAGGTATCAGGGTGCGGAGGAATGTGTGCAAACCTATATTACAGACAACAAGTGAGTTTTCAACCTCTCTCCTGTGTCCATGCTTCACTGGGGATGGCTGACTGATTCCTGATCAAATCAGTCTGGATGGTTTTAACTCCCCAAGGATTAGGGACTACGTATCCCATAGTACAGGTCCCAATCTAATTGGTAGGTAGGGATTTATAAGCATAGTGACCACATACCCAGAATACCCTTGTTATATTGAATGGCGTGCTGAACAACCGTAATTTCTCTGTTTCCTATTGGTGTTACTCAGTTCAATTCCGGCAAAATAACTTCCAATGATCAGTCTGTGGGTGTGTGTGTGTCTGTGTGTATGTATGTGGGTATGTATGTACATATGTATGTATGTATATATGTATGTATGTGTGTATTTCTGTTCGTATGTAAGTGTGTATGCATATATGTATGTGTTTATGTGTGTATGTATGTGTATCTATGTGTGTCTGTGTGTGTATATATGTATGTTAGTATGTGTGTATAATGTATGTAGGTATGTATGTGTGTTTGCATGTATGTATGTGTGTTTGCTTGTATGTGTGTGTGTTTGCATGTATGTGTGTTTGCTTGTATGTGTGTGTGTTTGCATGTATGTATGCGAGTTTGCATGTGTGTATGTATGTATGCAAGTATGCATGTATGCATGTACATCGGGCCGCCCGTAGCAGCGACTGCGGAGGGCACGTGGAGGTCCCGACCACGGATGACCAATGGGGAACATTAGAGGAAGATGACTGACTTTGGTGCCTTCCCTCTCAGTGGGAAATGTTGATTCTGTTGTGTGGGGATGTTTTAATGTTGAACTCTATCGTGTGTTGTGTTTTTTATTTTATTGCATGGCTGTATGGTAATCACATTTCATTGTGCCATCTGGCACATGTGACAAATAAATGTATCTTGTATCTTGTATCATGTATGTATGCATATATGCATGCATGTATGTGTGTATGTCATCCTGAGGAGATGTCATCCTGATCTTTAGTGTGTGTGGAACATTTCACTACTGTAAAACAGCTGTGGGCAATTGAACAGCTTTCCAAAATTTGCGGATCATTATCTCGTGTCTTATAGGGGTACCTGAAGATGTTAAAAATACGCGGGCTTCCCGTAATTTGCCAAAATCATGGACAACTCCAAAGGCCTAGCGGGAATCTGTGTAAATATTAACAGTTTTAGATTTACCTAGAATATATGCACGGGTGAGGACAAAAAGATCAGCAAGTTGAGTAGAGCATTTGGAAGGCAATGTTGCTGATTAAGTGTGGAATGGCGGTTGACATCACACAGGCCCGTTTGAAGGGAGCCAGCATTCAGGCGCTCTGGCAGAGGGTCCATCAAACGTAAATTAATAATCTGGATTTGTGAGCGAATGACTTCAAGGTTCGATCAAGGTGTGGAGGGGCGAGTCTAGTAACAAGATTACAGTCATGTGGTTCACGATCTTGCTCAGTGGGAAGTAGAGGGGGTCAGTGTGGCACAGCGCACAATGTTGTCAGTGTAAACATTGGGATGGTGTCCCTGGTTAGTTTGGAGACCCCTGGTGTAAACATTGGGATGGTGTCCCTGGTTAGTTTGGAGACCCATTGGGATGGTGTCCCTGGTTAGTTTGGAGGCCTCCTTGGTGTAAACATTGGGATGGTGTGACCACAATGAAAACAACTTATTATTACTTGTCCCCCCTCCTCCCACTGACTGACTCTTCCCTTCCCCTTCCCAACATTCTTCCCTTCGGGGCTTTAGGGACCCACAGGGTAAGATGTCTCTACGTCCTGGTTTCTCATTAACACTCTGCTGCCGTTGTTCATTCTGGCACTGACAATGTTGTAAAAATAGACAGAACATCATACATATTTTTCGTTTCCCATCTACAAGTTACACAGAACAATTTGTCTCAGACGAGGTTGCATCCGTGTACAATAGTACTGACTGAAGCAAATGTGCCTGTTTTATGGTTCTAATCCCAATATTTTACAAAGGCACTATGGACACGATCAATTTGTTTGGAGATTGTTTGTGTCTTCCTTAGTGAAGACAGAACCAAAGTACTTGTTTAAATGTTCTGCCATTTCCTTGTTTCCCATTATAATTCACCTGATTCTGACTGTAAGGGACTTACATTTGTCTTCACTATTCTTTTCCTTTTTACATATCTAAAGAAACATTTACCGTCAGTTTTTATATTCACCGCAAGCTTTCTTTCGTGCTCTATTTTTCCCCTCTGAATTAAACCCTTGTCCTCCTCCATTAAATTCTAAATGTCTCCCAGTCCTCCGGTTTGCTGCTTCCTCTGGCCAATGTAGATTCTCTTCCTTGGATTTAAAATGGCAAGTGTTTGAGGTCAGCCTGAGGTGGGATATCTGGGTGACCGGGTGCCCATCAACGAGCTCCCTCACCCGCTCGGAGTACGTGCCAGTCTACAGCTGCTCCGTGATGTGGAGCCCCCGACCACTTCACTATCTCTTTACATTAGAGATACAGTGCGGAAACAGTCCCTGCAGCCCACCGCGTCCACGGCGACCATCGACACCCAGTCACTAGCACTACCCTCACTCCCCCTACTCCCAATCTCCCTCAGTCCCTCACTCCTCACTCCAACTCACTACCCTCACTCCCCTGCTCCCTCAATCTCCCTCAATCCCCACACCAACTCACTCCCCACTCCCCTCACTCTTCCTCAATCCCCTCACTCCACCTACTCCCATCATGCTCCTCACTGTCCCTCACTCTCTTTCATTCCCTTACACCCCATACACCCCCTCACTCTCTCAATCTCGCTCACTCTCTCACTGCAACTCACTCACCTCCATCACACCTCTCCCTCACAGCCCTTCCTCACTCCCTTCACTCTTCCTCATCTCCCCCCTCCCTACCCTGCCCCTCTCTCCCTCATCTCCCTGTCTGCTCTGACCCAGGACTATCTCTGATCCATTCGTGCCTCTCACTGTGTGGTGTTGTGGGTGAGGGAAGGGGTGCCAGACCTCAACCCCCCTACCACACAAAGGTCGGAGGTGTGGGGGGTACGAGGAGACACGAGTGAGGGCCGCATCTATGTTCCGCAAAGAATGAGGACACACTCGAATGCCCCAGTGTTAGAACACCTCCATCGTTGGCGCAGATGATGCGGCGTAGATGGATGAATCGAAAGTCGGCGGTTGAGACATTGCAGGAAGCAGGGTTGGAAGAAGTTTAATCGAGATAGTTGTTGGGAGTCAGTGAGTTTGTTATAGACATCACCCTGTCAATATCTGGGGCCGTTTGGATATGTGGTGGTGGTGGCTGTGAGGAGGAGCAGAGCTATAAGTTTGTTGAAACAGAGGAGCTTTCTCCTTGGATCCTATGGGATCTAATCTTCCCCCCAGAGCAGCTACATGCAGAAACCTTGTCAAAAGCTTTACTGAAGTCCTATGTAGACAACATCTACAGCTCTGCTTATTGACCTTTATGGTCACATCTTCAAAAATCACATTTCTGAGACACGATATCTGTTGGAATAAGTTTACACAAGACGCGAGTTACTTTCAGACTGTTATGACATTATTAGCAATAACTTGTCCGACACAGAACAGTCAAGCAAGGGACTCTGTCCTCACAATACAAAGCATGCAATATTTTTAATATCATCATTGAAACATAATACCAAGATAAATCACGTACACTTGTTGTTTCAGGGTTAACTTTTCTGATCCAACATTCATTAACTTTCCACTGAAAAAAACAGCTTCTTTATCTGTGTGTGATATTTCAGGGAATAGCCATGTGGCCTTGAGTTCTCAAGCTCTTCTTTATATTAAGCAAACTTTGTTATCTTGACACACCTGCACCAGGAATGTTCGATTTATAACAATATAACCTATAACAATTAGAGCCATGGAAACAGGCCATCTCGGCCCTACTAGTCCGTGCTGATCACTTACTCTCACCTAGTCCCAACTACTGCACTCAGGACCATAACCCTCCATTCCTTTCCCGTCCATATACCTATCCAATTTTTTATACTTTTAATTGATAAATCGAAACTGCCCTCACCTTCCACTGGAAAACTCATTGCACACAGC
Source organism: Okamejei kenojei (assembly GCA_035221665.1). Taxonomy (NCBI): domain Eukaryota; kingdom Metazoa; phylum Chordata; class Chondrichthyes; order Rajiformes; family Rajidae; genus Okamejei; species Okamejei kenojei. Next base: position 35,247,411 of record CM069160.1, read on the forward strand.
TACCATTCTGAATAAAGAAGTTCCCCCTCATGTTGCCCCCAAACCTTTGTCCCTATATTATCAAATTCATGTCCTCTTGTTTGAATCTTCCCTACTCTCAATGCAAAATGCTTTTTCACATCACTCTGTCTATTCCTCTCATAATTATAAAGACCTTATCAAGTCCCCCTTAACCTTATGCGCTCCAAAGGAATAAAGAACCTATCTTGTTCAACTTTCTCTGTAACTTGGGTGTGAAACCCAGGCAACCATTTAGTAAATCTGCTCTATACTCTCTATTTTACTTGGAAGTCACGTGAAGTGACTACGTGAAGAACACCGCCTGGCGCTGGAACGGCATTTACGTCGACGCTGACTGGCAGAGAAGCAGGAGCTGCACAGGACAGCTCTCCTCGACAGAGGTAGTTTCGGAACCGGCAGGTAAGTGCAATTGAAAAATTTTTTTTAGGGACTGGAAAACTCCGTGCCTGGTGGAAACCAGGATTTAAAGGATTTTAAAAAACAAAACTAAAAGTTTAAATTGAACAGAAATACTCTGTTAAAATAACGGAGTTTTGAAAAGAACGTCCCAGGGGAATACCCGCGATCGGGACGAGAGATTAATTACGGGGCGGTTCCGATACTGGTACCGTTAAAATTACGGTTATAGAGAGGTAAAAAGACTCCACAATCTTTTGGCAGGGAATTTTAAAGTCAGAAAGGCTGTACTTTAAAAAAAGTTAATAAAAATCGCGTTATATGGAGAAAGTACTTCAAAAATATAAAAAAGAGACAAGGGTCAACAGTACCCAAACAGCTAAAAAAGGACCCTGAGGGGCTTGAATATATCCAAATATGGCTAAGTGTCCAAATTGAGAATTGAAACCTGGATTAGGGTGGAGGAAGTCTCTTTGGATATAATTCCAAGTGGATCAGGGCTGCAAAGACAGACCTGCAAGTGGTTGATGTGAATTTGAATGCACACCACAAATAAAAAAGTGAGGCCAGATGTGCCTGAGATAGCAAAAGATTTTGCTATATATAAAGGAAGTGGTGAGGTGAGGCTATGGAAGAAAACCCTAGCTGCAACATTAATTATATGGTATCTCACCAACTTCAAGAATACGATAAAACTTTTATGTTTTATTAAATATTTCAACGGTAAATCGTTTATAAATATCCATGTCTCAAATTAATATAAGATATAAGAAATACAATTTCAATGTATTTCAAAATGTGTGCACTATCAAGTAATACTTCAAAATAAATAAAATTGCCATCAGTTGTGGAGACTCAATTAGGAAGAATATATTATTATTTACCGAATCTGCTCTGTAGGTTTGCAGATCATTACAATCTGGATATTAAACTCCTGTTTATTATAGAATAAAACTGCTTATGATAAATAAAGTTATTAATTACAAAAGAACAGACTTACTGTTCTTTATAACTGTGGGGGGAAAAACTATGATACAATGAAAAATTTTTGAGTTTGGATCAAACAAAGGCTTTGAGCTGTGGTATAGTGAGGGGGGGCGGGGGGGGAGGGTTTTTTTAGTGGTGAAATTTCCTGTTCTTGTAGGGGCTGTTGGGTTGATTTTATTAAGGTAAGTTGGGGGTGTTGAATTCATATGTGAAGTGTGAGTTTAAGAGTGTTGGTGGGGGGTTTTTCGTTTGTTGGAAGGGTAGGGGTTGGTAGGGGGGTTTTTGTGGAACGGATTTATGAGGCGGGTATTTTTTGTTGGTGATGGGTGGTTTGAGAATTGGTCGGGGGGATGGATGTTGGGGTGGCTTTGGTGGGGGTTAAATTGTGTGAGGTTGGTATTTGGTTGGGGGGATTAAGGGTGTTGCTTTTTAGGGTTTGGTTTTTTGGGTGGGGATGAGGGAGGCATAGATCTTTGGTTGGGTTGTTGTTGGTGGGTATCGAGGGGTTACTGGGTGTGGTGTTTTGGTAAGCTGGGGAATTGTGGGCAAGGGTTAAATTATCATACATAAACAATATTATTATTTTACCAACTTTCACAGTATGTAGAAAAATGGATACATCTAGAAACCATGCGAAAACAACTGTTGGTGATTAACAAAGTGGGTTAATCATTAAACATACCTTTACAGGTGCTTGAAATTAAGTAAAGTGGGTGTCAAGCTGTGCAAGTTAAAACATTGTCCAAACAATCATAGTTCAAGGCTGCGTTAAACGAACACTGAAGGAACATTTATACTGATAAAAGAATCAGCACTTGCACTAATGAGGTCATGGTCCATGGGTTATCTCGATTTACATTTAAAATTGGAAGAGTATGAGCAGCTGCAAATTAGTTGCCATGCCAATTACAAACCTGGTGGTAGGTAAGGACCTGACCCATTACATAAAGCGTAAATGCTCAAGCATTAATAAAAATATTTATAAATTTACTATTCTGAATTCAGAAGTAATTCAAGCTCCATAAGGAGGGGGGGGGAAATTGTTCCATGATACAAATTGTCTAATTGTTGTCGACATTACTATTGTCCCTCCATTAGGATTTAGGTACAAAAATAAATAACGGCCCAAAAAGAAGGAATACAGAAGCTCTATTAGAATATGTATGCCTTGTGAAGAGGCTTATGCAAAATTTCAAATGATACGTTATCATTATTAAAGTAATTGTAAAAAAAGGTTCATAAAACTGTTTCAACTATAAGATTAACAGCTGTTGCAACTGGAGCAGTGTTACAGTTGATGTACAGCTTCTGTGATGTTTGGGTATAGATAAAGAATATTATCTATTCTTATAACTATAATTGATATAGTCTCTTGTTCGGGACTGCAGAGACAATAATACCAGGTGAATAAAATGGTTTGTCCTAAGAAATTTTCCAAAACATTCGTTTTAATTGTTGAAGTATAAGGGTTAGGATTAAAAAGATCGATGTTTTATTATTGAAAACTGTCCATGGTCGTTTCAAGATGAACAAACACCACCGCGCCTGTCGGCATTGTTAACAATGGTCAAATTTGGGGAGAAAAAACATTATTGTCATTATTTTAGGGCATTACTTACCGATTAATCTGGTTGTATACAGATTAAATCACTGATCTTTCAAATGTTTCTTGTTGGCGTCACAAGATGAAGTCAAATAACAATCATGGGATTATCTAAGTAAACAGATGTGGCATATTTTAAAGTTTAGTCCACCTGTTTATCTCTAAGGAAGAGACAATGGTATCGGAAGATAACAAATTTGGGAGATAAAACATATTGTCATTAATTTGGACTTACTTACGATTAATTGATTGCATTACAGGATTTAAAATCACGTCTTTCGAATATTCCTTGTGGGTAAACCAAGAAAAGTGATGGAGGATGCTTTTCTCCCACATTTCATGAGGATAAAGATTTCTTTGTGGTTTCCTCATTTTTGTTTAATAGGGCAGTGTCTGATGAAAATGTAGCGGGGACACTGCCAGAGGGCATTTTGGTTGGCCTAATACGGTTTCCTTTATGGTTTCATTAAAATATTGTGCGATTTTGAACTGCTAGTGATGATTCAATAGTGGCAGCAATTTTATTGAAGTCAAAAAAGGGGGTCTGACCTTGGTCGTTGCCTGTCTCCCTTCGCTCTTTGGATGCTGCTGCACACCACTGGGAATCTCCAGGTTTGAGGAAAACCCTGCAGTAATTTATTGTTGTAAAAAAACCTTTCCCATGACATGGAAAATATGAAATTTTTATATCTACAGGTTGACCAAGACCATCACAACAGCTGTTGGTCAAAGAAGTCTATGTATGTCAACCTATTTAACATATTTTTCAATATATTATTTATGTATAAAGAATGTTATACCCTGCATTTGCTGATATAGTGCTAAAATAAATATTTTTTGTTATATATGGATTGTGGTGGTCTGTAGATACAGTTAATGTTATTTTTTCTCATTGTGATTTTTGTGAATTCGTGTGGATTGCATTTTCTAAGTAATCTTATTGATTTGAGCCATTATTGGGTCAGAGTGGGTCAGGCTTTGGTTTCGGTACTTTTGAGGTTCCATTGTTGTTTGATGTGGCAGGCAGTAAGTGCAAAATGTGGATATGGGTTGTGTATGGGTTTTGGGGGTTGGTTGTGTATATATGTTGTCGTGTGTGTTTATGTGTGTGTATGTGTGGGTGTGTGCTCTATATAGTGTGTATGTGGTTTGTGTATTATACTATATGTGTGTATGGTGTATGTTTGAGTGAGTGTATTCTGATTAAGATACACTTATATATATAGATGTAAGTGTGTATATAATATATGTTTGCTATATTATATTTGTGTGTATATATATATATATGTATTATGTGTGTATATGTATATATATGTGGTTATAATATGTGTATATATATGTGTAATAATATATATTGTGTGTGTGTATATTTAATTGATCTTGAAATGCTTAAGAAATGGGACTCTATCTCTATCTATGATTCAATATAACTTGTACATTTGTAAATAATAATTCTGATAACTTTAGTATCAATATTAAGAGTGCATAACATTGCCAAATGTTATGTTATTTAATTGCAGATGTGGGATACAAATTGCAATATTATCATATATGTTTATGAATCTACCAAACAAAGCACACCAAGAAGACCTGAAACGAAGGTAAACTATAAGCATCGATCCTGCCGGCTTTAAGTTGTCGTGTGTTGAACATTGACGAAAATGTTGCAGTAGGTAAGAGTCTCTGTGGCAATGAGACTGCTTACTACACACAAAAACCTCCAACATTGGGTTCAGTAAAAACTGATGTTTATAGAGGAATGTATTTCTAGATGGTTAAAAATTGGATACATTCAGTAGGAACTAGACCACAGACAGTGAAAGGTAAAAATCACTCTGTTAATGAGGAAAATACATTCACAGGAAGGCACAGGAATGGAGCCACTCGAGCAAAGATGCCAAGCCGCAGGAGCTGTAGATTATTGGATAATGTAAAAAAGAACCAGTCATGGTGTCCAGATTTTAGGATCACGCATGATTCGGTTCTCTATAATTGTTGCTTTGATCCATGCCATAAAAAAATATATATCAATTGGTATTGTGATACACTTTGCCTTTCAATGGAAAGGGCATTATCTTCCATTTTTTATAATTGAAATAATTATATCCCATAACTTGAGGCAAAGTTTGGAAAATGTGCTAATCGCTTCGTTTTATAAGTGTTAAATGAGCCGTACTTTCGTAGGTAAATAAATTCTACGACACGAAAACACAGAAAAGCTTCAAAACTCTTCACGTGGTCACTCACGTGGACTCCGAAGTAAAATAGTTAAGATTACACGAGAACTTTACCATTTTCGAAGTTTGAACGTTATTTTATGAGGAGTAAGACATGATGAATTACGTGCCCTCCACTCCCCACCCTCATAAAATAAATGATCATCCTGTAGTTCTAAATCTATGAGGACCGTACTATCTTACTCTGGCTATTTGTGTTCTGTGTTTTTCAGCCGCTGCTTTGAAGTATGCGTTCCACAGCGCCAGGCGTCCTTCTTCACGTAATCCCGCATCGTTACTCCTCATAAAAGAACGAGCAAACTTCGAACTGGTTAAGATCTCTTTAATCTTACTATTTTGTTGCCATCTTTCCTATAATTTTGCAACCAGAATTGTACACCATATTTCCAGAACTGGCCTCACCAATCCTTGACAATTTTAACATTACATCCCACTTCTATACTCCAATGCAACTGATTTATAAAGGCCCAGCACAACAAAAGCTTTCTTTACCACCCCGATTCTACATGAGAATTCCACCTTCAGAGAAATATGCACAGTTATTCCTAGGATCCCTCTGTTCAACTGCATTCCTCAATTCAAAACTTCTAGACTAATGGGACCTGTTGGTGACCTATTTTCACATGGGAGGGCTGGTCCCCCGATGCATATCCACCTCTCCACCATGTCCAATATTGGTAGCCAGGGGCCTAGGTCACTTTCTGAGTGCTGGTATGGGCGTTTGTTGTCTGCGGGGACTACTGGTCTCCATAGGGCGAGTATGAACATTGTGGCAAATGGATCTTGCGTGGCAGCTCAGTCCCCTCAAGCCTGAAGTGCTGGCAGCTCATCACGGCTGGTTGGGCTGGCAGTTGGACTCACCGCTGCTGTTCCTTGAAATTGCAGCCATGCCTTTTTCACTCGAGCCCAAGCCCCCAAGCCACCATTTGCAGGCGTGATATTTCCTTCAAGCCAAAGCACCTAAACAACTTTTCTGCTGACACTGCCCTTTTCCCTTTTAGAACAAATAGAACCACGCTTCTCAGGAAGCCGTTTTAGAAACCATAGACACTTTCTGCACCATTTTAGACCAATATTGACACTTTTCCTGCAACCTTTTAGACCCAATCACAGCTTTTTGCAACCATTAGACCCAATAGACAATTTTTTGCCACCATTTAGATACCCAATATAGTGTTTTTTTTTTGCCACCAATTAGACACAATAACACTTTCCCTGCAACCATTTGACCCAATAGACATATTTTTGGCAACCATTCAGACACAATAACTGTTTTTGCAAACATTTAAACAATAGACACTATCTGCAACCTTTAAGAACCAATAGACACTATTGCAACCTTTTTAGAACCTCATATTAAGCGCACTCAACAGTTTGAAGCAAACAAGTGTTCAGTGATATTAAGATTTCAGAGAGACTGAGTGAGCATAGCACTGGCTTCATCCATCTTGCAGAGAACCGAGTGAGCCTCACCACTTCCTGTTTTATTAGCCCTAACCCCTACCCACCAGCAGGGGCAGCAGCGAGACTGGGGAATTTTAAAAACCAGTAATACTCTCGAAAATTCATCAATGGGGAAAGTCCTCTGGTCCCTGGAAGGCGAGTAGGCTCTGAGTGAAGTGGCAAAAATGACGGCCGAAGGTGGGCAGCGTTCTCTCTGCATCAACAGCACAGGCGACCCAAAAGTGGTCACGACAGACTTTTAGTAATATAATGGCGGATAGATAGAGACCCTCTTTCAGCAAGCATTTTTGAACCAACAGCAGATACTCATCAGCGAGCTTTTCGACCAAATAAAACACTTTCTGCAACCATTTTATAGAGAAATGGGGATATTTAAATAACATGTAATATCTCTCTGTAATTCAATCGATGGCACACAACAATCCAATTTATATTATTCGGAGGAGAGCGAAGCTGCAGCCAGCTGCAGTTAATTGCCTGCCAGCAGGAGCCACAAAATGAGAGGTGTGTGTGTGTTGGGGGGAGGGGGGGGGGTGAAGGATTTTAATGTTACAAAGTGTACCTAAAAATGTCTAAATAAAAGAGAGTGTGGGTTTGTGAATGTACACTCAAAATGTCAGACAAATGAAAAGATGGTGGCGTTTTGAGTGTCCAAGTTTTGGCGGAGCAGGGATCAAAGGAGCGAAGATGTGACCACCCAGTAGCGGTCGGTCGGCAGACACACACACATACACACAGTAACCGTTTTAATTTAATATAGAAGATATTATATAAACATAGAAAAAAGGTGTTGCAGGAGGAGGCCATTTTCGCCCTTCGAGCCAGACCTCTCCATTCATGAGATCATGCTGATTGTCCCCTATCAATAACCCATTCTGCCTTCTCCCCATATCCCCTTGATTCCGACTAGAGACCCCTCGAGCTCTAACTCTCTCGTAAATCCATCTAGTTTTTGGCCTCCACTGCCCTCTGTGGCAGGAATTCCAGAATCACACTCTCTGTGTGAAAACAATTTTTCTCCCCCAGTCATAAATGTCCTCCCTTTATCTAAGACTGTGGCCCTTGGTTCTGGCTCGTCCAACCTTGGGAACATTTTTCCTGCATCAGCTTGTCCAGTCCTTTTATAATTTTATATTTTCTATGAGATCCCCCTCTCCTCTAACTCCAGTGAAACAAGCTAGTCTTTCACTCTTTCCTCATATGTAACAGTCCCACCATCCCAGGGACCAATCACGTGAACCTACGCTGCACTGCCTCAATCACATGGATGTCTTCCTCAAATTAGGAGACCAAAACTGTACACAAACACTCCAGATATGTCTCACCATAAGCCCTATACAACTGCAGAAGAACCCTCTTTACACTCCTATGCTTGAATTCTCTATTTATGAAGGCCAACATTCATTAGCTTTCTTCACTGCCTGTAAGCCAACATTCAATGACCGGTGTACAAGGACACTCCAGGTCACGCTGCACCCCCACTTACCTAACCTAACCCTATTTGATATAAAATGTGACCCTCTTTGTTTTGGCCGCCAACGGAAATCTCACATTTATACTGCATCTGCCAGCTCTGTCCACTCACGCAACCTGTCCAGGTCCACCCTGCACCCTAACATTCTCTTCACAGTTCACACTGCCACCACAGCTTTGTGTTATACCGCTTGCTAGTGTTGCTCGAGCTCCTAATTTACCCTCTTCCAAATCAATAATATATATGGTAAACAGTTGCGGCCCGCCCCAACACTGACCCTTGCGGCACTCCCATCACCACTGCCTCCACTGAAAAGACTTGTTCACTCCTTACTCTTCTGCTTCCGGTTTGCCAACCAATTTTCTATCCATGTCAACACCCTTACCCCCAAAACCATGTGATCAAATTTTAGTCACCAGTCTCTCACCGTGCGGGACCTTATCAAAGGCTTCCTAAGTCTAGATACACTACATCACTGGCAAACCCCTCATAATTTTACCTGGCACATCCTAAAAAATTCCAAAGATAGTCAAGCAAGACTTCCCTTATCATAAATCCATTTGACTTGCCCTAATCCTTTTAACAGCTATCAAATGCCCCATTAATACCTCTTTAATAATTTACTCCAGCATGTTCCCCACCACCGAAGTCGGCTAACTGGTCTGTAATTCCCCGTTTTCTCTCTCACTCGCTTTCTTGAAAAGTGGAATAACATTAGCTATCCCCTCCCAATCCACAGGAACTGATCCTGAATCTAATGAACATTCGAAAATGATCACCAATCATCACGATTTCTAGAACCACCTCCCCGAGGACCCTGGGGAATGCCGACCATCAGGCCAGGGGATTTATATCCTTCTCAATCCCATTAGCCTACCCAACCCAATTCTTTCTCCCCTAAGAAAATTTAATTTAAGTTCCTCTACCCCCTTAGATATTCCGTCCTCCAGTAACTCCTGGGAGATTGTTTGTGTCTTCCTTAGTGAAGACAGATCCGAAGTACTCTATTCAATCCTTCAGGCCATTTCCTTGTTGCCCATAATAAATTCACCGTGGTCTGCCTTCAAGGGACCCACTTTGTCTTTGCTCCTCTTTGTCCTTAACATTCTAAAGAAGCTTTACTGTCCTATTTATATTCCTGGCAATTTCCCTTCATACATCATCTTTCCCAGCCAGTATTGCACATTTTGTTCTTGTTGTCGTATGCAACGTTTCCAAATCCTCTGGCTTCTTATCTGGTTACTCTTTGCTGTGTTGATCCCTCTTTTCTTTTAGTTTATTCTAAATGAAACTTCTCTTGTCAGCCACAATTGCCTCCTACTCCCCTTAGAATCTTTCTTTTCCTTTTTGGAAAGAAATGAACCTGCTCTTCCGATTATGCGCCAGAAATTCCTGCCATTGCTGTTCCATCCGTCCTTTCCGCTAGATCCATTTCAGTCTAACTTTGCCAGCTCCCCTCTCCTTTGCATTCATAGTCCCCATGTCTTCAACGGCATCAGCGCAATTCCAATTTCAAACTTGCAATTAAAAACTATACATATTATGATCACTTAACTCCAAGCGGTTTGTTTTTACCCTCGAGTTCTCTTTTTTATTCCCATCATACCAGGTTCATGGACAACACTAAAACCAGAATTGGTTGATGCCGTTTTTTCTCTGTCGGCGGCCTAGCCATTACAAGCTGCTAAAGAATCCATCTTGGCGATGTACGTCCTATTTTGATTTGTCCTGCCAAGAAAGTAGCACCTCACACTTATGCCACTTTTATATTTTTCAAAAGTGTCAGTACTTCCTCTTCTTTGATCCTCATAGTTTCCATAGCTCCCCCTACTTGTTTCCCTACCAACCTCACATAATTCATATCCACTCCTTGGTGAATACCAAAGAAAATGAAATTGTTCAATATCTCCCCATCTCTAAGTATCCTTTCCATTAAATTTGCCCACCACTGAACGTCAAACGTAACAGGTCTATACTTGCTAGGTTTATTTCTTTGAAACCCTTTTTTTTAAACAATGGAACAACATGCGACAGTACGGCCACTCCATCCGGCCACTATTCCGTTTCTCTAATGACATTGAAATATTTCTGTCATAGCTCCTGCTATTTCTACACTAACATCCCACAATGTCCTAGGGAATATCCGTCATGAGACCTGGAGACTTATCCCCTATTTATATTTTTCCAAAGTTGTCAGTAACACCACCAACATTGAATCTCCAAGTTTCCCTAGCTTACTCAACTCTATCCCCTTAAATCTCCTTTCTACTTGTGCATACCGACAAAAGACAATTGTCAATAACTCCACCCATCCACTTTTGCTCATGCACGACTGTGTCCACCTTGACTCTCAAATTGAACCAATTTTATCCCTAGATATTCCATTTGCTATTAAAGACTGCTGTAAAACCTTCTTGGAGATTTACTTTCACCTACTTGCCAAAGCAACCTCATATCTTCCTTTTATTTTCTAATTTTATTTTCCCTAAGATTATTTTACATATATTTATACTGCATCAACGACGCTCATTTCTACCCAAGCGGCCTATCATTATTGTAAGATCACTCCTCTTTTTTTTTTTTTTCCAAATCAAAGTGTCCATTTCCCTTTAAAACAATGGCTCATTCCAATTAATACTCTTTCCTTCAACAAGGAGCCATACAGATTCTGTGTTTAAAATTTCACCTTAGTAAATGTCCTCCATTTCTCTACTACAATCTTCTCTTAAGAACAAAAAGTCCCAATTCACTCCTTATTAAATCCTTTCACATCTCCTCAAAGTTAGCCTTTCACCATCAAACATCACAACCCCTTGGTCCATTCTGAACCTTCACCCATAATTATATTGAAAACAATGGTATTGTCATCACTGGAATGGACCCCCCCTAGTGACTCCGCAACACATACCTTCCGTCACCTGACCTGTCCTCATTTCCTAACAGGAGGTCGCGCTGCCCAATCTCTATTAGGTACCTTATGTATTGCTGCAATAAACTATCCTGCACACATGTGTACAACACCAAACCATCCAGCCCTTGATCCTACATAACATATTCACATTTAAGAAAACCCACCACATCTTATCTCTGTTTATATCTTTTTCTTTTTCTCTCCCTGTTCTACATGTTGGTTTGGTGCTTCCATTCTCTGCCTCCGTTCCACCGAGTGAGGGAGCTGCCCACGTTGAAATACAAGATGAAGAACAGCTCAGTTCTTCCCCACAATTCCCAAAATCTCCCCCTTTTAAGGCCAAACCAGGTCCAAATAATAAAATTGTTAGCAGTGTTTACACACAAGTCAGGAATATATATTGTCAAAGTGGGGCCCGATAGGAGAATGAAATTCTTGCATTGCTTCTGCACAAAGCGTAATAAAGTAGCCCAAGGATAAAACATATCATATCATTGTGTCCATAACCCATTATATCAATATATACACACATCAATAACTCAGCAGATACAGTGCAAATAAACAGAAAATGGTCTATTAATGCTCTTGGATTACTTATATATACTACACCCATAAATAATCAGATTAAATGGCAAAGGGCTCTCAATTTCCGAGATTTGTTTCAGTTGTGTTTAATTAGCCGGAATAGTGCTTGTGGGGAAAGAGCAGATGTCAGGCCTCTTGTTACCTTCTACCCGAGGTACTAGTGGGGAGATGATGTGTGGCTAGATGGTGAGTCCTTGATGCAAACTGCAGCAATTTTAAGGCAACGACTGTGAAAGATCCCCTCGATGGTAGGGTAGGTCAGAAGCCGATGATGGACAGGGCAGTGTTTGTTACTTTTTGTGGACTTTCCCGCTCCTGGGAGCTAAAGGTAGTCGAACCCAAGGCACGATGTAACCGGTCCGCATGACTCTCTACCCGTGCACCTGGTAGAAGTATAAGAGAGAGCTCCTTGACCAAACCGATATTCATGATTGCAGATGGCATCATCAGGATCATATTGATACAGGATGTGTTGTGGTTCAGCACTGAGACGGACAAGGAGGGTGAGCTCGAATGAGCAGAGTAATAGCTGGACAATATAATATATGGTGACAACACGACCTGAAAATAATAATAGCATGTCTTTTAAAATGGTCTTAACCGAGCCCTCCAGCACGGTCTTCCAAGTCAGGAGGCACTCCACCTACAAGGTTTTAATTTCTTCTGAGATCTGGCTGCAAGGTTGTGGACGTGGTCAAGATATTTATTAAGGGCCTGTCCATCCAGCATGTTTTTTTTGCATGCGGCTAGCCCGATCTAACATGGTAGCTTGAGGCGTACGTCCTTGCGGGGGGCCGAACCCACTTCGCTCGTTGGAAGGCGTATGGAGTTGTGGCGGGGCTGGTCCCGACATCGGGCGGGGCTCCGAAAAACTAACACTGTCCCAAAATTCTCCCGCGCGTCAATGCCTGTCGGCCTGCGCCGCATTGAGGACGTGCACGCAGCGTCTCGGACATCGTACGCAGCGTCTGATGGCAACACGCCTAGCGTGTGGCGTTGCGCGATGATGTCACTGCCCGAACGTCGTGCGACGTCCAAATTCAGTCGGCCCGCCTCCTGCCCAGCTGATTGGTGAGTATGATGTCGGGACCAGCCCCGCACAACTCCATACGCCTCCGTGGTTCGAATTGGGACTGGCCCCGCGAGGCCGTACGCCTCAAGGGACCACGTTTGGCTCGCATACAAACGCATGCAAATGCATGCTGGTGGTACAGGCCCTTAATAAATATTCATGACCATGTCCACACCTTGCAGCAGATCTCAGAAATTAAACCCCTTGACTGGTGGGAGTGCCTCCCTGACCTTGGAAACCGTGCTTTCAATCTGTTTGTCTTGGTTCGGGAAGAAACAGCAGGATGTGTTAAGGGTTGCACACACCCTCCCCTGGGCCACTAGGAGAAAGTCCAGAGTTATCCGATATTGAATAACCATCTTGGACAGTGACTGGACTTCAGTGAAGGGCCAAAATCGCATCTACCATCCGGTTCTCTACTTATTCCATAGTGGTTGAAGTACTGCTGCTTGCTTTCTCCAGCTCATTTACTCCCAGGCCAGGTATCAGGGTGTGGAGGAATCTCTGCAAACCTGTATTGCAGACAACAAGTGAGTTTTCAACCTCTCTCCTGCGTCCACGCTTCACTGGGGATGGCTGACTGATTCCTAATCAAATGAGTCTGGATGGTTTTAACTCCCCAGGCATTAGGGGCTACTTATCCTATAGTATAGGTCCCAATCTAATTGGTAGGTAGGGATTCATAAGCATTGTCACCACATATCCAGAATATCCCGTGCTGAACAACCGTAGGGTGCTGCTCAGTTCAGTTCCGGCAAAATAACTTCCAGAGAACATCTGTCAGGGCGCGGGTACACAAAAAGTTGGAGAAACTCAGCGGGTTGCAGCAGCATCTAAGGAGCGAAGGAGATAGGCGACGTTTCGGGTCGAGACCCCATTCTTCAGACTGGTCAGGGATCAGGGAAACGAGAGATATAGACGGTGATGTGGAGAGATAAGAACAATGAATGAAAGATATGCAAAAAAGTATTGATTAATAAAGGGAACAAGCCATTGTAAGCTGTTTGTGGTGTGAAAATGAGAAGCTGGTGCGACTGGGGTGGGGGGGGAGGGATATAGAGATAGAGGAATGCCAGGGCCCGAGGGCTGAGGGAAAGGTGGGAAGGGGAGGAGAGGTGGGAAGAGAAGGGAAGGGTTTTAGTCTCGACCCGAAACGTCGCCTATCTCCTTCGCTCCTTATATGCTGCTGGCAACCCGCTGAGTTTCTCTCCAGCTTTTTGTGTACCTACGGAGACAGTCTGTGGGCGCGTGTGTGTGTGGCGCGTGTGTGTGGGCGCGTGTGTGTGGGCGCGTGTGTGTGGGCGCGTGTGTGTGGGCGCGTGTGTGTGGGCGCGTGTGTGTGTGGGCGCGTGTGGTGTGGGCGCGTGTGTGTGGGCGCGTGTGTGTGGGCGCGTGTGTGTGTGTGGGCGCGTGTGTGTGGGCGCGTGTTGAGTGGGCGCGAGTTGTGTGGGCGCGTGTGTTGTGGGCGCGTGTGTGTGGGCGCGTGTGTGTGGGTGCGTGTGTGTGGGCGTGTGTGTACTGGTGCGCGTGTGTGTGGGCGCGCGTGTGTGTGTATTTCTGTTTGTAAGTGTGTGTAATGTATATATGTATCTGTTTATGTGTGTATGTATGTGTATCTATGTGAGAGTATGTATGAATATATGTTGTTGTATGTGTTTATAATGTATGTATCTATGTGTATTGTATGCATGTATACATGCATGTAAGTATATCTGCATGTATATGTGTATGTATGCATGTAGATATGCATATATATCTGCATGTATATGTGTATGTGTGCACGCATGCATGCATGTATGTATGTATGTGTGCAATAGGATACTGCATATCCGCCACAATCTAGGTGGTCAAAGAGCTGAAGGTATCCGCGTTACATATTTCATGCCATTTTGCTGCTTGATCACGCATGTATCTGCTTGACCACGAGATTTCATCCGGCCCGCGTCAGCCTCACACGTCCCATGCTGCGGGCTATTAGGCAGGTTCCGTGCTAGCGGATAAAACAGCGCCCTCACCTGTCCCTCCACTGCAGTCTTTACATGAATGGCATTAAAATCTTCCCCCCCCCCCTTCATTGACCCAACAGCTCCACGGGTAAGTTTCCTTTTCTGCCCCCGGGCTAGTCCATCGCCGCCCTGCGTTGGGAGGCGTGCATCCTGGGTCCATGGCGGGGGAGGGAGAGGGCGAGGGTGCCCGGCGGGGCGATAGGGGGACCTGTTCCCCCCAATGTTTTGAAAGGTGGGGACAACAACCCCCCATGCCATGTTTTGTGACATAGGCGCTTCAGCCAGTCGGCTCAACTGCCCCGCGACTGGTTCTAGCGCCCACGTGGGACCTTCTTCTTCTTTCGTGTGGCGTGCACCGCCTAAGGTTTGTTGGACAACTTCTTGTATTTGATCTTCCGTTTGTGCATGTCGAGTTGATTGCATTAGTCGAAACAGGGCAGACCACGTGAAGGTTGCAATCTTCCACCCCCACGTGGGATCTCTTGCTCCAGGACTGTCTGTGGTGCCCAGGTCTCGAACACTAATTGGAAAAAATACGCCTGCGTGTCCCGGGACTGGCTGCAGATCTCAGGTCGCGAGAATTAATTGGGAGATAAATACCCCTGCGGGCCGGATGATTTCGGGTTACGGGCTGGATCCGGCCTTTTGCCGTAGGTTGACGGGCCCCTGCCCTGGACACCAGGGAGAGAGACAGACAGAGAGAGACATTAAATTTATAAAACTGACATTATTTTTCTCTAGGGGCCGAAAAAAATGTGCCAAATATATAATGTGGCCCTCATATTGAAAAGTTTGGAGGACCCTGGTTTAGAATCCCACACGAGCAATCCCATTAACACTGAGGGTTTGGGAAAAGGGACCAGTAAAGTGAGGATGTTTAGCATCGTAGTCTACCAGATACTGACATTGTTTTAGATTGATACTGTCCACCTGGGTATCCCCTTGTGTATGGTCCTTTCACACACACACGTGTGCTCTCTCTCTCTCTCTCTCTCTCTCTCTCTCTCTCTCTCTCTCTCTCTCTCTCTCTCTCTCAATTCAATTCAATTTTCAATTTAAAAACTTTATTAGCAGGATAAAGTACATCGTTATATTGCCAAAGTATAAAACATGACATACATATTTAAAATGCATGTATAAATACAAGTATACAGTGCATGGATAGATATGTCCCTGTACATAAACTCGCAATAGGACCTATAGCCCTTTATTGATTGCTACATGTTCTTGTAGCTGTAAGCAGTACAACAGAATAGCAAGTTTAGCAATTCAATATTAATTTCTTAGTGTCAGTTAACGTCAATTAGTGTGTGCGTGCATATTAGTCATTCACCATCTCTCAGGTTATGACGTGCTGTTACGTATTGTGCACCTAGATGTGCCATATTTCCTTCACCAAGATTATTCTTAGTTTTGACATATCATCTAGTTCTTTAAAATCAGGGGTTGCCAGACTGAGTTTTGTCAAAGTAAGTTTTCCTTGTTTTGTCCAATTGTTTCCATTTTAGGAGGAAGTGCACCTCTGTTTCAACCTCATCTGTCAAACAGTGGCCACACATTCTATTTTCTCTTGGTTGCCAGAATCTCTTCTGTCTTCCTTTTTTCAACTGCCAAGTAGTTGTCACTGAACCTGTATTTGGTGAGGGTCTGTCTCTGCTTTATGTATCAAACAGTTGAGAGATAGTCTGCCAATTTATAATCTCTTTTTAGGGCACGGTAACATTCTAATCTGCTTTGACTTTTGGTTTCTTTATCCCAATGTTCCAAATACATTTCTTTACATTGTTTGATGATTTGGTTCACTATAACTGGTGATTGGAGATCAGTATTGATCTGAGGCTGGTCAGTGTTTAACTGGATAGGTTTTAACTGAATAGAGGTAGTTAGTCTCAGTACCAACTGACACAGTGAACTCTTTTCTGGGCTCCCCTCTTGTGTTTGAAGGGCTTTAAACTGGAGGGTATCTGGGGGTCTTGATTTAAGGTGATTCCAAAAATTTAGTGCTCTTTTCTGGATATTTATTATCAGTGGGTGTCTGCCTAATTCCGCCCTACATGCGTTTGGAGACAGAGGATGTTCCGACAAAATTCTGCATGCAGGGCCTCTGTTGTATGTTTTTCCCATTTACTATAACTATGGTGACTGAGCGGACCCCATACTTCACAACCATAAAGTGCAATAGCTGGATTACACTGTCAAATATTTTAAGCCAGATTTTTAATTGGGATTTGGATGTTGTAGAATAGTAAGATTAAATGAGAACTTACCAGTTTGAAGTTTGATCTTTATTTTATGAGGAGTTACGATGAGGGATTACGTGAAGACCCCGCCAGCACGCATGCGCGACATTCTTCAAAGCAGTGGTGTGAAATCACAGATACCAGAGTAGACTAATATAGTAAGATAAGAGAGAACTTCCATACCAGTTGAACTTTATAATAGAGGGTTTTGGGAGCGGAGGGCACGTAATCCCTCATCGTAACTCCTCATAAAATAAAGATCAAACTTCAAACTGGTAAGTTCTCATTTAATCTTACTATTTTACTTCGGAGTCACGTGAGTGACTACGTGAAGATTTCAAAGCTCTGTGATTTCATGCCCTGGAACGAGACCATGCTCACACACTGCCATTCTGGGAAGGAAGATGAACGTATTTCACACACGACACTGTGCTGAAAAACAATAAAGGTGTTATTAATACCTAAAATAATATGCCCCCACATTGGGGTAATTTTATTTTACAGAACTTAATTTTTCCCTGCAAACGTCTCAGGATCGGCCACGGGTTTATTATAAAGCATTGAATGCGTTCATTGCTCCACCCCGCTGTGGCAAGGATGTGGTCCATAGGAACTCCCATCATCCTAGCGTCCGATGTAATGCTGCAGCCCTCTTGTTTAAGTACCCCCTGTATGTAGCAAGTTATCTGCCATTTTGTGACAGACATGACGTCCTATTCTAGCTTGTGTAAGGACTGGACCCGTTGTGCTGATCCAAGTGCCATAATCATTCCCATCTAGGATATTAGTTTGTCCAGAGTGAGCCCGATATTGGTGTCCATCCTCGTAACATGGTGTACTACCTATGTCCCATATATGGGTGTATCTGGGCCTGGGGGGAATAGAGTACAAATAACCCCTCATTTCGTGTTAGGTACTAGTGGGTGTGATCCTATAGCCAGGTGATCACTCCCTCTGCCCAGATATTAGATAGGGCACTCCTTGCACAATAATGGCACTGTAACTTAATCCTTCATCGAAATGAAGGGTGGCCCAGAACTCCAGCACTTCAGTGTTGGTGGCTGAGTCATATGTAGTGTTCGTCCTGGTGCAGAACACTTCCCATTTCCTGACATATGTCAGGTACTGTCTTCTCGTGGACTCCCTGCACGACGCTGAGATGGCATTGATCGTCCTGTCGGAGAGTCCCGTATCCAGAAATGGCCTGTTCAGAAACTGCAAATCAACAAGTTCATACAGTCATGGCACGGATACTTTCCCGCACGGGGTGTGCCAACCTCCTTGGCCGTTGTTTGATCCAGATGCAGGGTTCTGAGACCATCTTTGTACTGTTGGGAACCATGGTACCCGTTGCGGCGTCTTGTTTAATTATTGTAAGACTCGACTGATGAGACAGAAGGGGAAAATGCATAGCAAAACAAATCCCCACCCCCCCCCAATGCAGCGAGAAATCGTCCATCGCTGCTGCCCCTGGGTCTGGTTCCCAAACAACATATGTTGGTAGTTGGTGAATTAGTCTGGATGGATAAAAGGTCGATATCTGGTGTCCCATACCATCTGTGATATAATATCTGTGAACACTTTCCGATCCATACATCCATTTAATGTTGTCGTTGAATTTACATGACTGGTGTCTGCCACTGTATTTAGCTTACCTGGAAGGTAAGTGGTTGAGATCCAAATTTCTCTCCCAGACACCAGTGCCAGATATTATTAGCCAATTCCATCACATGATATCGACTTTAATTTTCACCCATATGATTATATATAGGCCCCCACTGTGGTATCAATTTTGTACCGTACATGCAACTGGTGCTCATCTGAGCAGTAGGCCCCTGAGTCCATGAAACGCTCCCAGCATTTCTAGATAATTAATTCCTAGTGCTTTAAACAGAAAACTTTTTGTGCACTCATCTGCCACCACAACTTGCGGTGGTATTAGGTGCTCCCAACCTTTAGCACTGGCATCAGTCTGTAATGTACCCTAGGGATATAGAATGGGGTGATGGGGTTAGGATAATGTTGAACATTTCTATCCACCAGTTTTAATTCTGATTTACTTTCCCTGGTAGTTGCATAGGCCTATTGAAATGGCCTGCATGATTTTTGAGAGCTAAAATTTCCCTCTTCTCCAGGTTTTAATAATGGAGTGGTCCAATTGTGCTGCTGGAACGCAGCCACCAATTTCCCAATCACTCTTGCTCCTTGCCGAATGGATGGTTCCCTGATGCCAGTGAGGCTTTTGCATACTCCCATCAAGTCTGTCACTTTGTTTGGTGGCAAGGTGATAGACATATGAACAGAGTCAATAGTGAACCCCAAATAATCCATGGTAGTGGAGGGTTCCAATTTTGATTTATCTGGATGTACGTTAAATCTCTGTGTTGTGGCTGATACCACCAATGTAGCCAGCTCCAATTTTTCACCTACAATGAGAATATCATCAAGGTAAGCCATGACGATATGGTTATGTTTTCTTTAAGTATGCTAAAGCTGGTTTTAATAAATTTGTAATAGCCTGGGTGCTAATGACAACCCATTGGATAAGGCATACTGCCATAGCTGTCCCATCCAGATAATTTCAGGTATTTACGATGACCTGTGTGTGACAAACGTGTCTATTTTGAAATGGGCATACTGAACGGAAGTATTTAGTTTCGGGTCAAATCTGTAATGATACGGCGACCACCATCCTTTTAGTTATTTATAAATATATTTGATACGAACTCTTCAAATTCTCTGATTGTTTTCTCAATCCATTTTGTGTTTAGTCCTTAACAGTTCAGCATGGCCTGCTGTTCTCTCTTTTTGTGAAGTATGAAACTTCCTGCTAGGCGTATGCTGAACTGGACGGTAGTTCGTATACAAATTTAAATTTTGTAATTCTGAATACTTCCGAGTATGTAAAAGTTCAGAGGTAAAAGTGCAGCACACATGATGAAACAAGTGCAACCGTCCCCCCAACTTTTGATGAATCGGACATGCAATGTTTTTTTAAGACAACCAGACCCACCTACCTCCATGGTTACCGGTGTTGTGTGGGTTGTCTCCGCAGTTGTTTCTTCTGGTATTGTGTTGCTGCGTTGTGGGGTTGGCGCATTTTTCCATGAAGGCCGGGCTGGGCCATGGTCTGAAAGACCGCTGTGCAGGTGGGCCGGCCTTCGAGCTTTCACCACCAAGATGGTCTTCCATAGCACCGATGTCCTGGTGGGTGTGTAGGGGTGGTGCCGCTGTTTGATAGTGGGTTTTTAGACGTGCTTGGCACCTTTGATCAGCCTATAGCCTTGACTTCCTCATGCAGTCTTTCACCTGCTTCGGGAGGTCCCCCAACAGCAATTTTTGGCGCCTGTGTGCTACTTGTCTTGCATAATTCCGCACTTCTTGATGATGCTCTTCCTGTAACTGTTAATCTCCACTGAGTATTACACAGTCTGCTAGAGCATCTAGTATCTCTTCAGGCAAATCAACCCCATCAGTTGTCCTGGTACTGCTGTGATTTTAGCAGCCAGCAGTTTTCTCTGGAGCTTCCCCTCCTGGCTCCTTATAGATGGGCTCCTGTTGCCCCAGATGGGGTCATAGACTGCTGGTACTTTTAAGAGAAAGGATTCTCTGGAGCAATGTACTTCCCAGCCATAAAGTTAATGGCTTGCTCCTGTAGCTGGTTTGTATATCCATGTATTTTGTACTGCTTGCAGCTTTGTAAAGGCAGTCCTTCCTGAGTTGGTACAGCATGTGTTCCCACAATTCTTCTGCTGCTCTCTCTTCTGGCACCCCTCACAGTTGACTGTTCAGCCATTGCCCCTTCTTCAGGGTCAGGCCCAGCTCTGACCCCTAATGCTCCCCTGCGAAGAGGGTGAGACATTTGGCAGTCCTTGAAAGGATGCTGCCCGTGGGTCTGCGAAGAGACCCACTGTGACTCTGCCCCTGCATAAGCAGGTCACGCTGGAGCACTGCTCCCCACCCGCTCACCGCGGGAAAAACGCCCGCCGTCGCTATCCGTGAACGGGGTGTCTTCAGGTCCGGACCCAGCCGAGTCAACGGTCCTGTCCGACTTCCGGGTGGTTTTGCCGCCGACCGCGGCGCACCTGCGGTCTGTAGCGGCGAGAAGCCGGCAGCTGCTGGCAGCACCTGCAGCTCTGGAGAGGCGGCACGCTGCTGGCTGCTTCCACAACGCAGCGGTATCAGCTGCTGCTCTCCCTTGCGCGACTCCATGGTGCTTCCTCCTGAAAAAGAAATCACACCGAGTCGCCACGCTCACCAGAAAAGGTAAGACTTACCTTCAGTAATTTTTCAAAACTTGCCTGGAGGAGCGGCGCTCCTCCCGACGTCGCTTCCGCAATGCGTTCGACGATATGCGTGCTGGCGGGGTCTTCACGTAGTCACTCACGTGACTCCGAAGTAAAATCTTCATTTTATTGCATACAGAGCTCTTTCAGCTTTCTCTTTTAGTGCATTCACTGCATATTGAAGCTCCCAGAATGCTGCAACAGTTAGACCAAGGTAGGTAAGCTCATAGTGTGTTCGATAATAATACCATTGAGAATAAATTTGTATTTATCTTCCTGACATCTAGGTCTTTTCTGAAAAATCATGATGTTGGTTTTCTTTAGATTTACTGCCAAGGCCCAATTTTGGCCGTACTCATCAAGTAGGTCCAACTGTTGCTGCAGTCCCTGTTCTGTGTGGGGGACAGCAGAACCAAGTCATCCGCATAAAACAGGGATTATACCGCTCCGTCCAGGAGACAGAGGCCCGGCGCTGTGCTCTGGTCCAACTTTACTGCCAAATTGCAGCGTTGATATATACATTAAACAGTGTCGGGCTCAGATTGCAGCCTTGCCGGACGCCTCTTCTCTCTGGGCGAAGAGATCAGTGCATTTGTCCCCAATTTTAACAGCCACATTTATTATTCAGGTACATTGATTTGATAAGGTCATACACCTTTCCTCCTATACACCTCCTATACCACAACAGAGGAGTTTGCAATAGAGCCCTTCATGCCAAATAGAGTCAAATGCTTACTCAAAGTCAATAAAACAGGTAAATATTTTTCCTTTTTTGCTTGGTGTACATGTTTTTCAATGAGAGTGTGGAGGGTATAAATGTGGTCAGTGGTACGGTGTTTTGGGAGGAAGCCAATTTGGTTTTTACTGAGAATGTTGTATTTGGTAAGGAAATCCTGCATTCTGTTATTTATGATACTGCAGAATAACTTCTCTAGGCAGCGACTGACACAGATGCCACGATAATTATTTGGGTCTAATTTGTTTCCACTGTTATAAATGGGCAAAATAAGCCCTTGACACCAAATATCAGGGAAATATCCTGAAAGTAGTATGATGTTGAACAGCCTAAGCACTCTGTCCTGCATCTCCGGAGTGCTGTACTTGAGCATTTCATTTTTAATGCTGTCTCGACCACTGGCTTTCTTTGAGTGAAGAGATTTTATTTTTTTGGTCAATTTTTCCAAAGTAATTGGGGAATCAAAGGGGTTTTGATAATCTTTAATTATTGTTTCTAGTGTTTGGAGTTTTTCTTTGATATGAGAATAATTTGAGTTATAATTTTATTTATTGGGATGTCTTTATATAGATTTTTTGAAATGTGCTCTCCAGATATCACCGTCTTGAATTGGTAATGTTTGTAGTTTTGTTTGTGCTCAGGTTATTCCACATATCCCAAAATTGGTTTGATTTATGGAAATTTTCAATTTCTTCAATTCTTTTATGAGTGTAATTTTGTCTTTTGTTCCTAATAGTGTGTTATTACTTTTAAGAGTTTCATTATATCCAATACGTAAGTCCCGGATTGTTTGGTTGACGGTGCTTTTGGTTCGATATTTTCCTCGGATCTTTTTTCTGACACTTTTACACTCATGGTCGAACCCTTTTTCATGGTTGTGTTTTTTGGTAATTTTTCTCTTCTGTTTCACAAGGTCAGCTTTGATAACTGCCTTGTGAAAGATCATATAATGTCATTTATAGCCATATTTATACACTCTCTAGTAGTCTTCATATGGGTTTGTCTTGAATTTTCAGTATTTTATTTGTGAGATCAGGTGAATTCAGGGCCAAGATGAATTGATCTCCACTATCTTGAAGCCCATCTGATAAGTCTGATTCAGTTAAAACAGCTTACTGGGTTTCCTTTTTTACATCTTTAGTTTGAACAGGAAATTTTAGGTACACGTTGATTTGACTATGGTCTGAAAGAGGGACTGCTGCCTTACAGTGAATGCACTGATAGTGCAGGGGTCTATGTCATTAATAGCGTAGTCTACCACGCTAGACCCAAGAGCTGAGGAATATGTAAACCTTCCCAGTGAGTCCCCTCTGAGCCCAGCCATTAACTATGTACAGGCCCAAGGCTCGTCCCCTCTACAACTTTTATTTATTCACAGTCAAGGTTGTTCCGGTTAATGATAGTTGGTGTGACATACAGTTGGCTGTAGTCAGGGGAAGTCGGTGGGGGCGCTGCAAGCAGGCGCCCTGCCAGCAGCATGTCTGTTTTTTTCTACTTTTTAAATTTTTTTCGTATGTTTTAAAGTATGGTTTTAATGTTTCTTTGCGTGTTTTGTGTGTGGGGGGGGGGTGAGAGGGAAACCGCTTTGGTCGCCTCCTCCACGTAGAGGCGACTTTTTCCAGGTCGCCTCCCCCGTGGCCTAACAGCGAGGATCGGGCGGCCTTTCCTGGAGACGCGCCCGGTGCTTCAGCGGCGGGCGCAGCGTGGATTCTCGGCGCGGAGCGGGCGAGACCTCGCCGGGGCTCGCCAGAGGGGAGCGCTCCGTTTCGCTGGCAGCTGGCAGCCTGAAGCCGCAGTCTGCAGAGCTCCAGCTGGCGCGGAGTCCGCAGCCCGGGATCCCTCGTGGGGGACCTGAGGGAAGAAGAAGCCACCACTGCCGGCCCGCGGCCTACTTCTACCGCGGGCCTGGCGTGGACCTACCATCACCCCTGGAGGGGAGCTTCGACCGCCGGCCCTGCGGTCTGCCGTGCTTCTGGCTGCGGCGGGAACTTTAAATCTGCGACCGCCGGCCTGCGGCCTACACCAAGCTGAAGCCGTGGTCTCCGGTGGGGAAGAGCCGACTCTGGACTTAACTGGACTGACCTTGTCTGCATATCTGGACGCCCGCAGCGACGGCTGCGGAGGGTGGAGGTCCCGACCACGGGGGAAATGGAGGAGGACGGGCCAATTTCTGTGCCTTCCACCACAGTGATGAATGCTGTGGTGGATGTTTGTGTTAAATTTTTATTGTGTACTGTGTGTTCTTTAATATTGTACGGATGCTGGCAAATTCATTTCACTTGCACTTTATGTGCAATGTGACGAATAAAACCGTATTGTATTGTATTGTATACAAGGGGGTTTGCCATGTGGGTCTATGGAACCGGGTTCACATCCGGTCCTTGCATTCAGGTCTCCACATAGTAGCACATTTCCCTGGGCCTGGAAATGATTGATTTCCATGTGGAGAGCTTCAAATATATCCTCTTCAAAATATGGCGATTCTATTGGGGGTATGTAGGCGGCACATAGATAGACATCATTTCCAATTATTCCAATGTTTTATCTAGTTTCAATCACACATGTGGTTTCCCCTGTTTTATTGATGTAATGTGACTGTCTAGTTCTGCTTTGTACCAACCAAGACCCCCCCTGAGGTTATGCCCTTATGTATATCAGTAGTTTTTACTGAGGGCACCATGTGAGGGCAGTGAATGAACGTATCCTTTCGGTTCCATGTTTCTGTTAATATCATTATATCGGTGACTTCTATAGACTTTAGGAACTCAGGGTTCCCAGTCTTCATCCCGAAGGTTGAAGAGTAGAGACCCTGGATATTCCAGCAGCCAATATGAAATGAACTAATTTATTTTGTATTTATATTCTTTTTTTTAAATTTAACTAAAACCTATTTTGTGGGACAGGTTCGAAAACATTAGTTTTTTTCTATAATTGGGGAATGTTAGGTTTTTTATGCCTTGGTAAGGCATACTCGTACTGCCACCTAGTAATAATAACTATATTAATAATAGGAATATCAACAGTATTAATAGTAATATCAACAATATCAACAGTACTAATTCAGTGCAATCATATGCTGTTTTTATCAGTCACTTGGAAGGGACTGTTTATATATAGATACATCCTTTGTTACCACAGAAGTCGGGAACATAGGGCGTGCAGCAGCTGCTTGATCTCTCCCATCCCCGAGGTGGTCCGCGACTGTGGCTGGAATGATGAGCCGGGGGCAATGGCAGCCCTGGCTGGGCTGTTATGTCTCCTCGCAGTTTGGTGGGTGGTCCTGACATGTTGGCGGGAAGGGAGTCCAGATTGGCCTCTTGGGTTCCCATTGATCGAGGGGGTGGGAAGGTTTTGTCCCAGGGCAGTATCTTTGAGGTTCTTTGCGAAGACCCTCACCCCCTGTCTGTTTAAATGTATTCCATCATGGAGGTCCCACGTACCGAAGGTCGGGTGGTGGGCCAATTGGACATTAGGGAGGGCGGCACATCCTCTGCTGATCTCCATGTTGGTGTTGTGAATCACATGGGGTGGGGTATCCGTCCTGGGCAGCAGGGTAGAGATTTCATGCTGGCCTTTTCTGCCATCCTCGTTATTGCCCCAGCAGTACGATGACGTAAGGTGCACAAATCATTCGTGCCTGTATGGGTCACAAGGTGTTGAGGGTTCCCGATGGTGTCTTTGCTCAGGACCCTCATTGCATGGTCTGTGGTGCTGCACGTTTTTACCAATACCTGGCGACCTGGGAACAACCTCTAGGGGTCCAGAAACTTCCCGTTGGAATCAGTCAGTAGGACTACCTGGGGGTTTTGCTCTTCAGACTGGGGGGGATGGGTAAGCAGGAGTTGGGTGAAGCGAGGGTGAGGGTAGCTTAGCCTGCACTTGTTTTTAAATTCCGTGAACTCTTTCAAATTATTTTCCCTGAGTTCTAGGCTGGGCCAGATTCACTCTCAGCTGGCGGCTTAAGATTTAGTGAGGTTAAGAGGGTAAGAGATGGCCAAGGCAGCAGTTGCTCTCATGGACTGTCATCTTCATAGTTATCCTGGTGGGTATTGGTCCTTGTATCATTCACCTTCCTTTGTAGCAGGGGAAAGACATCTTCAAAAGAGTCCAAGTTCTCTCTGTTTCCCTGTATCATGATTTTGCCTCTATTATAGTATGAAATAGTAAGGAGAGGATCATCTTTATCCAGCCTTTGATCTTTGCATACTTTTAGTCTGCCCCCATGTCCAATATCCTCCCTATGGACATGTGGGTAGTTTTTCTAGCAGAGTGTCTCTCCATGGATAGATGTGTTTAGTGAAGAATATTAGGTTATTCTTCTTCCTACTCTCTCGATGTTGGACGTAATCAGCGTCAAGGACCTCCAGGTTATTTCCCTGGGAGGGTTTTCTCCTTATTTTCTCTTTTGCGCTTTTCCACTTTTGCATCTAGGCGGATATGCTAATTCCCCAGCTCCTTACTCTGCCCTGCTATGCTGATCTATCTGATCTGTCCTGCAGCATTTTATCTGGTTATTTTGTTTCTATGTTTTTATTTATTTATCTATTTATTTATTTTCCCTTTTCAAGTTTTCCGTTTCACACTGTCCCACTTTAGTTTATGGTTTTTCAGGGGTTCATCCTAGCTAACGGCTATTTTGGGTAAGTTTAAGTTTAAGTACTGTTTGGCTACACAGACCTTCCTGGGTTCGGGGCCTTGACTTGGGTCAACCAGCCTTGGGCCAGATTTCATGGGCTGTTACTCAACGGGCCTTCTGGAGCTGCAGCAAACTCAGGGTCCCCCTCGCACAGCACACACCCGACTCTCTCTCTCTCTCACAGCGAGGGCTGGGCTGGGCAGGGCTGGCTTCACATCTGTTGCTCACTGGAATGGGGAACCCGCAGTGTGGGTAGTTCACCGACTCTCCGGGTGTCGGTGCCTCTGGTCCCCCGGCCGTCCAGCGTCTCTCTCTCTCTCCTCTCTCCCTCGGGTCCAGACCCGATCTCCAGTTCATGTGAAGGACGGCGATGGAGACTGCTAGAAACGTAAGTTAGGGGGGGATATTTATCTCTCCCCACAGGGACCCCGAGTCACAAAGCCTCACCTTCTGTGGACGACGGCAACGATTGAATAATTGTCCCCAGGACCTCCACGCAAGCCTCACACCATTACATAATTTATATCATAAACATCCATCACAGTGACTCTCAATCCAGACACCATCCTCACTGTGATGGAAAGGTGAAAATAAAAAGTCTTATCTCTTCCTTGCCCTCTTCTCTCCCGCGGTCAGGCTGTCAAAAAAACTGCTGCATCGAGGCGATCGAGGCTCCCCGATGTTTGAAGCCCCCACCGGAGATGGAAGATCCCGCAGCCGATTTTTAAGCAATGCCAACGATGAAAGGTCCTTCCAACATGCCGATTCATGCCTTATGCTCTCTGTTTCCATAGTTTTACTCTTAACACTTGAAATACACATATTTTATTCTTAAACTCTTACTCACAGGCATGCACAATGCAGAACAACAAATCCTAGTGGCGATGAAATCCACGCCGTAACATACACAATGCAAAATAAGAAATCCTGGTGAGATACAAATCCCCACAGGCAGGTACGTAACTTACACAATGTTACTCACAATTTATCCCAGCTTCGGCAGCACTCTTTGCTCACCTGGATTCAAACAGGAACTAGTGGCAGAGAAGACTCAATGTAAGGAAAACCCTTATCTTTCTTATATGCTGGCTGAGTCATCTGTCACTCGGGTTTTGTTCTCAAGAACCCAAGTCAGTTGAGGAGATCATCGATCTCAGCTGAACCTCCAAAGCTGTTGGAATAATTTTACACGAGACGTGAGTGACTTTCACATTTGTAACTACTTTATTAGCACTAAACTTGTCAGACAAGGAGAACAGTCAAGCAAGAGACTGCCCTCACGATACAAAGCATGCAGTATTTTTATATCATCTTTGATAACATAATAGCAAGGTTAGCCACTTAAACGTGTTTACAGGGTTAACTATTGTGATCCAACGTTAAGTGACTTTCCACTGAGAAAACAGGCCTTCTCTATCTAATGTGGGAAGAATAAGGGAGTCCTCGGCGCAGCCCCTTGAAGTTCACAAGCTCTTCTTTGTATTAAGCAAACTTGTTTTCTTGATTCTACAGGTCACCTGCACCATAATGTTTAGCCATTCATTGTAGATTTGATTCGAATCCCACAGAGTGAAGCGCTGCCCCACGTTGAAATACAAGATGGAAGAACAGCTCAGTTTTCTTCCCACAATCAGGTTAGCCACTGCTGCACAGGTGGTTTTTAAAAACTGAATAAGGGGGATGTGGGGTGTCAAATGAGATAGTCCGAGGATGGGAGTTAAAGGGAAAGAGAGTAAAATGGATGGTTAATGAACCCCAGAATTATGGGAAAGGAAAGCTCACAAAGGGATAGGAGAGTATGGCCAAGTGTAATAGGGATCGGTGTGAAAGGTGAGATGCGTAAAGTTGGAAGTGGGTGCGGCGCTGCCCTGGCAGCCTGCGGCTCGCTTTGCAGTCCGTCTGTTTTTTATTTTCTTTTTGTTGCTGTTTTTTTCTTATGTCTGTTTTTAGTTTTAGTTTTTAGTTTAGTTTAGTTTAATTAGGTTTGTGTAAGTGGGGGTGGGCGAAACATGGTTTTAGTCCTTCCTTCGGGGGGATACGACCTTTTCTTGTCGTGTCCCCTGTCATCCGTCTGCGCTGAGAGCCTAATGGCGGAGCTGACGGCCTCGGGGCTGTGGCGGCAAGTTCCGGCAGCGGCAGTGGCCCCGACTGGCCCGACCATGGACAGCAGCAGCGTCTGAGGCCCCGACTTGGAGCTGGTGGCCCGACTTGGAGCTTGGAGCTGGGGCCCGACTTGGAGCTGTGGCCCGACTTGGAGCTGTGGCCTGTTTTTTTTGCCAGAGCTCCCCGCAACTTGGAACAGCTTGCGTAGGAGCTGACTGGAGGGCGGCATCTTCGGCAGCTTTGACCACCCCGGGGCCGCGGAGTTTGAACCGACCCGTTCGCGGAGCTGGATTCAGCCGTGGGGCTGACTCGCTTACCAACACCCGGCGGGGTCACAACAACGGAGGCCTGGATCGCCTCAGCGCAGAGGGAGAACAAGGAGGGAAAGAGACAAAGACTAAGACTTTTGCCTTCCATCACAGTGAGGAGTGTTTGGTGAACTCACTGTGTGTGGCTGTTAAAAATTTGTGTTTAATTGTGTGTTTTTGTTACTTTTATTATATGTATTATATGTATTTTTATTATATGCAGGCACGAAATTTCGTTCAGACTGAAAGGTCTGAATGACAAATAAAGGTAATCTAATCTAAGTAAGGAATTAAAAGTATTGTATATATGATGCGCAAAGTATAAGAATAAAGTAGATGAGCATGAGCCTCATTAGTGGTTGGTAGATATGACATTGTGGGGATTTACTGAGACATGGCTGCAGGAGTATCGGGCCTGGAAATATACAGATATTCAGAGTTATACATCCTATAGAAAGGACAGGCAGGTGGGCAGAGGAGGGGGGTAGCTCTTGCTGGTGAGGGATGGAATTCAGTCCCTTGCGAGGGAAGCCATAGGAAACAAAACGGGCAATACGTGCTGAAAATATGAAGTACAGAGGGAAGCTGGCCAGGAATAATAAATAAGGACAGTAAAAGCTTTCTTTTGATATGTTAAGGGAAAAAAGAGTACACAAAGTCAAATGTGGGTCCCTTGAAGACAGACATGGTGAAATTATTATGGGCAACAAGGAAATGGCAGAAGAGTTGAATAGGTACTTCGGATCTGTCTTCACTAAGGAAGACACAAACAATCTCTCCCAATTATACTGGAGGACAGAGGATCTAAGGGGGTAGAGGAACTGAAAGAAATTTTCATTAGTCGAGAAATAGTATTGGGTAGGCTAATGGGACTGAAGGATGATAAATCCCCTGGGCCTGATGGTCTGCATCCCAGGGTCCTCAGGGAGGTGGCTCTAGAAATAGTGACGCATTGGTGATCATTTTCCAATGTTCAATAGATTCAGGATCAGTTCCTGTGGATTGGAGGATAGCTAATGTTATCACACTTTTCAAGAAAGGAGCGAGAGAGAAAACGGGGAATTACAGACCAGTTAGCCTGACTTCGGTGGTGGGTAAAGATGCTGAAATCAATTATTAAAGAGGTAATAAAGGGCATTTGGATAACAGTAAGAGGATTAGTCCAAGTCAACATGGATTTATGAAAGGGAAATCATGGTTTTGACTAATCTTCAGTTTTTTGAGGATGTGATCAAGTAAAATGGATGAAGGGGAGCCAGTGGATGTGGTGTATCTGGACTTTTCAGAAAGCCTTTTGATAAGGTCCCGCACGGGAGACTGGTGACAAAAAATTAGACCACACATGGTATTGGGGGTAGGATGTTGACGTGGATAGAAAATTGGTTGGCAGACCGGAAGCAAAGAGTAGCAGTGAACGGGTTCTTTTCAGAATGGCAGGCAGTGGCGAGTGGAGTGCCACAAAGCTCGGTGTTGTGGCCAACAACTGTTTACCATATATATTAATGATTTGGAAGAGGGAATTAGGAGCAACACTAGCAAGTTTTTGCGGATGACATAAAGCTGGGTGGCAGTGTGAACTGTGAAGGAGGATGTTAGGAGGTTGCAGGGAGTGACCTGGACAGGTTGAGTTGAGTGGGCAGATGCGTAGCAGATGCAGTATAATATAGATAAATGTGAGGGTATTTATCCACTTTGGCGGCAAAAAACAAGGGGCAGATTGTTATCTCAATGGGGTTAGTTTTTAGGTAAGGGGAGGTGCAGCGATGCCTGGGCGTCCTTGTACAACCGGTCACTGAAAGTTGGCTTAGAGGAACAGCAGGCAGTGAAGAAAGCTAATGGAATGTTGGCCTTCATCACAAAGAGGATTTCAGTACAGGAGTAAAGAGGTTCTTCTGCAGTTGAACAGGGCCTCTGGTAAGACCACATCTGGAGTATTGTGTACAAGTTTATTTCTCCTAATTTGAGGAAAGACATCCTTGTGATTGAGCAGTGCAGCGTAGGTTCATGAATTGATCCCTGGGATGGCGGACTGTCATAATGAGAAAGATTGAATAGACTAGGCTTGTATTCACTGGAGTTTAG
The DNA here is from genome assembly GCA_035221665.1 of Okamejei kenojei. Lineage (NCBI taxonomy): Eukaryota > Metazoa > Chordata > Chondrichthyes > Rajiformes > Rajidae > Okamejei > Okamejei kenojei. The sequence goes on from CM069160.1 coordinate 35,278,558, forward strand.
AAGGATAGCGGGAATCTTATAGAAACATATAAAATTATAAAAGGACTGGACAAGCTAAGATATTATCAGGAAAAAAATGTTCCCAATTTTGGGCGAGTCCAGAACCAGAGGCCACAGTCTTAGAATAAAAGGTGAGGTCCATTTAAGACTTGAGGTGAGAAAAAAAAAAAACGTTTCCACCCAGAGAGTTGTAAATTTTATGCATTAATTCCCTGCCACAGAGGGCAGTGGAGGCCAAGTCACTGGATGGATTTAAGAGAGAGTTAGATAAAGCCTCTAGGGGCTTAGTGGAGTCAAGGGATAGTGGGGAGAAGGCAGGCACGGGATTGATCAGGGAACGATCAGCCATGAATCACAATGAATGGGCTCGAGGGCCGAATGGCCTCCTCCTGCACCAATTTTTTCTATGTTTCTATGTTTCTAAAATAGCAGAGTCAGGGATATGGGGAGAAGGCAGGAAGGTGTACTGATTGTGGATGATCAGCGCATGATCCCATTGAATGGCGGGCTGGCTCAAAGGCTGAATGGCCTACTCCTGCACCTATTGGTCTATTGCACACACAACCAGCCTATGTTGGAAAGTGGTGAAATCATTAGATAGACAAAGTCAGCATGGATTTACGAAAGGTAAATCATGTCCTGACGAATCTTGTGGAATTTTTCCAAGGATGTAACTATAGCGTGGAGAAGGGGAGAACCAGTGATGTGGTGTACCTTGGACTTTCCAGAAGGCTTTCAACAAGGTCCCACATAAGAGATTAGTATAACAAAACTTAAAAATGCATAATACCGTATTGGGTTTTCAATATTGATGTGGATAGAAAACTGGCTGGCAAACAGGAAGCAAAAGAGTAGGAGTAAACGGTCCTTTTATTCACAATGGCAGGCAGTGGACTAAGTGGGGTACCGCAAGGGTCCGTGGCTGGGACCCCCAGTTTATTTACAATAATACATTAATGATCTGGATGAGGGAATTGAAGGCAATATCTCCAATGTTTGCTGGATGACACTAAGCTGCAGGACAATGTTAAGCTGTGAGGAGGACGCTAGGAAACTGCAAGGTGACTTGGATAGGGTGGGTGGAGTGGGCAAATGTTTGGCAGATGCAGTATAATGTTGGATAAATGTGAGGTTTATCCACTTTGGTGGGAAAAACAGGAAAGCAGACTAATTATCTTAATGGTGGCCGATTAGGAAAAGGGGTAGATGCCAGCGCGACCTTGGGTGTCATGGTACACCAGTTTCCGATTGAAAGTAGCATGCAGGTGCAGCAACAGGCAGTGAAAGAAGCGATTGTAATGTTGGCTTTCATAGCAAAAGGATTTGAGTATAGGAGCAGGGAGGTTCTACTGCAGTTGTAACAGGGTCTTTGGTGAAACCCACACCTGAGTATTGGCATACAGTTTTCTGGTCTCCTCCAAATCTGAGGAAGAACATTATTGCCATAGAGGGAGTACAGAGAGAAGGTTCACCAGACTGGATTCCTGGGATGTCAGGACTATCTTATGAAGAAGACTGGATAGATTTGGTTTATAAACTCTCTAGAATTTAGGAGATTGAGAGGGGATTCTTATATAGAAACTTACAAAATTCTTAAGGGGTTGGGCAGGGCTAGATGCAGAAAGATTGTTCCCGATGTTGGGGAGGTCAGGACAAGGGGATCACAGCTTAAGGATAAGGGGGGAAATCCTTTAGGACCGAGATGAGGACCTTTTTTCACTATAACAGTTGAGATGAGTGGGTCTCTGGAACTCTCTGCGCACAGAGGGTATTTTTGAGGCCAGTTTTCATTGGTTTATATATTTAAGAGGGAGTTAGAATGTGGCCCCTTGTGGCTAGGGATCAGAGCGTATGGAGAGAAGGCAGTACGGGATACTGAGTTGGATGATCAGCCATGATCATATTGAATGGTGGTGCAGGCTCGGGAAGGGTCGAATGGCCTACTCCATGCACCTAATTTCTATGTTTTCTATTAATCTGCAAACCTTACGTCATTGAGAATTTGGGAGAAAACTGAGAAGATCTCGGGAGCTAAAACCCACGCAGGTCACGGGGAAAACATACAACGCCGTACAGACAGCACCCTAGTCGGGATCGAACCCGGGTCTCTGTCTGGCGGCTGCAAGAGTTGTAAGGCAGCAACTGTAGGCGCTGCGCCACTGTGCCGCCCACCATAGTAACTTTCTGACCACAGATGTCAGGCTCACTGGCCTGCATTCTCCACAAACACTTTTTCCCTGCAGCCCTTTTTAAATAAACACTAGAAACATTTACCACCCTCCATACTACCAGCACCTCACCCGTATTTAATGATGATTCATAATCTCCGACAGCCAGGGCTCCTGCAATTTTTCCTCTCACATGCTTCCGCACAATTGGGGGGGTCCTGGGATATATCAGATCACCCAGGGAGATTTGTCTACCTTCATACGTGTCAGGGACCCTTCCAGCACCTCCTCGACTGTAACTCAAGGCAGTTCCATTGACTGCCTCAACTTCACCAGTCTTTCCCCATGATTAAATCATAGGTGAAATACTATGCTCCACACAGAGTTGACCACTTTGATTCCTCAGGGGTCCCACTCTCTCTTGCTACCCTTTTTCCCTTGATATACTTATACAATCTCAGGATTACGCTTGAAGCTAATTCTGAGATTTTTTTGAATTTCCCAAGCTAAAAACCCACCCTGTCCCCTTTTGGTTGCCCTTTTATAACTTGCTCCTTAGTTCCAGAATCTCCTCCAGGGATACACTTGATCCAAGCTGCATCTACCTGCCCCATGCCTCCTTCTTACTCTTGCCTAGAGCCTCTATTTCTCTCATCATCCAAGCTTCCTTACGTCCAACTGCTTAGGAGACCCATCACTCTAAAAACGGACATGCCATGTCATGACTCCTTGTCAGCAACATTTTTAAAAACCATTTTCCCACTTTCCTGACATTTTACTTTCCTTCAAAACAACGTCTGCTCCTATCAATTTGAGTGGAATTTCCTTCAAAAGGCTTTGGCCCATTGCCCTAATTTTGTTTCCATACAACCATACCTTTGTGTAAAAGGAGGTTAACCCCCTCAAGTTTCCTGTTAAATCTTTCTCTTCTCCCCTCTACCTTTAAAACAAACCTATGGACCTCTGCTCTCAATTCTTCCTACTCTGGGCAAGGAGAGACTGCATTTACAGAGGATGTTATTCCTCATTCATGATCTTTACGCCTCTTCTAACATCATCCAGAACCTTGTGTCTCCAAGGAAGTAAGTCTTTTTAGCCCGCTAAAACCTCTCCCCGTAGCTCAGAGCTCTCATGCAACATCCTCATACATCTTCTCTGCACTCTTTCCAACGCTGATAACATCTTTCTGTAACAGGAATAAACCAAAACTGAGCACAATACTCCCAAATGTGGCCTTACTAAATATCTGAAGGGTCCTTAGACCTGATACGATTCAAACCTATTTCCTTCTCCCTCCAGAAGATGCTGCCTGTCCCGAACTGAGTTACACAACATTTGTGTCCTTTGTAACATCCAACTTCCATACCCCAAAACACTCTAAATCCGATGAAAGAACCACAGAAAGTCATGAGTTTTTGAGATAGAAAATAGTCCTGGTGGCGCTTTCATTATCGTTGGCAATTTTCCCAGTTTAATTTTCCCAACGCAACTTTAAGCTGGTAGTTTGCAGGTTTTCAAGTGAATGTATTCATGTTTTTTCTAACCTTATGCAATCAACTGGCCGCAACGACTGTAAAGCAACTGCGTTTAGTGAGGTGCGTTGCCTGGGCCTGGAGGGAGTGCAAGGGTGGGAGGGGAGAAATGGGCAGCGACAAGTGCAAGTGCTATTGGAGGAGATAAGGAAGGGAGGGAGAAGAGGAAACCCGCTGAGTCACTCCAGCACGATTGCGTCTTTCCTCCCTGAAAACCACATGCTACAGTTTTTCCTTGTAATGCAACGGGTGGTCGCGTGCTGAGGTGTGACCAGGGATTGATGGGGGCCGGCTGCTATGCGTGGTGCGAGATGAACATGAAAGTGTGGCCGAGTCCCGAGGAAGCGCAATCGGGCGTTGGATGTTCGGGAGAGACAGCAAGAGCTGAGTTGAGGTGGATGTTTTTCTTCCTATTTCTTCCTTTCATTAGTAGTAGGATTAAGTATTAGTAGAATTCAGATTAGTGTTAAGTAAGGAGGGGTTTTTCTAGAGCCCCATGGCTTCAGGGAATGTGGGCTAAGGGTGGTGGGTGCAGATTGTTAAGGGGAAGGAAAAAAAGGGGGGATCTAAGAGAGAGGCATCAAAGCGAAAGACCCCGAAAATGTCCAGAAGATGACGGAAATAAAGTTAGGTAGAATAGAAGTATTGAAGAATTTTGTCGGCTTGTTTAAAGTTAAAGGAGCAAATTCAAGGAGATGCAGGATTTAGAGCAGTGAATCCATAAAAATTACCACTGCTTTGGAGAGTTCAGATAAGGCAAGGATTTTCAGGGCCAAGATTCATATAATGGGATGTTAAGAGTTTGTTTGCAAAGACAGAAAGCAGTTTTAATGATGCTAGGGGTGTTGGGGAAATTGGTGGTCAAGGTGAGAGTTTTGGTCCCTAGAGGAAGACAGCAGGGAATAAAGGGATTGGTGTATGGGAATGTATGGCCTGGCTTGTCTGAGAAGGTGATATTTTATATTAAACGTTAAGGGGCCAGGTTAACTGATGTTGTGAGATTTAAGAGTAGGAATGAGTCGGGACCCCGCCGGTCCCTGCTTATGTTCAAAGATGGATTACTGCCTCAGAGAGAGTTTTCTGGGAGTATGGGCCGTAATCAAAGTGAGGGAGTACATTATACTCCGTTGCGCTGCCAATAACTTCAGAGGTTGGACATGTTGCTGGGTCTTGTCGGGGTAGAAGAAAGTGCCAAATGCGGTGGAGAATCATTGCCAATACAAAATTGCACGGCAGAGATCCTAATGCCCAAAACTGTGAAGGGGATCATGCAGCATGTTTCAATAGGTTTGTGAGCGTGTTGTTCAGCGAAGCGAGTGCAGGAAGAGAAGGATCAGGAACAATGTGTCATATGCAGAGGCAGTTCAAAGATGGCTTTGAGAATGCGGAGATGTAGCGCTGGACTATAGTGGTGCTAGGAAGCCAGATACTGTGCCAAACTGCCATCGGCTTTTTTCCATCTGAACACATGTTAGGATTTTTAATAAGGAGGTCATTTCTGTCTTTTGTTTTTCTGAGTGTTTTGGTAGGACTAAGAAAGCAGCTAAACCGGTCAGATGTCCTCAGGTTAGTGTGGGGGTAAGCTAAAGTCCTTATGTAAAGCAGTTGCCAGACAAAGTTGTGGCATCAATACATGACGGAGGGTCAGTGTAAATGGAGAGGTCAACAGTTGTCGAGAGCTAGCAGTATGGAGTAAATGTCAGTAATGTGGATGATGATGATCCTCATTAACACATAATGTTTTATATACTCTTCAATGGAAATGCCCGTGAGCCTGATTGGAAATGTCAAGAATTAAAGAGATATGTTGATGAATTTAAAGAAGCAACCACAATTAATTTGTATCCTCCAAGAGACATGGTTTAAAGTTCCTTCTAGCATTTTTGTAATCCCAGGTATGATGGTGTGCGATTAGAATAGGTCTGATAGATCAGGTGGGGTGGTGCAACTTTTTGTTATGGAATGGGTTGCAGTATAGGAAAGTTGACATTAATTCTAATCTTGAGGTTTTTGGCTACATAT
>CM069160.1:35284779-35464235 GCA_035221665.1 Okamejei kenojei
CGTAAGCAGGTTTTGTGGGTTAATAGGCTTGGTATAAATGTAAATTTAAATGTTGGTATGAAATGTAAATTGTCCATATCCCCTGACTCCCGCTATTTTTAAGAGCCCTAGCTAGCTCACTCTCTTCTCTGCGCTGTTTTGACTTGGCCCGAACTATTCTGCTCCAGGCACGATCAAAATCTCATCAATGATCTGAATTTGAGGATGATTAGATCAACTAACTTTGATTCAAGATGGTAGCATTTAATTGTTGTGCATCTAGGACACCTGGTAAAAACCTAATTCAATGGGCACCAAGGTGGAAACGCTTTGTTCATTTGGTATAGGGTTATGTATCATTGCTTTAATTCTTCATCCCACTCTCTCTGGTTACCTTTGAATCTGTGTTCCTGCATTGTTAATAACAAAAAAAAATTAAAAAAAAAAAAATCAAAACAAAAAAAAAAAAAAAAAAAAAACAAAAAAAAAAAACAACAAAAAAAAATAAAAAAAAAAAAAAAAACAAACAAGCCCAACAAAGCATAATAGAAGCTGGAGGCCGAAAGATTAATCAGCAGACCTCGAAGCACAGTCAATTCTGAATACTCCCAGTGCCACAAGCCTCGGTAAGTAGAAATAGAAAGTTAGGACAGAAGAAAAAGATGCTCGGAGTTGGTGCATGGATAGGGATTCCAGATTTTTGACCATTTGGTATCTATTCAAGGTGAAAGGTGACATGGAACAAAAGGGACAAGAGCTCTGAACTGAGGTGAACCCAGTATCCTTGCCAGCCGGGTGTGCTAGTGCTACTTCAGAATGGGTTTAAACTAGAGAGGACAGATGGGTCAGAACCAGATAGTAGGTCAGAAATTGTAAGGAGCGATCTGGGAAGACCTCTGACATGACAATTAAGTTGAAAGGAAGGGCAGGAAGGGAGATGTGAGGTGCTGATGAACTGAAGAGTTTTTATTTCAAAGCAAGCATTATTGTGGAGAAAGCCGATGCACACGGAGCAAGGGTTGAGGCCTGTGACTAGGATGTTATGGTCATTGTGGAAGCATGGTTATAGGGTTGGATATGAACTGGATCTCTGAATCTGCTTTTTGTGTATTTTATAATAATGATAATAGCGTGTTGATGAAATTTCTATGGGTGAATTGCATTCAGCAAATAAAGTTTATATATTAACTGTCACTATTCCAGGAATCAGTCTCTTACCAAAAAATCTCAGTTAAATACAAGGTTTACCCACACAATAAGTATAAACACCCACTTCCACAGACATCTCACCACAAACCTGTCAAAATATTACTGACTGGCCTTGCATAAACTTAACAATCCAGATGCAAACCTGTTTTCACTGTAGATTTGTAAAAATATAGACACCCTGGCGAAACCCTGCACCATAGACCACTATATCAGGTTTAACAGGCAGAAGACTACACTGCATGCAGAAGCTGGAATCTGGAACAACAAACAATCTGCGGTAAAGAAACAGTGCAATGACCCACAGGACAAGTGGTGAGGTTTCAAAACCTGAAACAATGACACATTCAGTCCATCCCCCTCTGCCCACAGAGTTCAATGCTTCTATTACCAAAATGGAGCTGTGGAATGCTCATGTGTTCTGCCAACACAGAGACATAAGCTCCCCCCCAGCTCCCCAGACTCGTGGTCAGCCTGAATGTTTCTTCCTCCCATCCAACGATGGACAACTACAGGACAGCTAGAGACTGGTAGGCTGTGGCAAATGTTCAAGGACACGGCAACGCATCTGAGTAATTCACCACAGTTGTCAACAGACTGCATAGGAACATATGTGGAGAACTTTATAGGAGAAAAGAGGTTCTTCTGCAGTTGTGTGGGGCTGTTGGGAGACCACATCTGGAATATTGTGTACAGTTTTGTCTCCTGAATTTGAGGAAAGTACATCCTTGTGATTGAAGCAGTGCAGCGTAGGTCAGAAGATTGAACCATGGGAGGCGGAACTGTCATATGAGGACAGATTGAAAGACTCGCTTTATTTACTGCTGTATTTGAAGGATGAGGGGGGATCTTATAGAAAAATCCAAAATTATAAAAGGACTGGACAAGCTAGATGCAGGAAAAATCTTCCCAATGTTGGGCGAGTCCAGAAACAAGGTCCACAGTCATACAATAAAGGGGAGGTCATTTAAGACTGAGGTGAGAAAAAACGTATTTTTTCTTCACCCCGAGAGTTGTGAATTTATGGAATTCCCCTTGCACAGAGGGCAGTGGAAGGCCAAGTCACTGGATGGATACAAGAGAGAGTTAGATATAGCTGCAACTTCTGAAACGAATCTCCCGGGAATTGAGGTTAGCGAAGCAGAGTCAAAAAGAAGAGTCCAGATACACCTTGACAAGGCCATCAAAAACCAAAAGGACACTGCTCTAAGCTGGAGGATGAGCGATGTTCCGGCTGCTGTTTGAGGGATCATGAATGGCATCACCTCAACAAAGCAAAAATCATAAGCAGCTCAAATGACAGGGAAGCAAACACTCTTGGACTAAAACATCCTACGGTCTCCCAAATGACCAGCGGTAAATCAGCTACTGCAGCCAGTTCACGAATGCAACCTGTAAGGAGAAGCAGCTGGACATACTTACAACAACAGGAGGAGATGTGTCCCTGACCTGCTACAACTGAACAATACCCCCACCCGCCACAAAGACATCACCCCCAACAGACCACCCGACAATCCACCCCACCCGCCACCACGGACAATGGCCACCTGAAACACGCTGCACCATATTAAACACAACCGAAAGAGCCCTGAGCTCAGAGCTGTTCAATACTATATTATAATTTGTTTTATTTGCAATATAATTTGTTTTTTATTTATTTATTGGTTTTAATAGAATAAGTACAGTAAGTGTGTAACTAAGTACCTAATACATACTACACATTACCATTCTTGAACAACTATCTTATATTTAATGCATAATAAAAGAGCAATGAAGAAAAAGGGAAAAAAGGGTGTTTAGATAAGATAGACAAGCGAGTAAACAGATAGCGAAAGAGATAGAGAGCAGAGATTAAAGAAGATTGAAAGAAAAAGAGAAATAGAACGAAAATGAGAATTAGGAGAGATATCCTAATATCATGTTCATTACCCGTCTGTCACCATGTTCGAACTACTTAATTCTCATGATATTATGTTGCACCGTATGCTTGTAAGAAGTCCGAAAAAGGAGTCGATATTTGGTTATTTAATGACTTTATCTTTTTTTTCCGCATTATTGTATCAATGTTTATATTTCACATATTCTGATGTGCTGCAGCAAGTAAGAATTCCTTGTCCTTTCCAGGACATAACGACAATAAAACACTCTTGACACTAACATCACTTTTCTTCTATTCCCCACGAGAGCATTACAGTACCTGTCGACTATTGCTTTTCAACCATGTTAAAACTCTGCTGCCCTTCTATAGACAGAAACATTATCTGCTGATGTAGTAACTGGATTTGCTATCAACTATCCTGTCATAGCTTGGCCACTTTCCACCGTCTTTCAACATATGAATCCAAAGCCAGAACTGAGTAGCAGATGTAGTCAGCTCAGACCATCAAACAAATCAACCTCCCTTCCTCCATTTACACCTCACTCTGCCCCCCCCCGCTCGGCAGTGGCCAGCAGCATAATCAGGATTAGTTGCACCCTGGACACTCCATCTTCTCCCCTCTCCCATCGGCAAAAGTATAGAAATGTGGAAAAAAAACACCACAGATTCAGGGAGAATTTTTCTTCCCATTGGATATCCGGCAACTGTACGAACCTACCAACAACTAAGAGCAGTCCTGATCTGCTAGCCACCTCATTATGACCCTAGATACTATTTGTTAATGGACTTTACTGCTTTAACGTACACTAAACGTTATCCCATTATCAAGTGTCGGTGCACTGTAATGCATGATGTTATCCTGTATTCTAGCTGACTGTGTACACCTGACAAAAACTAAACTAACTAACGAGTAGGAAGAGGGGGAAGAACAACTGCAAGTTTAACAGATGAGTTATAACCACAGAGAAACCAACTATGAGGTACATGGCAAATGAACCAAAGAGAAAATGGATAATGGAGTGTACACAAAGACTTTGATCAGGACCGTTTTATCCTTCATCTGAACTGAAAGAGCACAGGGGAAGAAAACAATAAGACAATAACAATAGGTGCAGGAGTAGGCCATTGCCCTTCCAGAAGCCAGCACAGCCATTCAATGTGATCATGGCTTGATCATACACCAATCAGTACCCCCCCCGCTCCTGCCTTCTCCCCTATATCCCCTGACTCCGCTTTCTTTCAAGCCAATCAAGGCCATCCCTTGAAATGTATCCAGAGAACCCGGCCTCCACCGCCCTCCACCGAGGTAGAGAATTCCACAGACTCACCACTCTCTGTGAGAAAAAGTGTTTCCTCGTCTACATTCAAATGACTTACTCCATATCTTAAACTGTGGCCCTGGTCTGGACTCCCCAACATCGGAAACATGTTTCCTGCTCTAGCATGTCCAAACCCATAACAAACTTATTTTGTTTTCAATAAGATCCCCTCTCATGCTTCTAAACTCCAAGTGGTACACCCAGTCGCCTCCATTCTCTCAGCATATGTCAATCCCTCCATCCCGGGAATTAACCTTACACCTATCTGCACTTCTCTCAATAGCAAGAATGTCCTTCCTCAAAACAGGGACCAAAACTGCACACCAATACTCCAGGTTGGTCTCACTTTGGCCCATGTAACAACTGCAGAAAGACCTCTTTGCTCCTACTACTCGACTCCTCTTGGTTATAAAGGCCAACATGCCACTCGCTTTCTTCAATGCCTGCTGTACCTGCATGCTTACATCCATAAACTGATGAACAAGGGAGTTATCCCGTTTCTATAGACCAACATTGGAAAATTATCACAATGCATCCACATTTCCAGAGCCACTTCCCTAAGTACCATCCCTCGCCCGGAGATGCAGACCATCGGGCCCTGGGGATATCATGAGGGATATGCCCTAAATGAACTGACATGCACCTCGAATACCTGGCCATTGTTCCGAGAAATACCTGCCATTGTTGATCAACTGTCATCCCTGCTTGGGTGTCTTTTCCAGTCAACTTTGGCCATTCCTCCCTCATGCTCCTTAGTACCCTTTATTCAACTGTGACTCTGACACCTCCGATCTACCCTTCTACCTCCCTCTCCAATTGTGGCTTAAACCTGACATATTATGGTCACTACATCCTATGGCTCTTAAAAAAAACAAAAAAATTAACCATCAAGTCCCTTTATCAAATCCGGTTTCATTACATAAGACTAAATCCAGAATTGCCTTCATTCCCTGGTAGGGCTCCAACACAACTGCTCTACGAATCCATCATGAAGGCACCTCCACAAACTCCCTTTCTTGGGATCTAGTACCAACCTGATTTTTCCAGTCTACCTGCAAGGATAAAGAAGTTGAGGCGGACTGATGGAGAAACATCTGACAAGCAATAGATGGAGCCTAGAAAAGAACCATGAAAGCAGCAAAATCAAAGTGATGGATGAACTCAGCGGGTCAGGCAATGTCTATGGAAGGAAGTGGACAGATGATGTTTCAGTTTGAAGAAAGGTCTTGCCCCAAAGTTATCTGTCCATTTCTTTTCACAGGTGCTGCCTGGCCCAATGTTCCTATAACATTTTGTTTATTTAGCTCCAAGCTTTCCAGCATCTGCTGTATTGTGTCTCCACATTAAAACAACGCTTGAAATGATCGGTTAATTGTATGCAAGGCTCAAACTTCATCCCAATCCAATTCCCTCTGGCCCCTATGGCCCCCACCAGCAATGTCCCCGTTACTCAGCTGTAGGGCGAAGAGTGGAATTAGTTCTTGGGCTTTGGGAACACAGTTTGAGGGTGGTTGGATGAGAATTGGGAGCCAATGTTGAACTTAGATGGCTTGGACTGAGCTGAAAATGTGCAGACAAATTTGTGATTAGGGGGAGGTGGGTGGAGAGAGTATATACAGGAGCGTGTGCACCAAGGTGCGGAAGTGATGGGTGTTGAGTGCTGAAGATAGGGCAATAAAAGGTGAAGATGATGGAAGGAAATGCGTCAACTATTAAGAAAGCAACTCGATTCATACTGGAGCATCCACGATGCGGAGAAAGTCGTGGCTAGCACGTACAGTGAGTTGGTCACACCACAGGTAAAGGTAAGGACAGAAAGAGATTGGGTGGCCAATAGCCAGCAAAGCAGTAGGCAGGCAGTGCAGGAGTCCCCTGCGGTCATCTCCCCTCTAAACAGGTATAACCATTTTGCTATACTGTTGAGGGAGATGGCTCATCAGGGAATGCAGCAGCAGCCAAGTTTATGCACCATAGGTGGCTCTGCAGCATCCCATGAGGGAGAAAGAAGAGGGGAAGGGCAATATAAAGGGGATTCAATTGTCAGGGAATAGAGATAGGCTTTTCTGCGCCGCAAATGAGACTCCAGGATGTATGTTGCCTCCCTGTTCACGGTCAGGGATGTCACTGAACTGCTGCAGAACATTCTGGGAGGGGGAGGGTGAACAGCCAGCTGACGTGGTGCATAATGGCACCAAGGAGATAGATAAAAAAAGCGAATATGTCCTACAAGGTGAATTAGGAGCTAGCAGAATCAAACTTAAAAGTAGGACCTCAAAGGTAAAAATCCTGATTATTACCAGTACCACGGGCCAGTCAGAGTAGAAAAAAGGAGATATTGCAGATGAATACGTGGCTTGAAAAATGGTGCAAGGGGGGATACAAATTTTTAGGGCACTGGAACTATTTCTGGGGGAAGGTGGGATCAGTACAAACAGGACGGGTCTGCACCTGGGATGGAATGGAACCAATGTCCTTGGGGAGTGTTTTGCTATGCTGTCGGGAGGATTTATACTAATGTGGCAGGGGGATGGGTACAAGAGCAGAGATGTCAGGTGGGTGTAAAACGAGGGTAAAGCAATAGGGAGCAAGGTGAAAAAGTAAAAGTGGCAGGCAGACAAAACCAGGGCAAAAATCAAAAGGCCACTTTTTCAACATAATTGTATAAGGAGTAAGAGCGTTGTAAAAAAACAAAGCCTGAAGGCTTTGTGACTCAATGCAAGGAGTAATTGTAATAAGGTGGATGAGTTGAACGTGCAGATAGCTATTAATGATTAGATAATAGTGATCACGGAGACATGGCTCCAGGTGACCAAGGCTGGGAGCTGAACATCCAGGGATATTCAATTTTCAGGAGGGATAGAGAGAAAGGAAAAGGAGGTGGGGTAGCGTTGCTGTTTAGAGAGAGAAAAAACGCAATGGAAAGGAATGACAAATTAGCTTGGAGGATGTGGAAATCGTATGTGGTAGACTGCGAAACACTAAGGGGCAGAAAACTCTGGGGGTGTTGTGTACAGGCCACCTAACAGTAAGGAAGTGAAGATTGGGATGGTATCAAACAGGAAATTAAATGCGTGCAACAAAGGCAAAACAGTTATAGTGGGTGACTTAAATCTACATATAGATTGGGTGAATCAAATTGGCAGGGGGCTGAGGAGAGGATTTTTTGGAATGTATGCGGGATAGTTATCAAAATCCAACAAGTAGAGGAACCAACAAGATAGCAGCTATTTTAGACTGGTATTGAGTAAGAGGAAGTGCTAGTTGGCAGACTTGTTGTACGTGCCCCCTTGGCAAGAGTGACGAATAATAATGGTCGAGTTCTTCATTAGGAACGCGAGAGTGACATTGTTAATTCAGAAACAATGGTTCTGAACTTTAAAGAAAGATAACTTTGAGGGTATGAGATGTGAAATTGCTAAGATTGACTTGCAATCAATTCTAAAGGGTTGGCGGTGGATACGCAATGGAAGACATTTAAAGACTGCATGGATGAACTACAAAAATTGTTCATCCCAGTTTGGCAAAAAGAAGAAATCAGGAAGATAGTGCATCCATGGATAACAATGGATATCAGGATAGTGTCAAAGCAAAGGATGATGGCGTACAAAGTAGCCAGAAAAAGCATTATACCAGAGTGACTGGGAGAAATTCAAAACCAGCAGAGGGCATAATTAGGAAAGGAAAAAAATAGATTATGAAAGAAAACTGGCAGGGAACATAAAAACTGACTCAAAAGTTTTTATAGATAGTGAAGAGAAAGAGATTAGTTAAAACAAATGTAGGTCCCTTGCAGTCAGAAACAGGTGAGTTGATCATGGGGAACAAGGATATGGCGGACCAATTGAATAACTACTTTAGTTCCGTCTTCCTCTAAGGAAGACATAATAATCATGCCGGAAATAGCAGGGACTCCGAGGTCAAAGGAGGAATTGAGTGAAATCCAGGTTAGTCGGAAGTGGTTTGGTAAATTGAATGATTAAAGGCCGATAAATCCCCAGGCCAGATAGGCTGCATCCCAGAGTACTTAAGGAAGTCGCTGGATTGCATAACTGATAATCTTTCAAAACAAAACTCAAAAAAAAAAAAAATAGATTCTGGAGTAGTTCCTGAGGATTGGTTGGTAGCAAACGTAACCCCTCTTTTAAGAAGGGAGGGAGAGAGAAAACGGGAATTACAGACCAGTAGTCTAACATCGGTAGTAGGGAAACTGCTAGAGTCAGTTATTAAAGATGGGATAGCAGCACATTTGGAAAGTGGTGAAATCATTGGACAAAGTCAGCATGGATTATGAAGGAAAATCAGTCTGACGAATCTTGTGGAATTTTTTCGAGTTGTAAACTAGTAGCATGGATAGGGAGAACCAGTGGATGTGGTGTATCTGATTTCTAGAAGGCTTTCGACAAGGTCCCACATAAGAGATTAGTATACGAACTTAAAAGCATACGGCAATTGGGGGTTCAGTATTGATGTGATAGAGAACTGCTGGCAAACAGGAAGCAAAGAGTAGACTAAATGAGTCCTTTTTCACATGGCAGGCAGTGACTAGTGGGGTACCACAAGGCTCAGTGCTAGGACCCCACCAGCTGTTTACAATATACATTAATGATCTGGATGAGGAATTGAAGCAATATCTCCAATTTGCGGATGACACTAAGCTGGGGGGCAGAGTTAGCTGTGAGGAGGATGCTAGGAGACTGCAAGGTGACTTGGATAGGCTGGTGAGTGGGCAAATGTTTGGCAGATGCAGTATAATGTGGATAAATGTGAGGTTATCCACTTTGGTGGGTAAAAACAGAAGCAGACTATAATCTAAATGGTGCCGATTAGAAAAGGTGAGATGCAGCGCGACCTGGGTGTCATGGTAACACACCATCATTGAAAGTAGGCATGCAGGGTGCAGCAGGCAGTGAAGAAAGCTTTCATAGCAACAGATTTGAGTATAGACAGGGAGGTTTCGACTTCAGTTGTATAGGGTCTTGGTGAGACCACACCTGGAGTATGTTGCATACAGTTCTGGTCTCCAAATCTGAGAAGGACATTATTGCCATTGAGGAGTACAGAGAAGATTCACCAACAGATTCCAGGGATGTCAGGATTGTCGTATGAAGAAAGACTGATAGACTCGGTTTATACTACTCTCTAGAATTTAGGATATTGAGAGGGGATCTTATAGAAACTTACAAAATTCTTAAGGTTTGGACAGGCTAGATGCAGGAAGATTGTTCCTGATGTTGGGGAGTCCAGACAAGGGTCCACAGCTTAAGGAAAGGCCAAATCCTTTAGACCGAGATGAGAAGGACTTTTTCACACAGAGTGAGGGTCCTGGAACTCTCTGCCACAGAGGGTAGTGGTAGACCAGTTCATTGTCTATATTTAAGAGGGAGTTAGAAGTGGCCCTTGTGGCTAAGGGGATCAGAGGTATGGAGAGAAGGCAGGCATGGGATACTGAGTTGGATGATCAGCCATGATCATATGAATGGCGGTGCAGGCTCGAAGGGCCGAATGGCCTACCCCTGCACCTAATCTATGTTTCTATGTCAACTACTAAAGTACGGAATCGCACGGTGGTGCAACGGTGGAGTTACTGCCTTACAAATGCAGAGCATAGACAAAAAACATGTAATTGTACTGTTCAGGTGGCCACACACTCCTGGCACATGGACTTAAAAGATTCCTTTCTATAATTCTAAAAGGAAAATCGACTTTCAAAAATGCAAGCACACTTCTGACATATGGATGAAAAGATTCCTTCTATTGATTCTATCACACTGGATAAAAGATGAGAGATTAATGATATACGGTAATTACAAACTCTTTCTGAGGTGCAGTCTGAATTTGTGCAGTATCTGGTTTGCTCTCTCAAGTTACCAGGCAATGTCCAGCCCCCTGAGAATTTTCCTGATGCCTTCCACAGCTGACAGTCCCACCTGTGAGTGTAGACTGAAACCAACAATCCATAATAGCATGTCTGGCAGACCTGAAGCAAATTCAGAAAACCGAGAGATCCCATCGACCGACACAAGATAGTTTAAAGTGGGTACCAAAGTAAAGTAGTGATATTTGCAAACTTGAATCAACTCCAAAACTAGTCATGCATTGTTTATCCGTGCAACATGTTGAACAAAAATTGGTGTTGAAAAAAACAGGCTTAAGTAAGATACAGTTTCTGAAATATGCAAATGTATTTTTCATGGAACTGACAGAACCAAATCTTGTCTTCTGAAACCACGGCTCCACCCATCTTTTGTCAATGTGATTAATCACATTTTGGCACAAGAAAAATGTTGCATCTCATCACTCTTGTCTAATATTTTTCTGTGTTTGGTAAATCATTTTCCAGTAAGATATTATAAATATATGATATTAATTTTTCTGTATTCGGATGTTTATTTAGGCATTCATCTAAAATTACTGTCTTTTCTATTCCTAAAATCTGTGTATTTGATTTAACATAATCTCTAATTTGTAGATTATCTAATGTACTCTTTTGAGTGTAATCCATAATTTTGTTGTAATTTCTGAAATTAAAGAAATAAACTTTCCCTGTAGAGATCACCCATCTTATTTATTCCATAGTTTCTTCCATTTAAAACAACCTTTATCCATCAATGAAGGTTTAAAAGTAATGTTTGTTTACAATGGGAAAGAGCCAGTGGTATACTCTGTAATTTTAATGTTTTCTTTAATTGTTTCCAAATACGTATACCACTTTCTATTATTGGGTTTACCTCTATAAATTTTCTTATGTATTTAGTGTTAGCAAATAAAATCGAGCTAAATTTCGAAAGGTGAATAGTCTTCCCTTTTCATTTTTAACCAGTTTGGTTGTTTATCTACTTCTAACGCTTTGGATTTTTAATGGTGTAGCAATGATCCTTTATATTCTCGTGTTTACTCGCATCCTGAAACAAAACTCCAAAGATCGTTTTTGATTAAGAGGAGTAAGTTTAAACAATAATGTTTGAATATTTTTGTAGATACTCTTCCACTTGTATCATGTTGGAATATTTTGCTTCTGAAAATTGCATGCAGGAGCCCAACATTTTGGATGACCTCATTGTTCTTGGATGAAAAATATTAATTAGCTGAAAAAAAACCTTGGATTTTATTATTTTGATCACTCATATCAGGATATTGTGGATCACCAATGTCAAACATTGAGCTCCAATCTCCTAGACAGGATGATGTGCGGCCAGTAGGATGTTGAAGACAGTTTCCAATGTAGCTGGTCATAATCATAGGAGCAGAACTAGGCCATTTGGCCCATCAAGTCTACTCTGCCATTCAATCATGGCTGATCTATCTCTCCCTCCTAACCCCATCTCCTGCCTTCTCCCCATAACCTCTGATATGGTACTAATCAAGAATATATTGATCTCTGCATCAAAACATCCACTGACATGGTTTTCCTTGGTCTTCTGTGGCAAAGAATTCCACAGATTCACCCCCCCCTGACGAAATAAATTCCTCCTCACCTCCTTCTTAAATGAACATCCTTTAATTCTGAGGCTATGACCACTAATCCTAGACACACACTCTAGTGAATAATTCCTCTCCAAACCCACTCAATCCAAGCCTTTCACTACTTGATACATTTCAATGAGGTCCCCCTCATCCTTCTAAACTCCAGCGAGTGCAGGCCCAGCGTCGTCAAACGCTCATCATAGGTTCATTCATTCATGGATTATGCTGGTAAAGCCCCTCTGGACCCTCTCCAGACCAGTACAACAACCCTTCCTCCAATATGGTGCCCACAATTGTTCACAATCTCCAAATGCGCCTGACCAGCGCCTTATAGCCCCTCAGCATTACATCCCTGTTCTTGTCCTTTCTCCATAGTAGAGCTGATGGTTATTGTAATATTGCATAGTCGCTGAATATTGCAGTAGGATGATCTGGGAGGGATGGACATCCACTCCACCCCTGAGAGTCCAAGCCTGATGACTTCCAAGCATTTACAATTGTCCTCTGTGCTGGCCTCCTACAGAGGGTGTGTGGACAATATCGTGGAAATCTGAATCTACATGAATTACATTTACAGTTTTGTCCAGAGCAAGGTGTAATCCAGTTGATCCTCACCCCAAAACATCAACTGTCGATTGATTCTCTGAGTTCATCCAGCAATTTTGTTTTGTTGCTCCTGAATCCAGCATCTACAGTCTCTTGTGCCTCCAACGTACTATCCCACACAGCAGCACTAATGCTTTATCCATTTTCATTCACTTTCTCCAACACGGTGCACTTATATAGGTGAGGCATAGAAGCATTCAAAATTAATAGGCATCAATTGGGATGAGAGTATTTGGGCCAAAAGACAGGCATGCCTGTGGTGTGCTGATGGGGTTGTTTCACTGATTCTATGAATATATTTCAGTGGAATGACAGCAATAATCAGACAAATGCACAGAAATTCATAAAGATCCATTACTGAAGTACCAGTGAAATATGTTTTGGGTTAGAAACATAGAAACATAGAAACTAGGTGCAAGAGGAGGCCATTCGGCCCTTCGATGCTGATGTGAACAGCACAAACCCAGATGATTACTTTGTATTGTGTAAGTCAGGCTCAGCATGTTGTGTCCAGCAGCCCAAATCTCTTTAGCATTTCCTTTGTCAGTGCGCAAACATCCTTCACCAGACTCCTGTCGAATTCACAGAGATCGCCCCGCACGGCTTACTACAACTGCGGGATATCCAATCGCCCGGCGGGAGCGCAACATCGGAGCCTCGATCGCCCCAATGCAGCAGTTTTGACTGCCTGACCGCGAGAGAAGATGCAAGTAAGTGATAAGACTTGTGTTACCTTCCATCACAGTGAGGATCTGTCTGCAGGAGAGTCACTGTAGTGGATGTTTGTGTAAATTGACAGGCCCGTAAGAAGCTTTGCAAAAAGGGGGGTGGCATGACAGGATTACAAAAAATGTAATGTGAAGTAATGTGAGCGCTGCGCACATCACGAGCGCAAAGTGTGAAGTCACTCGATTCCAGAGTCCAGGGCCCGCTTATTGGCCATGGAAGCTCTGGGGTTTTAGATGCTCTCTGATGCCATTCTGAGCCTTATTTTGCAGCATTTTCACGGCAAATTTATGACCAATATTTCAGAAATTAACAGGAATCTGAGAGGTAGCTTTTTCACACAAAGTGTGCTGGGTGTATGGAACGAGCTGCCAGAGGAGGTAGTTAAGGCTGGGACTATCCTAATGTTTAAGAGACATTTGGACACGTACATAGATAGGACAGATTAAGATGGATATGGCCCAAACCCATGTGAGTGGGACTAGTTTAGATGGGACATGTTGGTCGGTGTGGGCAAGTTGGGCTGAAGGGCCTGTTTCCACACTGCATCATTCTATGACTAAAAAGTTAAGAAGAAAATTGGATGTAGATAAGAAGAGCAGATTTGAAAGAGGAGTGAAATGTAAAGGCAGAGAGAGGTTTATGGGTGTAAAGGAACATCGGAAAGGAGGGGGGAGAGTGGGCTTGGGCAGATGGGTGAAGGGAAAATAGATGCAAAGAGCTGGAGTAACTCAGCAGGTCGGGCAGCATCTGTGGAGAATATTAATAGGCGATGTTTCACAAAGTGCTGGAGTAACTCAGCGGGTCGGGCAGCATCTGTGGAGAACATGGATAGGTGACGTTTCACAGAATGCTGGAGTAACTCAGCGGGTCAGGCAGCATCTGTGGAGAACATGGATAGATGACATGTCACAGAGTGCTGGAGTAACTCAGTGAGTCAGGCAGCCACTCTGGCGAAAAGGTATAGATTATATTTCGGGTCAAGACCGTTCTTCAGTAATATTCATGATGTGACATGCATAGACATTCTTGAATGTTACCCAAACCATCGTGAGCTACTTTGTTGCGGTGCTTGCCCTCTCCTATAACGTCTCTTCTGCCTTGGGTGATGCAGGACAGGACACAAGCTTTGGGACATGGTGTGAAGCTGTTGCCGTCTGTCCCAGCCTGGTAAAAACCTGGATGGAGGGGATGTGGAGAGGATGTTTCCACTAGTGGGAGAGTCTAGGACCAGTGGCCACAGCCTCAGAATTAAAAGACATTCCTTTAGGAAAGAGATGAGCAGTAATTTCTTAAGTCAGAGGGTGGTGAACTGTGGAATTCATTGCCACAGACAGCTGTGGAGGTCAATTCAAAGGACATTTTTCAGGAGGAGATTGATAGATTCTTGATTGATATGGGTGTCAGAGGTAATGGGGAGAAGGCAGGAGAATGGGTTTGAGAGGGAAAGATAGATAGAGTCATAGTGTGATTCAGTGTGGAAACAGGCCTATAATGAAGATGGTTGTGAAAGATTGCAGCAGGATTTGGATCAATTAGCCAGGTGGGCAGAGGAATGGTTGATGGTTGCGTGTTTCCTGGAAGGTCGTGTCATGGGTATTTCAGGTGGTCAAAACGTATTTTGGCACTTTGGCCGTCATCAGTCAGAGTATTGAGTATAGAAGTTGGAAGGTCATGTTACAGTTGTATAAGACGTTGGTTAGACAGCATTTAGAATATTGTGTTCAGTTCTGGGCACCATGTTATAGGAAAGATGGCAAACTGAAAAGAGCACAGAGATCCCCATCCTGGATCAGTCCAATCAGGGTTGTGTCGTCCGCAAACTTGATAAGCTTGACAGAGGTGTCTGTGGAGGTGCAGTCATTGGTGTGGCGAGAGTAGAGGAGAGGGGACAGTACGCATCTTGCGGTGCTCCTATGCTGAGCGTTTGCGGGTCCACAATATGCTTTCCCGTCTCACATGCCGCTTCCTGTCTGTCAGAAAGGTGGTGATCCACTGACAGAGGGGTTCAGGCACAGTCAACTCAGAAAGTTTGGAGCAGAGTAGCTCTGGCACAATGGTGTTGAATGCAGAGATACAAATCAACAAACAAAATCCTTGCATAGGTCCCCTGCAGTCTAGGTGCTGGAGGATGAAGTGTCGGCCCAGGTTGAATGCGTCATCCACAGATCTATTGACCCAATATGCAAAATGCAGAGGGTCCAGCAGAGGGATTGTGATAATTTTCAGCTTGGCCAGCACAAGCCTTTCAACGGTCTTTATGACTACAGAGGTCAGTGGGACAAGCCTGTAGTCATTAAGACCAGTAATCCTTGCCTTTTTGGGTACAGGGACAATAGTGGAGACTTTGAAACAGGCAGCGACAGTACATCTTTGCAGGGACTGGTTAAAAATGAGTAATTGGGTGTGAAGTGTTGATTGGGTTGGGAAAGGGTCCACTCTTTTCATACTGAAGTCTTGCCTTAAGTAGGTGTGAAGTGATGAATGGGCAGGAGAGAGTGCAGGGTCCATTCTTTGCAGACTGGGGTCTGGCTGTGTTTGTTGGGGAGGGGGGTACCGGGGTTACTTTTCAGATTTTCAAACCTGCAGTAAAACTCATTCAGGTTGTTCGTCAGCTGACGATTGTCCAAAGAGCGGGGGGCTTTCCTCTTCTAGCTGGTGATTTCTTGCCTGCCCTTCCAAACTGAAGAAGAGTCACTAGCTGAGAACTTGCTCCTCAACTTCTCAGAGTACCTTTCCTTGGCAGCTGTGATTCCTCTTCTCAGCTCTTTATGGATTAGGCTATCTTTTAACCCTTTAACGATTAGGCTATCAGCTTGACGCATATTTGCCCCCCCCCCCCCATTCTCGAAATGGAAATGTTACATCTGTATGTAATGATCCCATTAAAATGTACATTTATGTCACAGACTATGGAATTCATATGTTTCAGTATTGCTATCAAGGAAAAGAAAGCAGTTCCAATTGTTTGATATTATTTGATATTGTTTAAAATTATTCATATGGAGGAGAAAATATAATAGCTCTAAAACCTACCTTAATTTTGCTATCTCACTAAAGATAATCCCCCTTTCCCTCTTCCCTCCCCCATCTCCCTCTTCCCTCCCTTCCCCTCTCTCTCTACCCCTCCCACATCCCCCCCTCTTTCTGGCGGGAGGGGCGAAGATGAAGGTGGCACGGGCCCAGCAGGGGCCCAGCGGGCGGGGGGCGATGAAGGTGGCGCGGGCCCAGCGGGGGTGGCGTGGGCCCAGCTGGGGTGACGTGGGCCCAGCTGGGCCCAGCGGGGGTGACGTGGGCCCAGCTGGGATCAGCGGGGGTGACGTGGGCCCAGCTGGGCCCAGCGAGGGTGGCGTGGGCCCAGCGGGGGTGACATGGCCCAGCGGGGGTGGCATGGGCCCATCTGGGGTGACGTGGGGGGAAGATGGCTTAGGCCCCGGCGGTGGGGGGAGGCGAGGGGAGCGGGCCCAAGCCATCTTCCCCAGCGGCGCCTGGTGTTGGGGTTACAGTTCAGATTCAGCCACTCCCGCTTGGTGGGCAACCTCATCTACATTACACAGTGAGGGTACACAAAAAGCTGGAGAAACTCAGCAGGTGCAGCAGCATCTAAGAAGTGAAGGAGATAGGCGACGTTTCGGGTCAATATCCTTCTTCAGACTGATGGGAGGTGGGGGGAGGTGGGGGGAAGAAAGGACAAAGGAGGAGGAGGAGCCCGAGGGCTGAGGGAGAGGTAGGAAGGGGAGGAGACAGCAAGAGGAGACACCCTCGATTCTCCAGCATCTGCAGTTCCTTCTTTAATACATTACACAGTGATATCTCTCACCAGATAAAAGCTGTACAGGGTCTGAACTCCCCAAAGGAGCATGGGTGAATCTCTACAGACTTTGCACTGGAGATGGCATGTGGAGATGGGGGCACCGCCAGAGCCCAACCTGTGACTGTGGAGCAGAACAACAGACAGCCAACCATGTCATCTCTGGGTGCCCGCTCTACCACCCACCAAATGGAGCTCAGGGCCTGGCAGACATTGACGCAGAGACAACAACCTGGCTGCTCAACACCCGGCTTGAGATCTAGCTATTCCTTTGGTTTATGTTTCATTTACAAGAGGAAGACTGTATGTCATGTTGTCACTTGCAGGCAGAGCACCAAGGCAAATTCCTTGTATGTGAATACTTGAACATTAAACTTATTCATTCATTCATTCATTTGTTTTTTATTGTTATCACTGCATGGTAACTGAATTTTGTTCAAATTTGTTTTTGAATGACAAATAAAGAAATTCAATTCAATTTAATTCAATTGTATTCATTATAGAGAAATGGTAAGAGTGGACAATGAGAATAGACAATAGACAATAGACAACAGGAGGAGGTGTAGGCCATTCGGCCCTTCGAGCCAGCACCGCCATTCACTGTGATCATGGCTGATCATCCCCAATCAGTACCCCATTCCTGCCTTCTCCCCATATCCCCTGACTCCGCTATCTTAAAGAGCCCTACCCAGCTCTCCCTTGAAAGTATCCAGAGAACCGGCCTCCACCACACTCTGAGGCAGAGAATTCCACAGACTCACAACACTCTGTGAGAAAAAGTGTTTCCTCGTCTCCATTCTAAATGGCTTATTCTTATCCTTAAACTGTGGCCCCTGGTTCTGGAATCCCCCAACATCGGGGACAAGTTTCCTGCCTCTCGTGTGTCCAAACCCTTAACAATCTTATATGTTTCAATAAGATCCCCTCCCATGCTTCTAAAGTACAGAGT
The DNA here is from genome assembly GCA_035221665.1 of Okamejei kenojei. Lineage (NCBI taxonomy): Eukaryota > Metazoa > Chordata > Chondrichthyes > Rajiformes > Rajidae > Okamejei > Okamejei kenojei. The sequence goes on from CM069160.1 coordinate 35,302,719, forward strand.
GTACAAGCCCAGTCGCTCCATTCTCTCAGCACATGTCAATCCCTCCATCCCGGGAATTAACCCTGTAAACCTACACTGCACTCCTTCAATAGCAAGAATGTCTACCTCAAAATAGGGGACTGAAACTGCACACAATAGTCCAGGTGTGGTCTCACTAGGGCCCTGCACAACTGCAGAAACATCTCTTTGCTCCTATACTCAACTCCTCTTGTAATAAAGGTCAACATGCCAATCATTTTCTTCACTGCCTGGTGCACCTGCATGCTAACTTTTATAGTTTTAAAGAAGGAACTGCAGATGCTGGAGAATCGAGGGTACACAAAAAGCTGGAGAAACTCAGCGGGTGCAGCAGCATCTAAGGAGCGAAGGAGATAGGCGACGTTTCGGGTCGAGACCCTTCTTCAGGGAGTTTCATAGACTGATGAACAAGGATCCCCCAGATCCCGTTGTACTTCCCCTTTTCCCAACTTGACACAATTCAGAGAGTTATCTGCCTTCCTGTTTTTGATACCAAATTGGATAACCTCACATTTATCCACACTAAACTTAATCTGCCATTCATCTGCCCACTCCCACAACCTGACCAATTCACCCTTCATTCTCATAGTATCCTCCTCACAGTTCACACTGCCACCCAGCTTTGTGTCATCTGCCAATTTGCCATTGTTACTTTGAATCCCTTCATCCAAATCATTGATGTATATTGTAAATAGCTGCACTGAGCCTTGCGGTACCCTACTAGTCTCTGCCTGCAATTCTGAAAGGGACCCGTTAATCACTACTCTTTGTTCCCTGTCTACCAACCAATTTTCTATCCATGTCAGCACTCTACCCCCAATACCATGTGCCCTAACTTTGCCCACTAATCTCCTATGTGAGACCTTCTCAAATACTCTCTGAACGTCCAGGTACTCCACTGGCTCTCCCTTGTCCATTTTCCCAGTTACATCCTCATAAAATTCCAAAAGATTAGTCAAACATGATTTCCCCTTCGTAAATCCATGCTGACTCGATCCTGCTAGTGCTATCCAAATGTGCAGCTATCTCATCATTTATAAGAGATTGTTAAAAAGTGGGATAACATTAGCTACCCTCCAATCCACAGGAACTGATCCTGAATCTATAGAACATTGGAAAATTATCACCAATGCATCCACGATTTCCAGTACCCTGGGATGCAGACCATCGGGCCCTGATGATTTATCCTGGGGGATATACCCTGAATGAACTGATCCTGCACCTAGAAATACATAGAAATACCTGCCATTGTTGATCCACTGTCATCCCTGCTCAGGTATCTTTCCAGTCAACTTTGGCCAGCTCCTCCCTCATGGCTCCTTAGTCTCCTTTCTCAACTGTAACACTGATACCTCCGATCTACCCTTCTCCCTCTCCAATAGTAGCTAAAATCTGACAATATTATGGTCACTACATCCTAATGACTACTTAACCTCAAGTTCCTTTATCAAATCCGGTTCATTACATAAGACTAAATCCAGAATTGCCTTCTCCCTAGTAGGCTCCACACAAGCTGCTCTAGGAATCCATCATGAAGGCACTCCACAAACTCCCTTTCTTGGGGTCTAGTACTAATCTGATTTTCCCAGTCTACCTGCAAGGATAAAAAGTGAGGTGGACTGATGGGGAAACATCTGACAATCAATAGATGGAGCCTAGAAAGAACCATGAAAGCAGCAAAACCAAAGTGATGGATGAACTCAGCGGGTCAGGCAATGTCTATGGAAGGATGTGGACAGATGATGTTTCAGGTGTGAAGAAAGGGTCTTGCCCTCAAAGTCATCTGTCCATTTCTTTCCACAGGTGCTTCCTGGCCCAATGAGTTCCTATAACATTTGTTTTTTAGCTCAAGATTCCAGCATCTGCTGTATTTTGTGTCTCCACATTAAAACAACACTGTGAAAATGAGTCGGTTAGTTGTATGCAAGGCTCAAACTTCCTTCCCAATCCAATTCCACTATGGCCCCCACCAGCAATGTCCCTGTGTACCTGCTGGAGGGCTAGAGTGGAATTCGTTGGGCTTGGGAACACAGGTTGAGGATGGTTGGATGAGAATTGGGAGCCAATGGTTGAACTAAGATGGCTTTGACTGAGCTGAAAATGTGCAGACAAATTAGTGATTAGGGGGAGGTGGGTGGAGAGAGTATAGTACAGGAGCGTGTGCACCAGAGGTGGCGGAAGGTGATGGGTGTTGAGTGCTGAAGATAGAGGCAATAAAAGGTGAAGATGTGGAAGGAGAACGCGTCAACTATTAAGAAAGCAAGTACTAAGTCCAGAATTGGCACGGTGGCGCAGCGGAGGAGTTACTGCCTTACAAATGCAGAGCATAGACAAAATGCATGTAATTGTACTGTTCAGGTGCCCACACACTCCTGGCACATGGACTTAAAAGGCTCTTTCTATAATTCTAAAAGGAAAATCGACTTTCAAAAATGCCACCATACTCATGATATATGGGATGAAAAGACTCCTTCTATGATTCTATCACACTGGATGAAAAGATGAGAGATTAATGTTATACAGTAATTACAAACTCTTTCTGAGGTGCAGTCTGAATTTGTGCAGTATCTGGTTTGCTCTCTCAAGTGGAAGTCTTCCGGGAGAGGGGAAATGAAGCTCCGCTGTCGCTGCTGAAAGTGCAGCCGCTCTTCACCCTCCCCACCCAGAAGGAAAGGTTCATTACGGTGCACATGTTTAACCCACATGTGCCCGTAGTGGATGTCCTCACCTTCCTTGCTCGCTACGTGGAGGGAACAGGAGACTGTGTGGACGTGAAGGACATGCACGGGATTTGGACCAGCAAGCGGCAAGTCAAGGTAAAGCTGAGGGTGGACAAGGATGGAGAAATCGTCCACCCCCCCCTCGGTTTTCGCGATTGGAGGAAACCGAGGGTACTTGAGCTATGTAGGGCAACCCAGGCTGTGCAGGAAATGCAACAAGCCTGGGCATGTGATGGCCCAATGCACTGCAGTTGTCTGCAAAAACTGCAAGATGGAGGGCCATGAGACAAAGGCCTGTCAGGCCAGCAAGAACTGCAACCTGTGCGGGGAGGCAGGCCACCTTTACAGGGCTTGCCCTAAAAGAGCCTGCACCTACGCACAGGCAACAAGAGGAGCTGCTGCCAGCACCCCAAAGGGGGGTGAGGCACCCCCCACACCACTGCCAAGACCCCAGCAGAAAGAGGGAACAACGGACGAGGACAGCCCGACCACCTCGAGGCCCCAAGTGCCAGAAGAGACGCCCAGCATCCTGCCCAGGAGGGAGAGTCGATGGAGGAGGGGGAACAGCAGGAGAAATGGACAATGGTGAAGTATAAGAAGAGGGGTCAGCCCAAAGAGCCAAGGCCGGAAAAGAGTGGTAAGTCCAAAAGAAAATCACAAAAAAGGTGTCTTTCTCTTACAGAAGGCAGCAACCTCTCCTCCTCGTCGGAGGATGAGGCGACCGGGAAGTCCCAACGAGGGAGGCAGAGGAAGAAAACGGGGGAGGAAAAGGAGACCGAGAGCAGAGAAGTGGCCGAGGGGCTCCAGCCCCAGGACATCGGGAGCAGCGCAGTGGTTGAGGGGTTCCAGCCCCCGGAAACAGGAATCATCACAACGGCAAGTGGACCCCAGCTCCAGGGGACTGGGAGCAGTGCAACGGCCGATGGGCCCCAGCTCCGGGCGACCGGGAGCATTGCAGTGGCCGATGGGCCCCAGCTCCGGGCGACCGGGAGCAGCGCAGAGGCCATTGGGCCCCAGCTCCGGGCGACCGGGAGCAGCGCAGAGGCCATTGGGCCCCAGCTACAGGAGACAGAGGAAGCGGCATGCCCAAAAGGGGGTGGAACGAGAAGGCCCCCCCCCAACGACACCTTTGGTTACGCCACCTGAAACTCACCTCACCGCTGGATTCCTGAGCCCAGGAAAGCTGAGGCAATTCACCGAAGCGGTGGGGATGATGGGACATGGAAATGGTCAGTGACTCTAAAGACAATGGAGCTCAAACTGGCATCTTTAAATGTGCGCAGTATAAAGAGCGTATACACAGTATAAAATGTGTTAATGCCTTACAGTACCTGGCCAAGGTCAAGGCAGATGTGACTTTTCTTCAGGAGTGCGGGCTGCCACACCTCCGCTGCTATCGGAGGTGGTCGCGATGGTGGCCCCACGGACTGTCGGTGTGGTCGGGGGGAAATGACTGTCGTGCTTCCGGCCTGGGGATTTTGCTGCGGGGAGGGAACTTCACCATCACTGAGGTCAGGGAAGTGGTTGGAGGGCGTCTCCTCGTGGTGGATGTTATGTACCGTGGCTCTCCGCTCCGGCTGATAAATGTGTATGCCTCACCCACGCAGAGCGAGCGGCTGGCCGTTCTCCAGCAGCTCCCAGTGCTGCTGGCCACGTCCCGGCAGCTCGTTCTGGCCGGTGACTTCAACTGCATCATTGATGCGGCTGGACGATCCGGCAGTGCCGACAGCAGACTGGACAGCACGTCCAAGTTCCTGATGGAGATGGTAAAAGACGCAGAGCTGCGCGACGCCTTCAGCGACCCTGCAGGCGGGTCCCAGCCGCAGTTCACCTGGTCGAGATCGGACGGTTTAGCCCGATCTCGGATAGACTTTGTCTTCACGACGAAGGCCGTCACGGTGAGACACACTGACCTCACGCCAGTGTTCTTCTCCGACCACTGCCTCCTTCAGGCTTCCTGTCACCTACGGGAGGACCGGAAGGCAGGCAGAGGGACGTGGAAGTTAAACACAAAACTGTTGACCCCAGAGAGTGTCGAGGAGCTAAAGAGGGACTACGCATGTTGGAGAACGGTGAAGCCCCTCTTTGACTCCCCCACACTCTGGTGGGAAGCAACCAAGGAGAACATTAAGAGGTTCTTCATAATTAAAGGGGTTCAGAGAGCAAGACAGAGTCAGAGGGAATTGTGCCAACTACAGACAGATTTGCAACAACTGCTCCTTCTGCAGTCGAGCGGGGTGGATGTGAGGGAGGAACTTAGAGAGTTGAAGGACCGGCAAGCTCAGCTCTTCACCTCTGAATCCTCCAAGATCATCTTCCGATCTATGTGGTCCGCCATGTGGAGCAGGATGAGACGTGCTCACGTTTCTTCTTCCATAAGGTTCACAGGGGGAGCTCTGTGATGAACAGCCTTAGGGAGGAGGACGGCACGGTAGCATCCTCACAGACAGACGTGCTGAGGATCTGCAAATCCTTTTACACAGATTTGTATGACCAAAAGACCACAGACAGTACCTCCTCCCAGAACTTCCTGTCCTCAATCACGGAGGTCTTGGAGGACAGCAAGCGGGAGAGTCTGGACCAACCACTGACCCTAGAGGAGCTGACTGGCTTCCATCCGTTCCTTTGACTCGAATAAAACTCCCAGAAGCGATGGCTTACCGGCTGAGTTGTATTTGGCTCTGTGGGACTGGATGGGCCCGGACCTGCTAGAAGTGTACAACAACATGCTTCTAGCTGGTAGCATGTCAGACTCCATGAGGAAGGGCAACATCACCCTAATCTAGAAGCAGAAGGGGAGACAAAGGACATAAAGAATTGGAGACCCATAACACTCTTGAATGTAGACTACAAGATCCTGTCTAAGGCCATCACCAACCGGGTCAAGTCTGCTCTGGGACAGGTGATCCACCCAGACCAAACCTGTGCTGTACCTGGCAGGAAAATCTCAGACAGCCTAGCGCTGCTGAGAGATACCATCGCCTACGTGCAGGACAGACGGGTGGATGCCTGCCTAGTCAGCTTGGACCAGGAGAAGGCCTTCAACAGGATTTCGCACACGTACATGAGGGATGTGCTCTCCAAAATGGGTTTTGGGGAGGGAATCAGGAATTGGATCAAACTGCTCTACACCAACATCCGTAGTGCAGTCCAAATCAATGGGTGGGAATCAGACAGTTTCCCTGTAAGGTCTGGAGTCAGGCAGGGTTTGCCCTCTCTCTCCTGTCTTGTTTGTCTGCTATATTGAACCTTTTGCTGAATCCATCAGGAAGGATGCGAGCATAAGAGGAGTGACATTGCCAGGCAGTGGGGGCATTCAAGTAAAGACCTCCCTGTACATGGACGATGTCGCTGTCTTCTGCTCGGACCCAGGGTCGGTTCACAGACTGATTAATATCTGCGACCAGTTTGAGTCGGCCACGGGAGCCAGGGTGAACTGCAGGAAGAGCGAGGCCATGCTCTTTGGCAACTGGCCCGACAGATCTTCCGTCCCCTTCACCATCAAGCCTGACTTCTTGAAGGTGCTGGGGATCTGGTTCGGGGGGGCTGAGGCATGTAACAAAAATTGGCTGGAGCGGATAGCCAGGGTGAGGAGGAAGCTGGAGCTGTGGAGGCAACGCTCCCTCTCCATAACGGGAAAGAATTTGGTCATCAGGTGTGAGGTGCTCTCGGGGCTGCTGTACCTGGCACAAGTGTGGCCTGTCCCTCCCTCATACGCCACAGGGATCACCCGGCCATCTTCCAGTTCATCTGGGGGTCGAGGATGGATCGGTGCGACGGGCCACAATGTACAAGTCGGCAGACAACGGGGGTAAAAGCGTGCCCAACGTTGCCCTCATTCTGATGGTCACTTTCGTGTGTGGCTGCATCAGGCGGAGTGTAGAGCCAAGGCACGTGGGCACCAAGTGTCACTACCTGCTGAGGTTCTACCTGTCCCCGGTGTTGAGAAGGATGGGCCTGGCGCAGGTGCCACGCAATGTGCCAGTCAGCTGGACATTGCCGCCCCATCTGTCGTCGGTGGAAGGGTTCTTCCGGACCAACACCTTTGACCACATGTCCATCGGGCAGTGGTCAGCACAGAATGTCCTGCAGGCACTGCAGGGAAAGGACTCTATGGACCCGGTGGCGTGGTTCCCTGAGCAGACTGCCCAGCTAGTCTGGCAAAATGCCTCATCGCCAGAACTCACCAACAAGCACCAAGACCTGGCTTGGCTGGCGGTGAGGGGAGCCCTCCCAGTCAGATCCTTCCTGCACCGTCGGAACCTCACTGCCAGCGCACGCTGCCCTCGGGACGGCTGCTATGGCGAGGAGACGGTTGCCCACCTCTTTACAGAGTGTGGGTTTGCAAAAAGAGTCTGGAGAAAAAATGCAAGGGTCCCTGGTACGCTTTATCCCGAACAGCTCCGTCACAGAGGACTCGGTGATTTACGGACTGTTCCCAGGGACACATTCAGAGACTGACATCGTGTGCTGCTGGAGGGTCATCAACTCGGTAAAAGACGCCCTTTGGTCTGCCCGAGCATTGTTCACCACCCAGCAGAGCGAGATGTCCGTCAGGGAATGTTGCCGACTGGCCCGCTGCAGACTGCAGGAGTACGTGCTGAGGGACGCACTGAAGCTCGGTGCAGCCAACGCCAAGGCTCGGTGGGGGAGGGCCACAGTCTAAGGTCCTTCCGCTGCTGGACATGGGGGGTACGGTATGGTGGAGACGCCCCTCAATATAAGGGAAGGTATCCCACGCCACTGTGGCACGAGTGGGGGACTGATTTGTGGAAATTTGGGGGAAAGAAATGTCTAAACTGTATTGATCTATTGTACAGCCTCCGAAAATGTCGGATAGATTTTCCGCAAGGTTAATGTATTGTATATATTTATCATTCGAATAAAGTATATTTTGAAATATAAAAAAGCTCTCTCAAGTTACCAGGCAATGTCAGCCCCTGAGAATTTCCTGATGCCTTCCTCAGCTGACAGTCCACCTGTGAGTGTAGACTGATACCAACATCCATATAGCATGTCTGGCAGACCTGAAGCAAATTGCAGAAACCGAGAGATCCCATCGACCGACACAAGAGATAAAGTGGTACGCATAGTAACTAGTAGTGATATTTGCAAACTTGAATCTACTCCAAAACTAGTCATGCATTGTTTATCCATACAACATGTTGGAACAAAAATTGGTGTTGAAAAAAACAGGCTTAAGTAAGATACAGTTTCTGAAATAAACAAATGTATTTTTCATGGAACTGACAGAACCAGATCTTGCCTTCTGAAACCAAGGCTCCACCCATCTTTTGTCAATGTGATGAATCACATTTTGGCACAAGAATAAATGTTGCATCTCATCACAAGGTGGGCGCTGTTGGCTAGAAAACCAGTCACGCAACATTCCTCTTGGTATCGCATCAGTATCTCATGGGGAGAGTTGCTGGTTTGAAAATAATGCTCATGGAACTAGCCTGGTTTTAATATGTGCGCCATTTGCCTTTTGTTTATTAAAATAGAGCCCTGCTGCACCAAAGTTCCTAAGCTCAGTCTAGATCTGCAACAATGTGCGCTGTTCATAAATTTATTCTTTTTAGAAACATAGAAACATAGAAAATAGGTGCTGGAGGAGGCCATTGGCCCTTCGAGCCAGCACCACCATTCATTGTGATCATGGCTGATCGTCCCCTATCAATAACCCGTGTCTGCCTTCTCCCCATATCCCTTGACTCCACTAGCCCCGAGAGCTCCATCTAACTCTCTCTTAAATCCATCCAGTGACTTGGCCTCCACTGCCCTCTGTGGCAGGATTCCATAAATTCACAACTCTCTGGGTGAAAATGTTTTTTCTCACCTCAGTCTTAAATGACCTCCCCTTTATTTTAAGACTGTGGCCCCTGGTTCTGGACTCGCCCAACATTGGGAACATTTTTCCTGCATCTAGCTTGTCCAGTCCTTTTATAATTTTATATGTTTCTATAAGATCCCACCTCATCCTTCTAAACTCCAGTGACTACAAGCCTAGTTTTTTCAATCTTTCTTCATATGACAGTCCTGCCATCCCAGGGATCAATTTCGTGAACCTACGCTGCACTGCCTCAATCACAAGGATGTCCTTCCTCAAATTAGGAGACCAAAACTGTACACAATATTTCAGATGTAGTCTCACCAAAGCCCCATACAACTGCAGAAGAACCTCTTTACTCCTATACTGAAATCCTCTTGTTATGAAGGCCAACATTCCATTAGCTTTCTTCACTACCTGCTGTACCTGCACGCCAACTTTCAGTGACTGGTGTACAAGGACGTCCATGTCTCGCTGCACCTCTCCCTTACCTAACCTAACACCATTGAGATAATAATCTGCCCCCTTATTTTTGCCACCAAAGTGGATAACCTCACATTTATCTATATTATACTGCATCTGCTACGCATCTGCCCACTCACTCAACCTGTCCAGGTCACCCTGCAACCTCCTAACATCCTCTTCACAGTTCACACTGCCACACAGCTTTGTGTTATCTGCAAGCTTGCTAGTGTTGCTCCTAATTCCCTCTTCCCAATCATTAATATGTGTGGTAAACAGTTGCGGCCCCAACACCAAACCTTGCGGCACTCCACTCGCCACTGCCTGCCATTCTGAAAAGGACCCGTTCACTCCTACACTTTGCTGCCGGCCTGCCAACCAATTTTCTATCCATGTCAACACCCTACCCCCAATACCATGCGCTCTAATTTTAGTTACTAGTCTCCCATGCCGGACCTTATCAAAGGCTTTCTAAAAGGCTAGATACACGACATCCACTGGCACCCCTTCATCCATTTTACTTGTCACATCCTCAAAAAATTCCAGAAGAATAGTCAAGCATGATTTCCCTTTCATAAATCCATGTTGACTTGGACTAATCCTTTTACTGCTATCCAAATGCCCCATTATTACCTCTTTAATAATTGACTCCTGCAACTTTCCCACCACTGAAGTCAGGCTAACTGGTCTGTAATTCTCCGTTTTCTCTCTCGCTCCTTTCTTGAAAAGTGGGATAACAATAGCTATCCTCCAATCCACAGGAACTGATCCTGAATTTTTGAACATTGGTAAATGATCACCTACGTGTCCACTATTTCTAGTGCCACCTCCCTGAGGACTCTGGGATGCAGACCATCCGGCCCAGGGGATTTATCATCCTTCAATCCCATTAGCCTAATCAATACTATTTCTCGCCTAATGAAAATTTATTTCATTTCCTCTACCCCCTTAGATCATCTGTCCTCCAGTACATCTGGGAGATTGTTTGTGTCTTCCTTAGTGAAGACAGATCCGAAGTATCTATTCAACTCGTCTGCCATTTCCTTGTTGCCCATAATAATTTCACTCATGTCTGCCTTCAAGGGACCCACATTTGACTTTGCTACTCTTTTTTCCTTAACATATCTAAAGAAGCTTTTACTGTCCTTTATATTCCTGGCCAGCTTCCCTTCGTACCTCATCTTTTCAGCCCGTGTTGCCTGTTTTGTTTCCTTCTGTTGTCCTATGCTGGTTTCCCAATCCTCTGGCTTCCGGATACTCTTTGCTGTGTTATACATCTTTTCTTTTAGTTTTATTCTCTCCCTAACTTCTCTTGGCAGTCACAGTTGCCTCCTACTCCCCGTAGAATATTTCTTCTTTTTTGGAATGAAATGATCCTGCGACTTCTGGATTATGCCCAAAAATTCCTGCCATTGCTGTTCCACCATCATTCCTGCTGGGATCCCATTGCAGTCTATCTTGGCCAGCTTCCCTCTCATACATTCATAGTCGCCTTTGTTCAACTGCATCGCTGACACTTCCAATTTAATATTCTCCTTCTCAAATTGCAGATTAAAACGAATCATATTATGATCCCTCCTTCTAAGCGGTTCCTTTACCTCGAGTTCTCTTAACATATAGAAACATAGAAACATAGAAAATAGGTGCAACATTCCTCTTGGTATTGCATCAGTATTTCAAGGGGAGAGGTGCTGGTTTGAAAATAATGCTCAAGGAACTAGACTGCTTTTAATATGTGCGTCATTTGCCTTTTGTTTATTAAAATAGAGCCCTGCTGCACCAATGTTCCTAAGCTCAGTCTAGATCTGCAACAATGTGTGCTGTTCATAAATCTATTCTTTTTCGCACAATCTTTATTTATGTGACATTTCCACTATTCATCTTTTTGCATTAAAAACAAATTCTTTGTTTACTCAATGCAGGTGAACATGCCAGCCTTCGATACCTTGAAAATTAGGAAATTAAAAACTGTCCTGGAAGTCTCTCATTGGCAATTGGTGCTTCCATCTACCTTCATCATCTGATAAATGAGGTCTTATCATTGCTGCAATAGGATCGAGTACATGTGTATCAATGGCAGCATGTCTCGATGTAACCCAACAAGTATTCTTTGGAGATCCATTCCTGCTTCTTCCCATCTGTTGCTATATTATATTTTCCTTTTAGGAATTCTGGTAATTCGAGTTTCACTGAACCTTAATTGATACGTGACAATAAACTGACATTTGATCCTGTGAACCATTAAAATGGAATTGATAATCCTTCAGCAAACCAATTTAAACCAATTGGTTCAAAGGCTCGTGACAACCTGAGCACAATGAGTGAAAAACAATTACACCTGATCTCAACGTGCAGGTTTATATTTTCTGTCCCATTCTGTAATATTCAATACTATGGATTCTGACATACCTGGTTTAATTTATAACTGTCATGCGGCTTGTACTGAGTTCTCAGATTTACAGAATATAAAAGACAGTGGCAGCACGGTGGTGCAGTGGTAGAGCTGCAGCCTCACAGCGCCAGAGACCTGGCCTCGACCCTGACTACGGGTGCTATCTGTGCTGAATTGGTACATTCTCCCGGTGACCACTTGGCTTTTCTCCAGATGCTACGTTTTTCTCCCACATTCCAAAGACTCGCAGGTTTTGTAAGTCAATTGGTTTCTGTAATTTGCTCCTAGTGTATAGGATGCGATAACATAGAACTAGTGTAAGGGTGATCAATGTTCAGCATTGACTTGGTGGGCCGAAGGGCCTGTTTCCACGCTGTACCTCTAAACTAAATAATATTGCACATGAATAGGTCCTTCAGTCCACAATGTCCTTGCGAAGATGATACCAAGTTAAACTAATCTATGTTTGAACGTGATCCATTTCCCTTGATTCCTTGCATATCCATGTGCCTATCCAAAAGACTCTTAAATGCCCCTATCATGCCTGCCTCCACCATCACCCTCGCCAATGCGTTCCAGGTACCCACCATTCTCTGTGTAAACAACCTTCCCTTTAAACTTTGTCTCTCTCACAAAGCCATGCCCTCTAGTCTTTGACATTTCCACACTTGAGAAAGCAGTCTTAGAAACATAGACATAGAAACATAGAAAATTGGTGCAGGAGGAGGCCATTCGGCCCTTCGAGCCTGCACCGCTATTCAATATGATCATGGCTGATCATCCAACTCAGTATCCCGTACCTGCCTTCTCCCATACCCCCTGATCCCTTTAGCCACAAGGGCCACATCTAACTCCCTCTTAAATATAACCAATGAACTGGCCTCAACTACCTACTATGACTCTTGGAGTCATAGTCATAAAAAATCTTGAGATCGACTGATTGGTACTCTCGCCTGTCAATCACCACGATGAAGGTAACATCTGGGGGGGAGGGGATGGGCAGGACAGTAAAACACCGGATGCCTGGACATCACGAGGGAAGATCACGGGGGAGAGTCCACAGCAGTGATTCTAAGCTGTGAATCAACTGAACTTTGAGTCTGCAATGTACTTGCAACATATCATTTGTTAGCCCTTAATGACAATGCAATGAGTTTGGCAATTTGGTAGCCTGCACCTTCCTTCAAATTCTGTGAAATTGAATTTGGTGGCATGCACTCTGCTTGGATTGCTGTGAAATCAAATTTGCTGGCCTGCGTTCTGCTCGCAATGCTGTAAAATTAAATTTGGTGGCATGCACTCTGCTTGGAATGCTGTGAAATTGAATTTGGTGGCATGCACTCTGCTTGGAATGGTGTGAAATTCAATTTGGTGGCCTGCAATCTGCTTGAAATGCTGTGAAATTGAATTTGGTGGCATGCACTCTGCTTGGAATGCTGTGAAATTCAATTTGGTGGCCTGCAATCTGCTTGAAATGCTGTGAAATTGAATTTGGTAGCCTGCACTATGCTTGGAATACTTTGAAATTGAATTTGCTGGCCTGCACTCTGCTTGGAATGCTGTGAAATTGAATTTGGTGTCCTGCACTCTTCTTGGAATGCTGTGAAATTGAATTTGGTGGCCTGCACTCTCCTTACAATGCTACGAAATAGTACGATTAAATGAGAACTTACCAGTTTGAAGTTTGATCTTTATTTTATGAGGAGTTACGGTGAGCGATTACATGAAGAAGCCCTGCCAGTACGCATGTGCATCAATCTTCAAAGCAGCGGCATGAACCCACAGTAACTACTGTTGAGGTGATATAGTAAGACTCAGAAGACTAGAACTACCAGATGATCTTTGTGATTATGAGGGCCGGCAGCGGAGGGCACGTAATTGCTCCTCATAAACTCCTCATAAAATAACGATCAAACTTCAAACTGGTAAGTTCTCATTTAATCTTACAATTTTACTTTGGATTCACGTGAGTGATTCTGTGAAGATTTCAAAGCTCTGTGATTTCATGCCGTGTATCCAGTTCCATACGACACTCTGCCTCGGTTAACACAGGATAAACAAATAATGTATTGAACATTGTTTAAATTATACAATGAACGTTTTTAACAATAAAAGAACAGTAATAACCTCTCTCCTCACTTTGGAGGACCTACACAGTTCCCACTGTCTCTAGAAATCCCAGAACATTAAAAAGGACATTTCCCACCCTGGCCACTCCCTGTTTGAACTGTTGCCGTCAGGCAGACGGTACAGATCAATGAGGACAAGGACAAACAGACTAAAAAACAGTTTTTATCCCTCAGCAATAACTACACTTAATGTAGCCATCAAATGAACGCAGGTGTGCTACATACCAAATGGATTGTGAAATCGACAGAAGAATGTATGGTTGTGTGTTTATGCTTATTATATGGTGGTGTGTGTATGCTTACGTATCATTAGCTTTTAGAAATGTGTGAATGCTGCACTGACTGGTTGGCATTTTAATTTTGTTGTACATGCTCACATGTTATAATGACAATAAAGATTGTCTATCTATCTATCTCTCCCAGGGGAAATTCCAAAGGAGAACTCAAACAGAACCCAAAACAGCATGCCCAAATCCTTCCATTGTGAGGACAGGTTTATCATAAATTCGTGAAAAGGTTCCTTCACTGAACCATCCTACGATGAGGATTTTGGTCTAAAGGCACGTCCTGCGCCTTTGCTGCAGACGTTGACGCCGCCCTGGTGGAGTGAGATTTAAACACATCAGTGTCTACTCCAGCATAATCCAAACCCTGTTTCAGCCATCTGGAAATAGTTTGTACTGACACCTTTCTATGAGGTTTTTTGTGGCTGATGAGCATCGCTGTTTCAGAGCCTCTGAGACTCTTGGGGACCTTGATATATTGGCTCAGGTGCGTAACTACACATACTCAGGTCAATGGGGTATGCTTTAAAGCTTATTTTGGTTCCAGCCGTCCCCGGCCTGCTTTGTTTGATTAGATCATATACATAAAACGTAATATTATCTACAGAAGAATGCATGCTGTCCAGTCGTAGCTTTTGCAATGCCTGAACCCGTTGCGCTGACACTAGAGCCATGAGCATGACCACTTTGAGCGTTAACTCCTCGAAAGACAGAGATGTAATTGGAGCCCATTGCCGAAGCAGTGTGAGAACTATGCTCACATTCCAGATTTCCATATATCTAGGTCTGGGAGGGTTTTTGTTAAAATACCTCTCATAAATCGGGCCACGAATGGATGAGATCCGACAGAGTGTTCTCCCGACCATTGCTCTAAATAGGAGGACAAAGCACTTTGAGCACTATTAATGGCACTATAACTCAACTGCTCGTCAAAATGCAATGTAGCAAGGAAATCCAATACATCCGGTATGCCTGCAGTATGATAAGATATATTTGACTGTAAACAGAACATCTCCCATTTCTTAATATGAGATGCATATTGTTTTTTAGTACTATCTCTCCAGGCAGCCGTAATCACATCCACGGTCCTACTCGATAGTCCGAGTCCCTGGAACGGACTGGTCAGAATATGCAAATCAACAGATTAATACGATCATGTAAAGGGTGACTCTCTCTTGTCACAGGGCGAACCAACAATTTGCTGCATTTGGCGATAGTCATGAATGGCTGTGTCATCAGTCTCAGGCCCAATGGGAACCATGGCTGTGTGGGCCGGTCAGGAACTACCAAAACGCCTAAAGCGGAGTCATGCTCTATTTTGGTGAGACATTGACTGATGAGGCAGAATGGAGGAAAAAGCGTAAAAGAACGTACATCCCCAATGTAGCGAGAATGCATCCACCGCTACTGCCCCTGGATCCAGTTCCCATGAGACGTATTTAGGTAACTGGTGATTTAACCTGGATGCAACAGATCTATGTCTGGCAATCCATACCGGCTGTTATGGGTCCCCATGCAGACTCGTAGGCATATTGCTCTTCCTGCCTGTCCAGCTCTTTGCTATACGGACCTCTGCTAGAGGTCGCTGGTGAGAGCTGCTGGGGAACCCTGGGGGTATAAAACCCCGGCTGGAACACCTCCTGGTTGATCATTGAATCTATGTGTTCCATCTTGTCCAGACGTCCCCAACCTTTTTATTGGAAGGAGGGGAGTCTTCCTGGCCTAACACATCAAGAGTCGACAGGCCTGGACAATTTACTCTTGACCTTCCTCCCGACAGGAGTGGCCACAGTGCTCTGGAGTTGAACTGAGTCAGCGTCTCTGGAGCCGGCGTAAGCTCGCTAACCGCGGTCCCGCGGGTAAGTTTTATACTTCTAATTTTTTCATTCTGAATTTGTTCCTGCTGGTTCCTGCAACCAGCCTTACGGATCCTAAGAAAATCGCAGTAAAATTTTAAAACACTTACCTGCGGGTTTTACTTACCGCTGGTGGAGCTGCGCTCTCCAGCCTGTCGGTGCACCATGCGTCTGATGTAATGCCGCACATGCGCACTGGCTGGGCTTCTTCACGGAATCACTCACGTGACTCCGAAGTAAAATTGAATTTGGTGGCCTGCACTTTGATTTAAATGGAATTTCAAGGAATAGGTGTGACTGAGCTGCCAGCCCACTAGCCCTGAGTGATTGAGCTGCAGCCCACCAGCCCTAAGTGACTGAGCTGCCAGCCTACCAGCCCTAAGTGACTGAGCAACCAGCCCACCAGCTCTGAGTGACTGAGCTGCTAGCCCACCAGCCGTGGGTGACTGAGCTGCCGGCCCACCAGCCCTGAGTGAATGAGCTGCCAGCCCAAGTATCCATTCAGCCTGCAATGTCCAAACTAGCCCTCTGGAAACCCACTGGCCACAATATTGGAATTGGTGGAGAGGTGGAATATTGAGTTAGGGGACCAGCCCTCATGTGTGAACATGGGACCCAACTGGTCCCACTTAGTCTAGTCTTTTTTATAAAGTTAACCAAAAGTCAACTAAAACTAAACAATGTACTTCAATTGTAGCCTCACCATCATCTTGTACAACTCAATACCCTGGCTGATGAAGGCCAATTCACCAAAAGCCTATTTTACCACGCTAACTATGTGATGCCACTTTGTGGGAACCATGTACCTTCAATCCTAGATCCCCCTGTTCGAAAAACTCCTCTGG
This sequence comes from Okamejei kenojei, assembly GCA_035221665.1. NCBI lineage: Eukaryota > Metazoa > Chordata > Chondrichthyes > Rajiformes > Rajidae > Okamejei > Okamejei kenojei. Next base: position 35,319,255 of record CM069160.1, read on the forward strand.
ATCCGACCATTCACCGTGAAGGTCCTGCCTTGGTTTGACACATCACACTTATCTACATTGAACTCCATTATCCATTCCTCAGCCCATTTACACAGCTGATCAAGAGCCTACTGTAATTTTGATAACCATATTCACTAAGATACCACTTGGTATAGTGTCATCTGCAACTTCTGGTCTGTCTATCCTTTACTATGCCTCTTATAATTTTATATTTAGATATTTAGGTGTCAATTTTTCTTTTTTTATTAATATAGATCACGGCACGGTGGCACAGCTGTAGAGTTGCTGCCTTGCGGTGCTTACAGTGTCAGAGACCCGAGTTCGATCCCGATTACAGGAGCTGTCAGTATGGAGTTTGTACGTTCACCCCCTGTGACCGCGTGGGTTTTCTCTGCGATTTTCAGTTTCAACTGACACTCCAAAGACGTACAGGTTTGTGGGTTAATTGGCTTGGTATAAATGTAAATGTAAATGTTGGTATGAATGTAAATTGTCCCTAGTATGTGTAGGATAGTGTTAATGTGCAGGGATTGCTGGTCAGTGCGGGCTCAGTTGGCTGATGGGCCTGTTTCAATAGACAATAGGTGCAGGTGGAAGCCATTCGGCCCTTTGAGCCTGCACCGCCATCAATGTGATCATGGCTGATCATCCCCAATCAGTACCCCGTTCCTGCCTTCGCCCATATCCCCTGACTCCGCTATTTTAAGAGCCCTATCTACGACTCTCTTCTGCGCTGTTTGACTTGGCCAGAACTATTCTGCTCCAGGCATGATCAAAATCTTCATCCATGGAACCGAATATGAGAGATGAGTTGAGAACAACTAACTTTGATATCAAGATGGGTAGCATTTAATTGGATATGACATCTAGGACACCTGGTGTAGAGAAGGTACACAGACACCTTAACGTCTTCACTACTTTATTTAGCATACATTATATATAGCCCTGGCTGTACGTGGTCTGTCACGATCACTAGAGAGAGAGCTAGGGGTGTGTGGGTTACAATTATACTAACTGGTGGGGGAGTGGTTAGCATGGACATCGTCACTATCAATTAAAGGTGTACACACATATCATCTACATCCTTCCTCTACCAAAACAACCAGTGAGTGACAGGGCGACCACGTCTCATGCGCTAGGGTGAGTGCAAACAGTAAAGCACAGGAATACAGGATCACACGTAATCGCCGTAACGGACCGGCGGCCTGACCAGGCGACCAGACCGGGTCCGCACCTCGCCATCACCTCCTTCCCCGACGGGAACAAGCGGGGACGCCGGGGCATGATGGGGGCTACGGACAGGAGAACCCCTTGGCGACGAAGGCATCGGGGGGGACGGTGAAGAGAAGGGCGAGGAAGCCGGAGAAAGCGGGACTGCAGCCGGGAGGCGTTCAGGAGGAGGACGAGGGGAGGTTGGCCCCAGAGGAACGGGCAAAGCACTGGGCCGCGACAGTGGCAGCGGGGGGGCATACGGAGCCGCCGGGGGTGGGAGAGGCTCGTTCACGAGCCGGAGATGCTGGCGGGACCGGCGGTACACCCTTCCGTCGTGGTTGACAAGGTACGAACGAGGGGAACCGGCAGAACCGACGACCACGGCCAGCTTGGAACGGCCAGAAGAGGACCACATACGGACGACCTGGCCGGGGAGAAGGGGCGGAGGACACGGCAGGACCTGTCGTGGGAACGCTTCTGGATACTGTGTTTCTCGGTAATGCGTTCCCGGACCAAGGCAGGTTTAAAGACGGAGGGGGACAGGGACTGCTGAGACACCAGGACCATGGGCCTCGTGACTCGGGACATGAGTCGCTGAGCCGGGGAGCCCAGGGCATGGTCGCGGGAGATGTTGCGGAGGTTCAGCAGGGCCAGGTAGATGTCGGAGCGGGATAGGCGACAACGTTCCAACAATCCTTTAGCACTGCGGACCGCGCGCTCGGCCAGTCCATTGCTCTGCGGGTATTCCGGGCTGCTGGTGTAATGACGAGTTCCATCGTTCAGCAAAAGCGCAGAACTCGGCACTGGTGAACTGGCTGCCGTTGTCCGACTGCAGGCTGACCGGAGACCCGAAGGTGGCAAAGTGGCGGTGCAACTTCTCGATGACCGCGGAGGAAGAGAGGGAGTGGAGCTGGTCAACTTCAAACCAGCTGGAGTAAGAGTCGACAAGCACCAGGAAGTGCTTTCCGTGCCACCCGAAGATGTCGGTTGCCAGCGCAGACCATGGCAGGTCAGCAGCCGGCTGCTGCAGGAGCGGCTGCCGCTGTTGCTGTGGAGCGAGGCTGTTGCAGGTAGGGCACGCGGAGACTCTATCCCGGAGGTAGCGAGGCATGTCTGGCCAGAAAAACTGGCTCTGAGCGATGGAAAGGGTCGCTTCGGCCCCGGGATGGCCACGATGAGTGGTTTCGAAGTATTGTTCTCGTAGTGCTGCGGGCACCACCACCTTGTGCCCCTTCACAATCACACCATCACGCAGCACCAACTCGTCACGAACCAAGAAGTAAGGCACCGCTGCGGCCGGCAGGGAAGAACGGCGGTCTTGCCAGCCCTGCTTGATGATCGCGGCCAGCTGCTGTAGCGAAGCGTCAGCCGCCGTGTGCTTGTCACAGCGTGTCAGCAACAAACATGTCCTTGCCCTTGTGATAAACCACTGTGAAAGTGAATTGTTGTAGCTGGTGCATCATGCGCTGGAGCCGGGAGGTGGCCATGTGTATCGGCTTGTTGAGGATGGTGACCAGAGGCTGGTGGTCCGTCTCGACAGTGAAGCAGTTGCCCAGGATATAGTCTTTGAATTTGGAGCAGGCAAAGACAACCGCCAACAGTTCTTTCTCAATCTGGGCATAGCATTGTTCAGCGGTCGTCATTGTGTGGGATGCGTAGGACACAGGCAGTTGCACCCCGTCATGGATCTGCAGGCAGGCGGCCCCGAGGCCAAACTTAGATGCATCACACGTGAGAACGATGGGGCGCTGGAGGTCGAAGTACTTCAGCGTTGGCATGCTGATCAGCTTAGATTTGAGGCTGTTTTTTTTTGTTTTTTTGGAGGCGTGGGTTCGGATCCCACTTCTGACACCATGTAGAGAAGGTACACAGACACCTTAAAGCCTTCACTACTTTATTAAGCATACATTATATATAGCCCTGGCTGTACGTGGTCTGTCACGATCACTAGAGAGAGAGCTAGGGGCGTGTGGGTTACAATTACACTAACTGGTGGGGGAGTGGCTAGCATGGACATCGTTACTATCAATTAAAGGTGTACACACATATCATCTACACCTGGTAAAACAAATTCAATGGGCACCAAGGTGGAAACGCTTTGTTCGATTTTGTATAGGTTTATTGGTATCATTGCTTTAATTCTTCATCCCACTCTCACTGTTACCTTTGAATCTTTGGTTCCTGCATTGTTACAACAAGCCCAACAAAAGCATAATAGAAGCTGGAGGCAGAAGATTAAACAGCAGGACTCGAAGCACAGTCAATTCTGGAATACTCCCAGTGCCACATGCTCGGTAGAGTAGAAATAGAAAGATAGGACAGATGAAAAGATGGCTCGGGAGTTGGTGCAGGGAGTAGGTATTCAGATTTTTAGACCATTGGGATCTATTCAAGGTGAAAGGTGACATGTACAAAAGGGACAAGTGCATCTGAACTGGAGGGGAACCAGTATCCTTGCCAGGAGGTTCGCTAGTGCCTAGCTCTAGGGTTTAAACTAGAGAGGACAGATGGGTCAGAACCAGAGTAGTTGGTCAGAAATTGTAAGGAGCGATGGGAAGACCTCTGCCAGGACCAGTAAGTTTCAAAGGAAGGGCAGGAAGGGAGAGGTGAAGGAATATCATGATGCTGATGAACTGAAGTGTTTTTATTTCAATGCAAGGAGTATTGTGGAGAAAGCAGATGAACACGGAGCATGGATTGAGGCTTGTGACTATGATGTTATGGTCATTGTGGAAGCATGGTTGCAGGAGGGACATGACTGGATCTGCTGAATCTGCTTTTTGTGTTCTTTTATAATAATGAAAAAGTTAGCGTGTGAAGAAATTCTATGCGTGAATTGCTTCACGCAAATAAAGTTGAATATTTTAACTTGTCACTTTCCAGGAATCAGTCCAGTCTCAGTTAAATAAAAGGTTACACACACAATAAGTTAAACACCCACTCCACAGACATCTGTCACCACATACCTGTCAACATATTAGCTGACTCTGCCTTGCATATAACTTATCAATCCAGATGCAAACCTGTTTTCACTGGAGATTTGTAAAATTATAGACACCCTGCCCCATAGACACTAATGAGGTTAAACAGGCAGAAGACACACGCATGCAGATGCTGGAATCTGGAACAACAAACAATCTGCTGTAAAGAATCAGTGCATTGACCCACAGAACAGTGGTGGGTTTTCAACCTGAAACAATGACCATTCCAGTCATCCCCCTCTGCCCACAGAGGCAAGGCTGCTTTACGAAAGGGAGCTGTGGGAATGCTCTTTGTTCTGCTTCACAGCGACATGGCTCACCCCCACCTCCCCAGACTCTGAGGTCAGCCTGAAGGCTTCTCCATCCATCGCATGGATCAACTACAGGACTTCTTGGAGTCTGTAGGCTGGGCAATGTTCAAGGACTCGGCAACGCATCTGAATACGTTCACCACAGTCGTTACAGACAGCATAAGGAAATATGTGGTGAACTTTATAGGAGTAAAGAGGTTCTTCTGCAGTTGTGTAGGGCTGTGGTGAGACCACATCTGGAATATTGTGTACAGTTTTGGTCTCCTAATTTGAGGAAGTACATCCTTGTGATTGAGGCAGTGCAGCGTAGGTTCACGAGATTAATCCCTGGGATGGCGGGACTGTCATATGAGGAAAGATTGAAAAGACTAGGCTTGTATTCACTGGTGTTTTGAACGATGAGGGGGGATCTTATAGAAACATCCAAAATTATAAAAGGACTGGACAAGCTAGATGCAGGAAAAATCTTCCCAATGTTGGGCTAGACCAGAAACAGGGTCCACAGTCTTACAAGAAATCAAGAGGCAGCTCAAATGACAGGGAAGCATCACTCTTGTCTATAACATCCTCAGTCGCCCAGATGATCCTGCGGTAATTCAGCTACTGCTGCCGTTCACGAATGCAACCTGTAAGGAGCTTCCTACGGGATGGAAGAATGTGTTAGAATGGCCCAGTCAAAGTCCAAACCTAAATTCAATTGAGAATCTCTGGCAAGACTTGAAAATTGCTGTTCACAGACACTCTCCATCCAATCTGACCGAGCTTGAGCTATTTTGCAAAGAAGAATGGGCAAATATTTCTGTCTCTAGATGTGCAAAGCTGGTAGAGACATACCCCAAAAGATTTGCAGCTGTAATTGCAGCAAAAGGTGGTTCTACAAAGTATTTACTCAGGGGGCTGAATACTTTTGCACGCCAAACTTTTCAGTTTTTTATTTGTAATAAAATTTGGAAACCATGTATCATTTTCCTTCCACTTCACAATTATGCACCACTTTGTGTTGGTCTATCACATAAAATCCCAATAAAATACATTTACGTTTGTGGTTGTAACATGACAAAATGTGGAAAAGTTCAAGGGGTATGAATACTTTTGCAAGCCACTGTAACATCCTCAGTCTCCCAGATGATCCTGCGGTAATTCAGCTACTGCTGCCGTTCACGAATGCAACCTGTAAGGAGCTTCCTACGGGATGGAAGAATGTGTTAGAATGGCCCAGTCAAAGTCCAAACCTAAATTCAATTGAGAATCTCTGGCAAGACTTGAAAATTGCTGTTCACAGACACTCTCCATCCAATCTGACCGAGCTTGAGCTATTTTGCAAAGAAGAATGGGCAAAAACACATCTGTCTCTAGATGTGCAAAGCTGGTAGAGACATACCCCAAAAGATTTGCAGCTGTAATTGCAGCAAAAGGTGGTTCTACAAAGTATTTACTCAGGGGGCTGAATACTTTTGCACGCCAAACTTTTCAGTTTTTTATTTGTAATAAAATTTGGAAACCATGTATCATTTTCCTTCCACTTCACAATTATGCACCACTTTGTGTTGGTCTATCACATAAAATCCCAATAAAATACATTTACGTTTGTGGTTGTAACATGACAAAATGTGGAAAAGTTCAAGGGGTATGAATACTTTTGCAAGCCACTGTAACATCCTCAGTCTCCCAGATGATCCTGCGGTAATTCAGCTACTGCTGCCGTTCATGAATGCAACCTGTAAGGAGCTGCAGCTGGACACACTTACAATAGGATGGAGGATGTGTCCCTGACCTTCTATATCCTGAAAAATGCCCCATCCTCCACAAAGGACATCACCCCCAACATGGCCACCCCCGACACGTCCACCCCACCGCCACCCCGGACATGGCCACCTGCAACACGCTGCTCCATTATTAAACACAACCGAATAAGCTCTGAGCTCAGAACTAAATACTATATTATTATTTGTTATTTGCACTATATTTGTTTCTATTTATTTATTTTTTATTTTTTGTTGGAAGTAAGTACAGTAGTGTGGTACCTAAGTACCTAATACATACATACACATTACCATTCTTGTACAACTTCTTATTTTTAGTGTAATAATAAAAGAACAGTGAAAGAAAAGGAAATAAAGGGTGTTGAGACAGATAGACAAGCGAGTAGAAGCAGATAGCGAAAGGGATAGAGAGCAGAGATAAGAAGCTAAGAAGATTGAAAGAAAAAGAGAAAGTAGAAAGAAAATAAATTAGGAGAGATATACCTATTTCATATCCTTGCCCATCTGTCACCATGTTCTGAACCATTTAATTTCTCAAGTGATGTATGTTGCACCGTATGCTTGTAAGAAGTCGATAAAAGGAGTCGATATTTGTTATTTATTTTATTTGTTACTTTGTCTTTTTTTTCCCATTTGTACAATGTTTATATTTTCACATATTCTGTTGTGCTGCAGCAAGTAAGAATTTCATTGTCCGGTCCAGGACATACGACAATAAAACACTCTTGACACTAACATCAGCTTTTCTTCTTATGTCCCCACGAGGAGCATTTCAGTACCTGTCTGACTATTGCTTTCACCAGGCTAAACTCTGCTGCCCTTGCTATAGATGAACATTTCTGATGATGTAATCTGGATTTGCTAGATCAACTATCCTTTCATAGCTCGGCCACTTTCTCAGTGTTTCACAGTCTTTCAACAATATGAATCCAAAGCCAGACTGAGTAGCAGATGTAGCAGCTCAGACCATCAAACAAATCAACCTCCCTTCCTCCATTTACACCTCACGCTGCCTCGGCAGGGCCAGCAGCATAATCAAGGATGAGTTGCACCCTGGACACTCCATCTTCTCCCCTCTCCCATCGGGCAAAAGTATAGAAGTGTGGAAAAAAACACCTACAGATTCAGGGAGATTTTCTTCCCAGCTGATATCAAGCAACTGTACGATCCTACCAACAACTAGAGAGCAGTCCTGATCAGCTACCCACCTCATTGAGGACCCTCAGACTATTTGTGATTGGACTTTACTGGGCTTTATCGTACACTAAACGTTATTCCCTTTATCATGTGTCTGTGCACTGTAGATGGCATGATTGTTATCATGTATTCTGCTGACTGGGAACACATTACAATAAACTAAACTAACTAACGAGTAGGATGAGGGGGAGAGAACACCTGCAAGTTTACAGAGGAGGTATAACCCAGAGAATCCGACTTTGAAGTACATGGCAAATGAACCAAAGAGAAAGATGGATAATGGAGACACAAAGGAATTTGATCAGGACCCTTCATCTGAACTGAAAGAGCACAGGGGAGATAACAATAGACAATAGACAATAGGTGCAGGAGTAGGCCATTCAGCCCTTCGAGCCAACATAGCCATTCAATGTGATCATGGCTGATCATCCCCAATCAGTACCCCGCTCCTGCCTTCTCCCCATATCCCCTGACTCCGCTATCTTTAAGAGCCCTATCAAGCTCTCCCTTGAAAGTATCCAGAGAACCGGCCTCCACCGCCCTCTGAGGCAGAGAATTCCACAGACTCACAACTCTCTGTGAGAAAAGGTGTTTCCTCGTCTACATTCTAAATGACTTACGCCTTATTCTTAAACTGTGGCCCCTGGTTCTGGACTCCCCCAACATCGGGAACATGTTTCCTGCCTCTAGCATGTCCAAACCCTTAACAATCTTATATGTTTCAATAAGATCCCCTCTCATGCTTCTAAACTCCAGAGTGTACAAGCCCAGTCACTCCATTCTCTCAGCATATGTCAATCCCTCCATCCCGGGAATTAACCTTGTACACCTATGCTGCACTCTCTCAATAGCAAGAATGTCCTTCCTCAAAATAGGGGACCAAAACTGCACACAATACTCCAGGTGTGGTCTCACTTTGGCCCTGTACAACTGCAGAAAGACCTCTTTGCTCCTATACTCTACTCCTCTTGTTATAAGGCCAACATGCCACTCGCTTTCTTCAATGCCTGCTGTACCTGCATGCTTACTTCCATAAACTGATGAACAAGGAGTTATCCCGTTCTAGAGAACATTGGAAAATTATCACCAATGCATCCACAATTTCCAGAGCCACTTGCCTAAGTACCCTGGGATGCAGACCATCGGGCCCTGGGGATTTATCTTGAGGGATATGCCCTAAATGAACTGATCCTGCACCTCGAAATACCTGCCATTGTTCCGAGAAATACCTGCCATTGTTGATCCACTGTAATCCCTGCTCGGGTATCTTTCCAGTCAACTTTTGCCAGCCCCTCCCTCATGGCTCCTTAGTCCCCTTTATTCAACTGTAACACTGATACCTCCGATCTACTCTTCTCCCTCTGCAATTGTAGCTTAAACCCTGACAATATTATGGTCACTACCTCCTAATGGCTCCTTAACCTCAAGTTCCTTTATCAAATCCGGTTCATTACATAAGACTAAATCCAGAATTGCCTTCTCCCTGGTAGGCTCCAACACAAGCTGCTCTAAGAATCCATCATGAAGGCACTCCACAAACTCCCTTTCTTGGGGTCCAGTACTAACCTGATTTTCCCAGTCTACCTGCAAGGATATAGAAGTGAGGCGGACAGATGGAGAAACATCTGACAAGCAATAGATGGAGCCTAGAAAGAACCATGAAAGCAGCAAAACCAAAGTGATGGATGAACACAGTGGGTCAGGCAATGTCTATGGAAGGATGTGAACAGATGATGTTTCAGGTTTGAAGAAAGGGTCTTGCCCTCAAAGTCATCTGTCCATTTCTTTCCACATGTGCTGCCTGGCCAAATGTGTTCCTATAACATTTGTTTTTTAGCTCAAGATTCCAGCATCTGCTGTATTTTGTGTCTCCACATTAAAACAACACTGTGAAAATGAGTTGGTTAGTTGTATGCAAGGCTCAAACTTCCTTCCCAATCCAATTCCAATATGGCCCCCACCAGCAATGTCCCTGTGTACCTGCTGGAGGGCTAGAGTGGAATTAGTTGGGCTTGGGAACACAGGTTGAGGGTGGTTGGGTGAGAATTGGGAGCCAATGGTTGAACTAAGATGGCTTGGACCGAGCTGAAAATGTGCAGACAAATTAGTGATTAGGGGGAGGTGGGTGGAGAGAGTATAGTACAGGAGCGTGTGCACCAGAGGTGCGGAAGGTGATGGGTGTTGAGTGCTGAAGATAGTGGCAATAAAAGGTGAAGATATGGAAGGAGAATGCGTCAACTATTAAGAAAGCAAGTACTAAGTACAGAATTGGCACGGTGGCGCAGCGGTGGAGTTGCTGCCTTACAAATGCAGACATAGACAAAATGCATGTAATTGTACTGTTCAGGTGCCCACACACTCCTGGCACATGGACTTAAAAGGCTCTTTCTATAATTCTAAAAGGAAAATCGATTTCCAAAAATGCAAACACACTTCTGACATATGATTCTATCACACTGGATGAAAAGATGAGAGATTAATGTGATACGGTAATTACAAACTCTTTCTGAGGTGCAGTCTGAATTTGTGCAGTATCTGGTTTGCTCTCTCAAGTTACCAGGCAATGTCAGCCCCTGAGAATTTCCTAATGCCTTCCTCAGCTGACGGTCCACCTGTGAGTATAAACTGATACCAACATCCATATAGCATGTCTGGCAGACCTGGAGCAAATTGCAGAAACAGAGAGATCCCATCGACCGACACAAGAGATAAAGTGGTACGCATAGTAACTAGTAGTGATATTTGTGACTTCCGGTGGCGTCAATGGTGGGGTGAGAGACGTCGCTGTTTCGCTCTGCTCCCGAAGAATGTTTTAATGTGCTAAAATATGAGTTGGAAGACGGGGGAGTTCTGAAAATAACTACCGGAGCTGCTATTTAATTGTGTGTTATCAGAAATCCTTCTGATAACAGAGAATAATTGCAGTTTGAAATGAAAAGACAGAAACCTCGCCAGAAGCCTGCGAAAGCAAAAGCCGCTTCAAGACCTGCTACAAGAGCCTATTTGAAAAAAACTGAAGAAACTCCTCAATCGCCTCAAACATCAGCTGGAAGTTCAGAAGAAGAAGTTGATTCCCGAAATCCTTCTACAGAATTGCCTTTAATGGAGGAACAAATGGAACATCTGGAAAAGTCAGTATTAGCTTCAGTCACTGAAGTTATTTCAAAACTGATACGAGAGGAGAACCTCGTGCTGGACAAAAGCCTCTCTGAAAAACTTAAACAAGGTAATGATACGCTGATGGGGAAAATTGATGACTTAACCTAACGTGTGGTCGAAGTTGAGGAGGATTTGAACAAAAAAATTAAGCGGGTTGATAAGGATTGTAATAAAAAACTGGATACAATGCTAAAATCTACTGAGGTGGCTATGGAAGGAATGGACAATACGATAACTGAGATGGCTAAGGAGATAAAGAGACTAAAAAAGGAACAAGAAAGTATTGGGAGGGAGCTTGCTAAAATGAAGTATAAATGTACGGACTTGGAGGCAAGATCAAGGAGACAAAATTTGAGGATAATTGGATTAAAAGAAGGAAAGGAGATTGGACAAAATTTTCAGGAGTTTGCTGCCAATTTACTCAAACAAGTGCTTAAGCTGCCTGAAGCCCCGAGAATAGATATGGCTCACCGGGTCCGACGTAAGGCTCAAGCAAGCTTAACTGCCCCCCCAAGACAGATTATTCTGAAATTCTATGACATTTCAACCCTGGAAGGAATTATGAAAAAGATTCCACGGTGTGAATTTGATGTTTGGAAAAGACAAACTAAGATTCTTCCGTGATTTTCCAGCTGAAGTCGTGGAAAAGAGGAATAAGTTTACAAACACGAGAAGGCTACTGAAAGAGGTCTCGGGAGTAAGATATGGGATAGTGTACCCCGCTAAATTGAGAATTTCTTATAACCATGTTGAACGTGTATTCACGGATCCAGAAGAGGCATTTAAATATGCACAAAGTATCACAAAGGAGGACTACTGATCGTTAGGAGTTGGTCTCCTACAATAACATCGAGGAGAAACGACAAAGAAAGGATTGTGTCTCTTTTTCTTTAACATATAAAAAAGACTGCTCTTGTTAAAATGGCGTACTCGAGGCACTGTCTAGGCATTTTATCTTTGGAATGTTAATTCAAGGTCGGATTTTAAGTTTCATTTCAACAAAGGACTGACAAAGAAGAGAAACTGTGGCGGGGAAAATAAATTGAGAATATAGTGTAATATAGAATATGATTTAAGAAATATATAATTACATACTAACATAAAATATAATTAATAAAATTGGGTAGTATTAATAACATATTAACACATTTTATGCGTACAGTAGACTTAGTCTAGATTGCGAGTAAAGGGGCGGGAGGAGACTCAGATACTTGGAAGTTATCCAAGGGTCTGAATCTGGTTAACCCCTTGGGACCTGCTGTTGTCTGATACAAAAGTTTGAGATTTAATTGTAATAAATCTAGGCATATTGATAGATATGGATATATAATTAACATAATTACTGTTATATCTAAGTATATAATTAATGTTGGAAACCACTTTTTTATTTTGTTTTTCCTCCTGGAAGATAAATTTCTAATCTAGCTATTGGAGTATGTTTTATTATATATATATATAATTTTGAACTTTGTATCGCTCTCTCTTCCAATTAATAATAATTGGTCAAGGGGGCAGAGCGAAACATATAAGAACATCTACGGAAGTCAATAAGAATTTTTCTACCACCTGTTGGTGGCTTGTTTTTAATTATAATATCTTTATTTTTGGATATTATAATATCACTTTTTGTTTGTTAATTATCTTTTCACGACTCTATACTTTCTGGTCTTTCTTAAGGTTTATTCTGAAGGGGAGATGCCAACAAAACTTAACAACTGGGGATGATCATCCTTCATCTGGAGTTATAAGGTTCTTGGTTGCACCATATGAAGTAAAGGTATTAACATGATTCATAATGCAAGACAATAAACAAAAGAAAACTGGAGGAATCACGTTCTGTAGTTGGAATATAAGGGGCGCTAATGAACCAATTAAAAGGGGTAAGATCTTTGCCCAACTAAAAGCCTTAAAAAGTGATATTATTTTTTTACAAGAGACACATCTGAAATATCAAACACAGATAAGATTGAAGGCAAATTGGATTGGGCAAACATACTACTCATCATTTACTTCTAAATCTAGAGGCACGGCTATTATCATTTGTAAAGTTATACCATTTAAATTAAAGAATACTATAGCAGATAAAGAGGGGAGGTATGTTATAGTTACGGGAGAAATGTATTCTACTCCACTTACTTTGATAAATATTTATGCTCCTAATTTTGACAACCCCCAATTTTTTAGTAAAAAGTGATATTATAATATCACTTTTTGTTTGTTAATTATCTTTTCACGACTCTACACTTTCTGGTCTTTCTTAAGGTTTATTCTGAAGGGGAGATGGCAACAAAACTTAACAACTGGGGATGATCATCCTTCATCTGGAGTTATAAGGTTCTTGGTTGCACCATATGAAGTAAAGGTATTAACATGATTCATAATGCAAGACAATAAACAAAAGAAAACTGGTTCGGCTATTATCATTTGTAAAGTTATACCATTTAAATTAAAGAATACTATAGCAGATAAAGAGGGGAGGTATGTTATAGTTACGGGAGAAATGTATTCTACTCCACTTACTTTGATAAATATTTATGCTCCTAATTTTGACAACCCCCAATTTTTTAGTAAAATTTTGGATATAATTTCAGAACTTAATCATCAAAATGTGATAATAGGGGGAGATTTGAATTGTGTTTTAGATCCATATTTGGATAAATCAGCAAAACAAAAAAGGACTAACATAAAATCTAAAACGAGTGAACTCCTAAATACATACATGAAAAATACTAATATAACAGATGTATGGAGAATCGCTAACCCAGTAAGTAGGGAATATTCATTTTATTCAACAGTACATAAAACGTATTCACGTATTGATTATTTCTTAGTGGACACAAAACTAATTCCATATACATATAATTCTAAATATCATAATAGTATCATTTATGATCATTCACCGTTAACTTTTTCTTTAAAATTAGAAGGAATGCCCGATAAAAATTTGTTTTGGAGGTTTAACCCCCAAATTTTAAATAACTCACAAAGTTGCACATATTTAAAAGAGCAGATGAGACTCTTCTTTGAGACAAATGATACACCAGATATTTCACCCTCCTTATTATGGGAAACTTTTAAGGCATTTATTAGAGGAATTATAATCTCATACCAAGCTTTCCAAAATAAAAAGAATAATACTGAACAATTGCAGTTAGAACAAGAAATTAGACAATTAGATTTAGAAAGTGCCAAAGAACCAACTATAGATAAACATAATAAAGATAATAATACTAAAATATAAATTAAAATAAAATTTTATCAGCCAGAATAATGAGATTATTTCAAATTACAAAACAAGAAACTTTTGAATTTGGTGATAAACCTCATAAATCCTAGCACGCCAACTGAAAAAAAGGGACACAGAAAATACAATTACTAAAATTAAATCAGACAAAGGGGAATTATTAACACTACCTAAAGATATTAATAAAAGATTTGCTCAATTTTATCAAAATTTATATACATCGAAAACTTCTGCAAATAATACTCAAATTGCAAATTTCTTAGATAACTGTAATCTTCCAAAATTAAATATGGTGGAACAAGAGGCATTAGGAGCTCTGATTACACTACAGGAAATAGAAGAAACAATTAGTTCGTTGAAGAACGGCAAAACCCCAGGACCAGATGGCTTTAGTAATGAATTCTATAAAAGATTCTACGAAATAATTTCTCCACGGTTGCAAGATTTATATATATACATTTTTAAAGAAAATAAACTACCAGAAACACTAACTGAATCAACTATTACACATACCAAAAAAGGATAAAGATCTAGAAGACCCAGGCTCATATAGAAGCTATTGCACTCCTAAATACAGACCAAAAAAATATTAACAAAGACCCTAGCGAGAAGATTGAGTAATTATATTAGTAAACTAATAAATCCGGACCAAACAGGGTTTATACCAAAGAGATACTCATTTAACAATTTGAGACGGTTGTCTAATATAATGTACTCACATAATACTGAAGAAGAACTAGCAATTATTTCATTGGATGCAGAAAAAGCTTTTGATCAAGTCGATGGCAATATTTATTCAAAGTATTGGAAAAATTTAATATGGGAGATAATTTTATTTCATGGGTAAAACTACTATATGATAAGCCGACGGCTAGAATACTGACTAATAATATATTATCCCCGAAATTCTATTTAGCAAGGGGCAATAGGCAGGGGTACGCGTTATCGCCCCTGCTTTTTGCACTAGTGATAGAGCCTTTAGCTGAAAGTATAAGAAGCCATCCGAACATTCATGGGTATATTACCAAACACTCAAATAATAAAATTTCATTATATGCAGACAACATATTATTATATATTACAAATTCGCAAACTAGCATACCAAATATACTAAATTTAATAGAAGAATTTGGTTCTTTTTCAGGAGAATAAATTGGAACAAAAGCGAAATTATGACGATAAAACCTCAAGAGTCGACACATCTGTTGAAATTCCCTTTTAGAATTACAACAGAAAAATTTCAATATTTGGGCATCCAAATTACTAGGAACTATAAATCATTACTCAACGCAAACTATATGCCTTTATTAACTAAATTAAATAGGCTGATTAAATTTTGGAAAACACTGCCGATGTCATTAATAGGCAGAATAAACACGATAAAAATGATCTTTTTACCACAAATATTGTACCTATTTCAATCAATACAAATATACATACCTAAAAAAATCTTCAAAAAATTAGATTCTGATATTATAAACTTCATATGGGATTATAAATCACACAGAATTAAAAAAAAACACTTGTGTAAATCTAAAGAATCAGGGGGACTGACACTCCCCAACATTGTATTATTATTGGGCAGTGAATATTAAAAATATAATCTACTGGTTGGACAGTTCTGCCCAACAGGTAGATTGGAAAAGAATGGAGAAAGAGGATTGTTCCCCTTATAATATAGGAGCGATCCTTCTTTCTCTGATAAAACTGAACAATGTAATATACAAGAAGAATCCAATTATTCATAGTATAATACGAATTTGGAAACAAATAAAATTAACTTTAAAATTAAGAAAATTATCGCTTCTTTCTCCAATAGCTAATAACCCCTCATTCAAACCATCCATTATTGATAAAAACGTTTACCCATTGGGAAAGAATAGGAATTAAAATGATGGGAGATATGTATGAAATGGGAAAACTTTTATCATTCCAACAATTATAACTAAAATATAATTTGCAAAGTAATCAGTATTTCAAATATCTTCAAATTCAAGATTATTTGAAAAAGTATATACAAGGATATCAAACTTTAACACCAGATCTACTGGAGGAAGGAATGAATAGAAAGGCAGAATCAAGCAATTTAATATCTTACTTATATAATATAATTCTAAATATAGAACCACCCAACGACAGAAGCAATTAGAAGAGAGACTGGAACAAGAGTTATTGATAAAAATTCCAAACGATAGATGGGATAAAAATTTATTATATGTAAACAAATGTTCAATGAATGTAAGACTAACCTAATTCAATTTAAAATTTTACATAGATTATATTATTCGAAAACAAGACTGAATAAAATATTTTCAAATGTTTCCCCCATCTGCGACAAATGTCTAACTCAAAATGCCACTATAGCACATTCCTTTGTCTCTTGTACAAAACTGTATACATTTTGGAATGAAATTTTTGGAATTTTTACAAAACTATTTAACACAAAATTGAACCCCAATACTGAATTGATTATCTTTGAATCAATGGAAGAGGGAAGTAAACTATATTCCAAGAAGCTTTCTTAAATTATGGTCTAATAACAGTGAAAAAACTTATATTTAAATTTTAGGAAAAACGCACCTACGCCAACATTCAAAATGTGGATCTCAAACATGTCTGAAACGCTACATCTTGAAGAAATGAGACTCCTCTTACTAGGCAAAGTAACCAATTTTAAAGATTTGGTCTCCGTTTATCAACTTATACAAGCATATGGTGCAACATAACATAACCTTAGAAATTAAATGTTTACAACTGGGTGACGGATGGGCAAAAAAATGAGATAGGTAGATCTCTCCCTAATCTCTCTTTTCTTTTTACTTTTTCCTTCTTTTCAATCTTTAACTTCTCACCTCTGTCCTTTATTTTTTTATTTTTTTGTTTTCTGTTTTCTACTCGCTTGTCTATCTATTCCGACACTCTTTATTTCTTTTTTCTCTCACTGTTCTTTTATTATTGAACTAAAAGTATGAAGTTTGTACAAGAATGAGATATGTATTTATGTATTAGGTACTTAAGTACCAGACTACTGTACTTACTTCTAACAAAAATAAACAAAAACAAAAACAAAAAAAAAAGTAGTGATATTTGCAAACTTGCGTCTACTCCAAAACTAGTCGTGCATTGTTTATCCGTGCAACATGTTGGAACAAAAATTGGTGTTGAAAAAAACAGGCATAAGCAAGATACAGTTTCTGAAATATGCATATCTATTTTTCATGGAACTGACAGAACCAAATCTTGTCTTCTGAAACCAAGGCTCCACCCATCTTTTGTCAATTTGATTAATCACATTTTGGCACAAGAATAAATGTTGCATCTCATCACAAGGTGGGCGCTGTTGGCTAGAAAACCAGTCACGCAACATTCCTCTTGGTATTGCATCAGTATTTCATGGGGAGAGGTGCTGGTTTGAAAATAATGCTCATGGAACAAGCCTGGTTTTAATATGTGTGCCATTTGCCTTTTCTTCCTTTTTGGAATGAAATTATCCTGTGTCTTCCGGATTATGCCCAGAAATTCCTGCCATTGCTGTTCCACCGTCATTCCTGCTAGGATCCCTTTGCAGTCTACCTTGGCCAGCTCCCATCTCATGCCTTCATAGTCCCCTTTGTTCAACTGCATCGCTGACACTTCCGATTTAAACATTCTCCTTCTTGGGGGTGGGGGGGGGGTCAAATTAACAGATTAAAACTAATCATATTATGATCACTCCTTCCAAGCAGTTCCTTTACCTCAAGTTCTCTTATCATATAGAAACATAGAAACATAGAAAATAGGTGCAGGAGTAGGCCATTCGGCCCTTCGTGCCTGCACCACCATTCAATATGATCATGGCTGATCATCCAACTCAGTATCCTGTACCTGCCTTCTCTCCATACCCACCGATCCCTTTAGTCACAAAGGCCACATCTAACTCCCACTTAAATATAGCCAATGAACTGATCCCTTTAGCCACAAGTGCCACATCTAACTCCCTTTTAAATATAGCCAATGAACTGGCCTCAACTACCTTCTGTGGCAGAGAATTCCAAAGATTCATCACTCTCTGTGTGAAATTTATTTTTCTCATCTCGGTCCTAAAAGACCTCCCCCTTATCCTTAAACTATGACCCCTTGTTCTGGAATTCCACAACATTGCAAATCTTCCTGCATCTAGCCTGTCCAACCCCTTAAGAATTTTGTAAGTTTCTATAAGATCCCCCCTCATCTTCTAAGATTCTAGCGAGTACAAACCGAGTCTATCCTGTCTTCTTTTCATATGAAAGTCCTGCCATCCCAGGTAAAAAAAAAAAAAAAAGAAATCAGTCTGGTGAACCTTCTCTGTACTCCCTCTATGGCAAGAATGTCTTTACTCAGATTCAGAGACCAAAACTGTACACAATTACTCCAGGAGTAGTTCAACCAAGGCCCTGTACAACGCAGTAGACTCCTGCTTCATACTCAATCCTATTGCTAGAATGCTAACCTACCAATCGCTTTCTCACTGCCTGCGGCACCTACTCTTCCTCCACCCTGCTTTCCTGTAAGGACTCCACCCCTAATAGCCCAATTCCTCCGTCTACGCCGCAATCTGCTCCAGGATGAGGTTTCCACACCAGGTCATCACAAAGGGCCTCATTCTTCAGAGAACGGATTCCCCTCCCCCACTATTGATGAGGCCTGCCACCAGGTCCTCTACATACCCCCGCAACACAGCCCTCTCTCCCTTCCCCCACTTGCAAACAGGGCAGAGTCCCCTGGTCCTCACCTTTCACCCCACCAGCGGCAAATACAACACATAGTCCTCCGCCAGTTTGCCACCTCCAACGTGACCCCTCCACTGCCACATCTTCCCATCTCCCCCCCTGTCTGCCTCCGCAAAGACCGCTCCCTCCGCAACTCCCTTGTCAATCTTGCCCTCCCCTCCGACCGCTCTACCCCTTTCCCCGGGCAACTTTCCCTTAACCGCAAGAAATGCAACACGTGTCCCTTCACCTCCCCCCTCACTCCTTTCAGGGACCGAAGGCCGTCCTTCCAGTCCGATCAGAGGTTCCCCGCACATCCTCCAACCTCATCTACTGGCATCCGCTGCCCAGATGCCAGATGATCTATACGGAGAGACCAAGCGGAGGCTTGGCGATCGTTCGGCTAACACCTCCGCATGTCCGCAAAACACCCGACATCCCGGTGGCTCAGCACTTCACCTCCCCCTCCCATAACCACATCCGACCTCTCGGTCCGGCTCCTCCACGGCCTGAGTGAGCAACACCGCAAGTTGGAGGAACAGCACCTCAATTCCGCTTGGGGAGTCTGCATCCTTTGGGCTTGAACATTGAATTTTCTCAATTCTGTTTAACCTTGCTGTCTCCTCCCCTTCCCACTCTCCCTCAATGCCTCTCGGGCCCTTGGCATTCCCTCTATCTCTATCTCCCTCCCCCACCCTAGTCGCACTAGCTTCTCATTTTCACACCACAAACAGCTTACAATGGCTTGTTCCTTGTTCTTTATCTCTCCACATCACCGTCTATATCTCTCGTTTCCCTGATCCCTGACCAGTCTGAAGAAGGGTCTCGACCCGAAACGTCGCCTATCTCCTTCGCTCCTTAGATGCTGCTGCACCCGCTGAGTTTCTCCAGCTTTTTGTGTAACCCCCTGCCTACTTTCAATGACTGGTGTACCATGACCCTTTTGCGTCTCCCCTTTTCTTAATCGGCCACCATTCAGATAATAGTCTACTTTCCTCTTCTTGCCACCAAAGTGGAGAACCTCACATTTATCCACATTATATTGCATCTGCCATGCATTTGCTCACTCACCCAACCTATCCAAGTCAACTTGCAGCCTCCTAGCATCCTCCTCACAGCTAACACTGCACCCCAGCATCTTGTCATCCGCAAACTTGGAGATGTTGCATTCAATTCCCTCATCCAAATCATTAATATATATTGTAAATAGCTGGGGTCTCAGCACTGAGCCTTGCGGTACCCACTAGTCACTGCCTGCCATTCTGAAAAGACCCGTTTACTCCTACTCTTTGCTTCCTGTCTGCCAGCCAGTTCTCTATCCACATCAATACTGAACCCCCAATACTGTGTGCTTTAAGTTTGCATACCAATCTCTTATGTGGGAGCTTGTCGAAAGCCTTCTGAAAGTCCAGATATAACACAACCACTGGTTCTCCCTTATCCACTCTACTAGTTACATCCTCGAAAAATTCTATAAGAATCGTCAGACATGATTTACCTTTCATAAATCCATGCTGACTTTGTCCAATGATTTCACCACTTTCCAAATGTGCTGCTATCGCATCTTTAATAACTGACTCTAGCATTTTCATCACTACCGATGTTAGACTAACTGGTCTATAATCCCCGTTTTCCCTTTCCCTCCCTTTTTAAATAGTGTGGTTACATTAGCTACCCTCCAATCCTCAGGAACTACTCCAGAATCTAAAGAGTTTTGAAAAATTATCACTAATGCATCGATTATTTCTGGGGCTATGCCCTTAAGCACTCTGGGATACAGCCTTTCTGGTCCTGGGGATTTATCGGCCTTTAATCCATTGAATTTACCCAACACCACTTCCCGACTAACCTGGATTTCACTCAGTTCATCCATCTCATTTGAACCCCAGTCCCCTGCTATTTCTGGCAGATTATTTATGTCTTCCTTAGTGAAGACAGAAATAAAGTAGTTATTCAATTGGTCTGCCATGTCCTTGTTCCCCATGATTAATTCACATGTTTCTGACTGCAAGGGACCTACATTTGTTTTAACTAATCTTTTTCTCTTCTCATATCTACAAAAACGTTTGCAGTCAGTTTTTATGTTCCCTGCCAGTTTTCTTTCATAATCTATTTTCCCTTTCCTAATTAAGCCCTCTTTCCTCCTCTGCTGGAGATGAATTTCTTCCAGTCCTCTGGTAGGCTGCTTTTTCTGGCTAATTAGTATGCTTCATCTTTTGTTTTGATACTATCCATGATTTACCTTGTTATCCACGGATGCACTACCTTCCCTGATTTATTATTTTGCCAAACTGGGATGAACATTGTTGTCTGAACAGAGTCTGAACAGAGTCTGAAGAAGGGTCTCGACCCGAAACGTCGCCTATCTCCTTCGCTCCTTAGATGCTGCTGCACCCGCTGAGTTTCTCCAGCTTTTTGTGTAACCCTGAACATTGTTGTAGTTCATCCATGCGGTCTTTAAATGCCTTCCATTGCATATCCACCGTCAACCCTTCAAGAATCAATTGCCAGTGTATCTTGGCCAATTCACGTCTCTTACCCACAAAGTTACCTTTCTTTAAGTTCAGAACCCTTGTTTCTGAATTAATAATGTCACTCTCCATCCTAATGAAGAACTCAACCATATTATGGTCACTCTTGTCCAAGGGGCCACGCACAACAAGACTGCTAACTAACCCTTCCTCATTACTCAATACCCATTCTAAAATAGCCTGCTCTCTCGTTGGTTCCTCTACATGTTGGTTTAGAAAACTATCCCGCATACATTCCATGAAATCTCTTCCTCAGCTCCCCTGCCAATTTGATTCACCCAATCTGTATGTAGATTTAAGTCACCCATTATAACTGCTTTACCTTTGTTGCACGAATTTCTAATTTCCTGTTTGATGCCATCCCCAACTACTACTACTGTTAGGTGGCCTGTACACAACACCCACTAGCGTTTTCTGCCCTTTAGTGTTTCACAGCTCTACCCATATCGATTCCACATCCTCCAAGCTAATGTCCTTCCTTTCTATTGTGTTAATCTCCTAACCAGCAACGCTACCCCACCTCCGTTTCCTTTCAGTCTATCCCTCCTGAATATTGAATATCCCTGGATGTTCAGCTCCCAGACTTGGTTACCCTGGAGCCATGTCTCCGTGATCCAAAATATATCATATTCATTAATAACTATCTGCACATTCAACGCATCCACCTTATTACGAATGCTCCTATCTATTCCCCTTAAAATTGAATCCCCTATTACAATAGCCCTTCTGGTTCATTGGACAACACTAAATCCAGAATTGCCTTTTTTTCTGGTCGGCTCCATTACAAGAATCCACCTCGGTGGCACTCTACAAACTCTCTTTGTTGGGTTCCTGAACCAACCTGACTTTCCCAGTCTACCTGCATGTTGAAATCCCCCATAACCATAGTGGCATTACCTTTGTTACATGCCAGTTTTAATTCCTGCTGCAACTTACACCCTACATCCGGGCTACTATTTGGGGGTCTGTAGATAACACCAATTAGTGTCTTCTTGCCTTTACAATACCTCTACAGTCCCTATATCTTCCCTCGCAAGGGACTGAATTCCATTCCTCACCAGCAGAGCTACCCCCCTCCTCTGCCCACCTGCCTGTCCTTTCTATAGGATGTATAACCCTAAATATTAAGTTCCCAGGCCCGATCCTCCTGCAGCCAAGTCTCAGTCATCCCCACAATGTCATATCTACCAACCTCTAACTGAGCCTCAAGCTCATCTACTTTACATCTTATACTTCGCGCATACATTTTTAAATTTTTTAAATATTTTTATTTATTAAAGGTAAATACATCAGTGTACATCCCGTATATATTGTTACAATCATTGTACCCCTTAATTTTAAGGCTTTTAAAGAAAAGGAGTAGAAACAGCGAGAGTGAAGAAAGTGAAAAGAGTTGTGAAAGTGAAAAAGCGTGCCAAAGGGGGAAAAAAGAGCCCTGTCAAAGAGTTAGAGAATAGGAGATAAGTGATAGACCCTAGAAAAGAAAAAAAAGAGAGGGAGAAGAAAAAAGGAAAAGGCAGTTACTATATTATAAATATCATGCAAAAGGAATTTACCAACTCGATAGTTTTTCATCCCCCTTTACTAAGACCCGACGTCGGTACCTTTTTGAGGTACTCTTGCACCCTATCCTCGTAGCAAATCTATAAATGCAGACCACGTCTGATAGAAACGATCTGTTTTTCCTGCCAGGCAGAGTCTCATATCTTCCAGGTGTAGTGTTTCAAACATAGTTGAAATCCACATATTTACTGTTGGTATAGGGGCATTTTTCCAGAATTTTAAGATTAGCTTTTTTCATATTATTAAGCCGTATTCAAATAGATTCTTTTGAAGCACATTTAATTCAGGGCTACCTTCCGTTATTCCAAAAATAATCCAATCTGCCTTTGGTGTCAGTTTTATTTTAAATAGTTTTGTGAAGATTTCAAAGATTTCAATCAATTTTTTAATTTTTGTACAAAAGACAAATGAGTGCGCTATAGTAGCATCTTGAAACAGGCATTTGTCACAAATATGTGAGATGTTGGGAAACAGTTTACTTAATTTAGTTTTTGAATGGTATAATCTGTGTAAGATTTTTAATTGTATTAAAATGTGTCTTACGTTAATTGAACATTTATGCACATTTATTAATTGTTCTTTCCACCTTTCTTTGGAAATTTTTATACTTAATTCATTTTCCCAGTCTCTTCTGATACCTTCAATTGTTGGTATTTCTGCATTTAGAATAATATTATATATATATGAGATTAGATTTGCTTTTTCAGCCTTGTATTCATTGCTTCATCCAGTAAATCTGATGACATATTGTGAAATTCTTGTGCATATTTGTTCAGATAATCACATATTTGGAAATATTTAAAATACTGATTGTTACCCAAATTGTATTTTAGATGTAATTGTTTAAATGGTAATAATTTTCCCGTTTCATACAAATCTCTCAATGTTTTAATTCCTGCTCTTTCATAGAAAATAGGTGCAGGAGTAGGCCATTCGGCCCTTCGAGCCTAAACCTTCCCATTGTATAAATGCTTTATCTATAATTGAGGGTTTAAATGAAGGGTTTTTAGCGATAGGGGATAGGAGAGATAAATTTCTTAATTTTAAGTTGTATTTTATTTGTTTCCAAATTCTGATTGTGCTGTGTATAATTGGATTTTTATTGTAATTTGTATTATTCAACGTCATTGGTGAAAGAAGGATCGCTCCAATATTACAAGGGGAGCAGTCCTCTTTCTCCATAATAATCCACTCCGGTTGCTGGGGAGAGTTATCCAACAGTTGAATCATATTTCTAATATTTACAGACCAATAGTAATGCATGAAATTAGGGAGTGCTAATCCCACTACTGCTTTGGGTTTATTCAAGTGTAATCTTTGTATTCTATGGGACTTATAATCCCAAATAAAATTTGTAATATCTGAGTCCAGTTTTTTTTAAACTTTTTGGGTTGGTATATTGGGATTGATTGGAACAGGTATAGAATTTGTGGTAGAAAAATCATTTTTATGGCGTTTATTCGGCCTATTAAGGACATCAGAAGCGTTTTCCAAAATTTAATTAAATTATATAGTTTCTTAAATAAAGGGTTATAGTTTGCATTAAACATGTCTTGATATCGTCTAGTGATTTCAATACCCAAGTATTTAAATTTTTCCATAGCTATTTTAAAAGGAAAAGAGATGTGTAGTATTCTGGCCATTGGCTTATTATATAATAATTTAATCCATAGAATGAAATGCTCTCCCAGTTCAAATTTTTGCAATACCTTAACCATATAATCCCATGCAACCTGATCGAATGCTTTCTCTGTGTCCATAATGAGTGAATGCATTATGTTGAGCAGACGTCTCAAATTATTAAATGATTGTCACTTAGGATAACCCCCATTTGATTCGGATGTATTAATTTACTGGCATACTTACTTAATTTTCTAGCTAATATTTTCGCTAATATTTTTTTTATCTGTGTTTAACAACGCAATAGCTCTATATGATCCGGGTTCTTCCACATCTTTATCTTTCTTAAGTATTAATGTAATCATAGATTCTGCTTGTCTGTCAGGTAGTATTTGTTCTTTAAAGGCATATGTATACATTTTCTGTAGGCGTGGTGTAAATATGTCATAAAAACATTTATAGAATTAATTACTAAATCGGGACTTCCGGTGGCGCTATGGAGGGCTAGAAAGCAATGCCAGCCAGCTCCGTGAAAAAAAACGAGGAAAAACCAGGGAGAAAAGACCTACCTGATGCCTGCTGTTTCTGCACCGGCTGCCATGAGTGACGTCATCAGGCGCGCGACTCGTATTGGCAACACAGCGCAGCCCACCCGCAAATAAAACAAAACTCCAGTATACAAGGAAAACGGCAGAAGAACAAGGCCCGACTGGAGCCTCGGCCTCAGGTAGGACACTATCCCTAGAAGATGTGTCGAAAAAAACGAAGAAAAATTCGGAAATTGAAAAACTCAGAGTTTTTTTTGTACATGAAATGGCTGAGTTAAAGTTGGAATTAAAGACTGAATTGGAAAAAATGAATATTAAGGAAGAAATAGAAAAAATCAAGGAGGAGATGAAGGAGTTAAAGTCTGAAATTAAAACCTCAGCCATGGAATTATCTGACAAACTTCGAAAGGAAATTGCAGAAATATTGACGGATCAATCTGCAAGTATAGTGGAAGAGATGAATGAAAAAATCGAAAATAAGGTGGAAATAGAAATGGAACCTGTGGTGGAAGAAATTAAGGAACAGTCGACAGCCATAAAGAACCTTGAAGAACTAGTCGAAACAAGTACTCAGACTACGAAAGCACTCCTCAAAGAAAATCAGCGTTTATCTGACTTACCAGGCAAAATAACTGATAAGTGTACCGAGTTGGAAGGACGCCAGAAAAGACAGAACCTAAGGATCATGGGTATTCGAGAATGGGAGAGAATAGAATCAAGATAACCGAGAGTTTACTGCAAACTTACTGCAAGGTCTCAAGGACAAAGAGCAGGTGCAACAGCTAAGGCAAGAAATTGTCAACGGCCTGGAGATCATCAATCAGACCCTACTGCCTGGGAAACTGAAGCTCTGGTGCCTACAGTTTGGACTCCTTCCTCAGACAATGTGGCCACTGACCATTTATGAAGCTCCAATAACAACTGTGGAGAAGATGGAGCGAACCATAACTTCATACGCGAAGAAATGGCTCGGTGTCCCACGATGTCTAACTACATCGGCCTCTATGGCAAAGGGGTCCTGGAACTACCTCTCACTAGTCTAACAGAGGAATACAAGTGTTCCAAAGTAAGACTCAGAAGACACTGAGGGACTCATAGAGACAAGACCATCAGTGCTGTTGCGCCGCCCTAGTAACCGGCCGGAAGTGGACACCATCTGATGCAGTACAGCAAGCTTCATCAGCCCTGAGGCACAAAGACGTCGTGGGGCAAGTGCAGCAGGGGAAGAGGAGGCTTTGGCCTTACGACAAGTAAACCAACTTGGCGAAAGGCCACAACATCAGAGCGGAGGACATCTGGTGGTTGAGGAGGTGCGGCGACAGAGGAGGCCGCAAGAAGTGCAAAGGCGGTCTCTCTTGCCAAACAGGGGCAATGGATGCAGTGGGAAGGTGTGGAGCGGAGAAGATCAGCTGGAAAGACCTATGGGAAATGGAATCAAGCAAGATCAGCTTCATCATCAGAGCGACATACGACGTCCTTCCATCACCAAAGAACCTCAATCAGTGGTACGGCGAGGATCCAACCTGTGCCCTCTGCCCAACTCCAGCGACCCTCAAACACATCATGGTAGGCTGCAAGACCAGCCTCACGCAAGGGAGATACACGTGGAGGCATAATCAGGTATTAAAAAGCCTGGCAACAGCCCTTGAGAACAGGCTGTGTGCGACCAACTCCTTGCTCCGAGAGCAAGCAACCCCTCCACTTAAGGGCGACAACCTTTGTCCGAGAAGGACAGAAAAACACCGAAACATCCTTCCACTAGATCAGAAGAAGGAAACCTATGCAGGGCCCGTGACTGGGGATGCTGGCGGACATCGGCCGACAACTAATCTTTCCACCTGAAATTGCTTCAACCAACCTCAGGCCAGATTTGGTGTTCTGGTCCCTTTCACAGAAGACTGCTTACATCATAGAGCTCACAGTTCCATGGGAGAACTCTGTTGTGGAGGCCTATGAGCGTAAGAAGCTGCGCTCGGGCACACAGAGCTTGCAGCAGAGGCAAGGCAGCGTGGCTGGAACATCAACGTTTATTCCAGTTGAAGTGGGATGCAGAGGATTTGTTGCGTCATCTACCATCAGACTGCTGAAGGAGCTTGGAATCCACGGTCAGGCTCTGCGGCGGAAGACCATAAGATCACTCTCAGACGCGGCTGAAAGAAGCAGCTGTTGATTTGGCTCAAGCGGAAAGACCATGCTGGGCCCAAATACGTCATGGTGAAATCTTTGAGGCAGTTTGACACGGG
This sequence comes from Okamejei kenojei, assembly GCA_035221665.1. NCBI lineage: Eukaryota > Metazoa > Chordata > Chondrichthyes > Rajiformes > Rajidae > Okamejei > Okamejei kenojei. The sequence continues at coordinate 35,346,354 of CM069160.1, forward strand.
ATCACACCTGATCATCCTGCAGCGGCCGCCCTTGTGGAGGGTGTATATTGATAAAAGGCCGAAACACCCAGTGATGCAAGGGTACACTCTGATGATGTGTCCTGTGCCCCAGCTGTCCTGAAGGTTACCCAGGCCAAGATATACGTATACGTACGACCCCCCCCCCCCCCCCCCCCGCCCCCCCCCCCCCCCCCCCCCCCCCCCCCCCGATGTTGAGCGTCCACCACTCTCAGCAATCAATGAATGTCGTGAAATGCTCCCCACCTACTGGCACAAGGGACTTCTTAACATCTAGTCCTGTGTATTTGATTCTTCTTTCTTCTATCTCTGGAACAAAAGCCTTACTCGGCTGAGCACACAGAGTCACGAGACGTTATTACAAAGCAAGACGCCCCTCCAAGACAAATGATAGTAAAAGTCCAGTATGATCATGTCCTGGAGGAGATGATGAAGAAAATTATAAAAAGTAGAAATCTTACATATGAAGAAGATTCGATCAGCATCTACCGAGACTATCCAGCAGAGGTCTCCAAGAAATGACATGCGTTCAAGGGGACCAAAAGAATTTTGAGGGAAGTGAAGAATATGAAGTACAGTCTGAGGTACCCAGCCACCCTGAGAATTACCTACAACCAGGAAGAATATCATTTCAAAAACCCAGCGGATGCAATGAGCTTTGCCCAAGATATTAAGGAGCGAGAGGTAGACTGAATGAAAGCTTCAAAGATGAACTATAACAACAATTAAATTGTACTTTCAAGATTGGAATGGACTATGGACTATGGACTTGTTTCATCTAAAGAAGATGGAGAAGGATGCGGATGGGAGATTCGGGGAGATACGGATTGGAGACACTCCTATGGATACTAATAATTAGAATAGTAACACTACTAATATCAATAACTAAAACATACTAAAATTAATACTGTGGTATTATTAATTAAAGCTAATAACTACCAACTAATGATTACCAATTAACTATAGCTGATTTACTTAGGATTAAGTAAATAGTAAATATTTATTTTATTATTATTTTTTACTTTTTCTATATTTTTCTTCCCTTTTTCTTATTTTTTATTATTACTTTATTCTTTATATTTTCTTATTATTATTGCTTTTAATGGATTAAGTATAGTTATTATCAAATACTTGACTGATGGATTTTGTACATATAAGAGTTTAATACTCCCGGTTAAATATTTGTATGGAATTACAATTTTAATGAATCATGGAAATGGATGAGTTAGTAACATCGACTACGGAAGTCTATAGATTGCTTGCCATGGTAGTATGGCTAACACTAACTACACCAATATTAGATGTAGTTTTTTCTTTCTTTGTGCACCCTACTAATCTCTTAATCTATCCTTTTTTTAATAAATCTCTTGTTATTATTATTTTACTTTGAATGGAGTTATAAATCAATGCAAAGGAGGTATATACGTGAGAGATACTCAAGGGTCTTGAAATTCATCTATTCGGAGTTCGGGTGTAAAGTCGGGTATGTCGAGCTGAACCATTTGCCCTATTATATATTCCTTTAGATAAAAGATGCAAGACTTACAAATGAATATGGGGAATGGAGGAGGAATAACGTTTTGTAGCTGGAATGTTAAAGGTATTAATGAACCAATTAAAGAGGAAAAGTATTAGCACACTTAAAAGCACTTAAAGCAGATGTGGCATTCATCCAAGAGACACATCTAAAAAAAGAGGCAGAACATAGATTAAAGGCTAAATATAGATTGACAAAGTGTGTCATGCTTCTTCACACACAAAATCTAGAGGTGTGTAGCAATAATCAATTCGTAAAGGCACTTTCATTTAAACACACTTCAACAATAACTGTTAGTGATGGTAGATATATTATTGTAAACAGGAGAACTATACACACAAAAAATAATTTTTGTCAATGTATACGGCCCAAATTTTGACAGCCCACTGTTTTTAAAAAATATATTTATTACTATTCCGGAATTATCACAACACAACTTAATAATTGGAGAAGATTTAAATTGTACACTAGATCCTTATTTGGACAGATCATCAAAACAACGGAAACTTAAATCGCATTCCAGTGATCTAATAAATGCATATATAGATACTAGTAATATTAAAGATGTTTGGAGAATGCAAAACCCACCTGGACGGGAATACTCATTTTACTCACCTGTGCATAAAATTTATTCAAGAATAGATTATTTTTTGGTAGATTTAAAACTTATCCCATTCACTTATAATTCAAAATATCATAATATTATTATTTCAGATCACGCACCCTTAACTTTTATGTTGAAAATAACTGGTAAAAACAGAAAAAACAGGGACCATTGGAGATTTAACCCACAAATTTTAAAAGACAAAATAAACTCAAGAATACATCACAAAACAGATCAAGATTTTCTTTGAAATAAATGATACGCCAGAAATATCTTCGTCCCTATTATGGGAAACTTTTAAAGCATATCTTTGGGGAATTATGATATCCTCTCAAGCATTTTATAATAAAGAGAATCGGAGGGAACAACAGGCATTGGAAAAGGAGATCAAACAATTAGATACAGAAAACGCTGTTAACCCAACCATAATAAAACATAATAAAATCTTTGCATTGAAATATAAATTAAATAAAATACAGTCAGACCAAGTTGTAAAACTAGACCAATATACTAAACAAAATACAATTTGAATTCGGAGATAAACCACAAAAAATTATTGGCTCGTCAATTATGAAAATTGGAAGGAGAATAATTAATCCATAGGATTAAATCAGTCAAAGGGGAATTATTAGTACAAACTAAAGATATAAATGAGAGATTTTTGCAATATTATAAAAATTTATATTCAGCCAAAACGACAGAAAATCGAATAGGAGTAGAAACATTTAAAAACAATTGTAATTAAAAGGACTGAATTCAGAAAATAGAGAATCACTCAACGCTGAAATAACTACTAATGAAATCGAAGAAGCTATTAGGTCATTAAAAAATGGTAAAACTCCAGGACCAGATGGTATTGGATCATAATTTTATTAAACATTCTATGATATGATAGCTCCACATTTGAAAACACTTTATGAACACATTTATGCACAACAGAAGTTACCAGAAACATTAAATGAATCTATTATAACACTTATACCTAAATTAGATAAAAAATCTGGATGATCCAGGTCATATAGAGCCATAGCTCTTTTAAATACTGATAAAAAAATATTAACTAAAATACTAGCACAAAGACTAAATACAGTGATTAATAAAGTAATTCATTCAGACCAAACAGGATTTATACCAAAACGATACTTCTCAAACAACCTGAGAAGATTATTCAATATTATATACTCGAAAAGAACATTAATAAAGATCTATCAATTATTTTGTTGGATGCAGAGAAAGCTTTCGATCAGATTGAATGGTCTTATTTATTTTCGGTTATGGAAGCTTTTCAGTTGGGAGAGAAGTTTATAACATGGGTTAAGCTACTATATACCAAGCCAACAGCTAGAATATTAATAAATCAAATGTGAACAACTAAATTTAATTTATTCCGTGGCTGTAGACAAGGTTGTCCTCTATCTCCACTACTGTTCGCACTGGCAATTGAACCATTAGCACAGCGCGCTCAGATTACATCCTGAAATATATGGGTATGAAACCAAAGAAACTGAAAATAAAATCTCTTTATACGCAGATGATATATTACTTTATATTACAAATCCGGAAATTAGTATTCCTAACATTAGATTTAATAACTCAATTTGGATTGAGTTCAGGATACAGAATTAATTGGAATAAAAGTGAACTTATGCCAATAATGGGAAACAACTCACATATATTACAACAATATCCTTTTAAGATAGCAAATGAAAAAATCAAATATCTTGGAATTCATGTAACAAAAAGATATGATTCTTTTATTTAAATCTAATTTCCACCCCTATGGAATAAACTACTTAAGAATATCCTACATTGGAAAACAATACCTATTTCAATGCTAGGTGGAATTAATGCGATAAAAATTATTTTTATTCCGCAATTATTATATCTGTTTCAACTGATCCCAATATATCTTCCTAAATTTTTTTTTAAGGAAGTTGACTATAGTTACCAACTTTTTTGGGATTATAAGAGCCATAGAATAAATAAAATATATCTACGTAAATCAAAAATAAATGGAGGTTTTGCATTGCCTAATTTTATGTTTTATTATTAGGCAGTTAATATTAAAAATATGAACTTTTGGTTGGAAGAAGTAGATAAACAACCAAACTGGTTAAAAATGGAAAAGGAAGATTGTTCACCTTTTGAAATTAGCTCAATTTTATTTGCTAATACTAAAATACATAAAACAAGTTATAGAGGAAATCCAATAATAGAAAGTGGCATACGTATTTGGTAACAATTAAAGAAAACATTAAAATTAGAAAGTATACCACTGGATCTTCCCATTGCAAATAACATCACTTTTAAACCTTCAATGATGGATAAAGGTTTTTTAAAATGGAAGAAATATGGAATAAATAAGATGGGTGATCTCTATAGGGAAAGTTTATTCCTTTCATTTCAGGAATTACAACATGGATTATACTCAAAAGAGTACTTTAGATATTTACCAATTAGAGTCTATGTTAAATCAAACACACAGGATTTTAGAAATAGAAAGACAGACATTTTAAATGAATGTCTAAATAAAATATCCGAATACAGAAAAATGAATATCATATATTTATAATATTTTACTGGAAAATGATTTACCAAACTCGGAAATATATAGGCTAGCATGGGAAAACGAATTAGGACAAACAATTAGTGTAGAAGTATGGAATGAAAGTTTACAACATATACACCACTGTTCATTAAATGCCAGACATTCCCTGATACAATTTAAAGTTTTACATAGATTACACTTTTCGAAATCCAAATTAAACAGAATGTTTTCAAATGTTTCTGCTATATGTGATAAATGTCAGCATTTAGAAGCTAATCTAATGCATTCATTCACAAAATGTATAAAAATTACTAATTTTTGGATAATTTTTTTTTACATAATCTCGAAAGTAGTTAATGCAAATTTGACTCCAGACTCAAAATTAATTATATTATGAATAATAGAAACGGATCATCTACTAACAACACAGCAAATAATTTTTATTGGTTATAGTTTAATAATCGGTAAAAAATTAATATTAAGGTTTTGGAAAGGTCCTAAATCCCCCACAATCAAAATGTGGGTTACAGAAATGTCGGAGACACTTCATCTGGAAAGACTAAGACTTGTCCTTTTGGACAAGCTAGATCAATTCAGAGGAATATGGTCTCCATTTATTGAATACTTAAAGGGTCAAGGAGGTCCGGTTTGAGGGCCTGACTGAAGCCTGAATGAAGGAATGGATGAAGAACTATTTATATTAGACCACGCATATATCTCCAATGAAGAATATCTTGCTTTATACTCCACTCATTTTATCGATTTTCTACTTCTATTTTATTTCTTTTTATTATTTCTCTTTACTATTTTCTTTCTGTTATAAAATAATAAAAAATATAGAAGTATAAATAAGAACAACTGTAAACTTTTAAAATATTAAGAATGTATGTGACGAATAATATGTTTTTTTCTTTTTTTGATTTTATGTTATTCCTTCTTAATATGTATTTACTTCTAATAAAAATATTTTACAAAAAAAAAAAATTGCAGCTGATAAAACTTAGGGGTTTATCAGTAGATACCTCTTACGATATTAAGGATGAGGAAACATGAAATTTAATAATGCAAACTTTGCCTATTCATTCAGGCCATGGTAAGGCGGCTGAAGCAGCTCCTACTTACTCGGTCACGAGTGCTGACTGGTGCAGCCTTTGTTCTCGGGCAGCTAGCTCTGCACGATTGTATGGAAAGTTTGTGAACAAAATATGTGAGTTACTTTTAAACGGAAGTAACAGAGGTTTGTGTTGCTTTAAGTTTGTTTGGGCTTAGAGAAGCGATTATGTGATAGCACAATTGACACTGCTTGTGCTGCTTTGTTATTCTCTATAGTTCCATAAGTGGGACAATAAATGATTGATTATTCACCCACTGTTCACTAATGTTATGCAGGGTGTATTTTGTATGACCGCTCTAAAAGCCTACACTCATTGTACAATGGGTATCAATAAATTATTATGCAGATATTCATCTACTGTATTCCTAATGGGAGCAGTATCTTTCAAGTCGATTATGCTTTTAGTCTTTGACTATTTGAGTCTTTACTCAATTTCTGGCTCAGTCTCTGGGTCATAACTGACATTAGGAAAGTTTGTTATTGGAATGATCTCATAAGCAAAATAGGCATGATTGTGTGCATTTGGAGTTGACAGCATACCCACCAGAGCGGAGATTGGGGGTGTTATGAGGTGTACAAGTACACTGAGCTTGCTAATTCCTGTGAGATGAAAGATAGTTTCTTTATTGTTATTTAATAGTATCTGAAGAGATTGCTGATAGCTTATTAGCAGCCAATAGAATGGATATTTCCCTTTCATCATACAGCAAGAGGCTTACATAGTGCGTCTTAAGAAGTTATAAAATTTGGTTGAATATGTCTGGATATTTGCAGACTTCTGAACAGTGTTGCATGAGTTATTGTCTAAATCAAAGTCAATTAGGACTATGGTCTGATTAAGAGCAATGGCCATGTATGCAAGTTAGCATCATGGTATTAATAACCAATGTTTTCTACCATTAATGGTTTATCTGTTTAAGTGTTTCACACACAGATTGGGTTACTGCATGAAACCACAGAGCTTTGAAATCTTCACGTAGTCACTCATGTGACTTTGATATAAAATAGAAAGATTAAACGAGATCTTAACTTTTGAAGTTTGATCTTTATTTTATGAGAAGTTGAAGTGAGGGAATACGTGCCGTCCACTCCCAACCCTACTTCTCATAAAGATCATTCGGTAATTCTAAGCTTGTTAATCTTTCTATAGCTTAAGTTCAGCAGCTAGTCTGTGGTTTCATACAGTTGCTCTGAAGATTGACGTGCATGCGGGCTGGCGGGCTCTTCATGAATTCCCTCACTTCAACTTCTCATAAAATAAAGATCAAAGTTCAAACGGTAAGTTCGCGTTTAATCTTTCTATTTTAATATAGACACTCTTGTAATTTGGCTGCAGATAAAATAAGTCTATGGGGATTTAGTTCCCACAAACTAGTACAGATGCATGACAGGAAGTATTCTAACGGGATGCATCGCAGCCTGGCATATCAACTGCTCTGCTATTCACCTCTTGAACCGGCAGAGGGCAGTGTTCACAGCCCAGTCTAACACAGGCTTGGCACTTCATCTTCATGGTACGTTGCTTTAGTAAGACAGGAAATATTATCAAGGATCCTGTCACCTTGAATATTCCCTTTTCATTGTTCTACCTTCTGAAGATACAGAAGCTTGAAAGCCCAGATATCCAGACTTAAATACAGCTGCTTCTCACGTCTATCAGACTCCTGAACTTATTGTTCCTACAGGGCTGCCGCGTACTCTTACTCATAACTTTACCTCATTCTGTTATTGTCATTCTTTTTTTGTGCACCATTCTGCTCTATTGAGCTTGTATTTATTGTAGTAATATCTTCATGACTGTATGGACATTGCCCCCTGGTGTATTTGACAAGAAACAGATCCAAATGTGAATTGGGATTTTGACCTGGATCAAAAATACAGAAGAGTGATGCAAACAACAAAGTGATAAAGCTGAGTAGCTGGAAGAATACAAAGAAAGCCATCAGCTGTACATGCAGCTTGTGCACTGGAGAGACAGATGGACACTCATTTCACCGTCGGGTACAGATGCATAATACACAAACTCATGATATAATGGGTTACATGGTGGAAGTGTTACCTCTGTATGTTCCCAGAGCAAAAAAGATAATGATGATGGATGCAGCAAAAGATGTTGCTGTGATCACCAGAGCAATTATGGATCAGATAAAGTAGGCATGCAGGTGCAGCAGGCAGTGAAAAAAGCGAATGGTATGTTAGCTTTCATAGCAAAAGGATTTGAGTACAGGAGCAGGGAGGTTCTACTTCAGTTGTATAGGGTCTTGGTGAGACCACACCTGGAGTATTGCGTACAGTTTTGGTCTCCAAATCTGAGGAAGGACATTATTGCCATAGAGGGAGTGCAGAGAAGGTTCACCAGACTGATTCCTGGGATGTCAGGACTGTCTTATGAAGAAAGACTGGATAGACTCGGTTTATACTCTCTGGAATTTAGGAGATTGAGAGGGGATCTTATAGAAACTTACAATATTCTTAAGGGGTTGGACAGGCTAGATGCAGGAAGATTGTTCCCGATGTTGGGGAAGTCCAGGACAAGGGGTCACAGCTTAAGGATAAGGGGGAAATCCTTTAAGACCGAGATCATTGGTTATATTTAAGAGGGAGTTAGATGTGGCCCTTGTGGCTAGGGGGATCAGAGGGTATGGAGAGAAGGCAGGTACGGGATACTGAGTTGGATGATCAGCCATGATCATATTGAATGGCGGTGCAGGCTCGAAGGGCTGAATGGCCTCCTCCTGCACCTAATTTCTATGTTTCTATGTCTATAAAATAGTACTGATTGGGTGGCACCATTCCTGAAACCATTTCATGCTATATTTCACGTTATTCATAATTAAATTAAAAAATAAAATAAAAGCCGCCGTTTTGATACACACTCAGATACTCCAGGCAGCTCCCACTGACCTTACAATGCCCGCGTTACGGGAGGGGGTCGCTGCATGGGAACCGACTTCAAGGGCGAGTTCTTTATCTTGGGGCCCGGCGACTACAAGTCCCTGGGCAATTTCAACCAGAAAATTAGCTCGCTGCGGCGGGTGAACGAGGAGCTGTTGAACCCGGAGATCGGTCTGTTCGAGGATGTGAACAACTAGGATAAGTCCCGCATCCTCCGGGACAATAGACAATAGGTGTAGTAGTAGGCTATTCGGCCCTTGGAGCCAGCACCGCCATTCAATGTGATCATGGCTGATCATCCCAAATCAGTTCCCCGTTCCTGCCTTCTCCCCATATCCCCTGACTCCGCTATCTTTAAGAGCCCTATCTAGCTCTCTCTTGAAAGTATCCAGAGAACCCGCCTCCAGTGCCCTCTGAGGCAGAGAATTTCACAGACTCACAACTCTCTGTGAGAAAAAGTGTTTCCTCGTCTCCGTTCTAAATGGCTTACCCCTTATTCTTAAACTGTGGCCCCTGGTTCTGGACTCCCCCAACAATGGGAACATGTTTCCTGCCTCTAGCATGGCCAAACCCTTAACAATATTATATGTTTCAATAAGATCCTCTCTCATGCTTCTAAACTCCAGAGTGTACAAGCCCAGCAGCTCCATTGTCTCAGCACATGAAAATCCCCCCATTCCGGGAATTAACCTTGTCAACCTATGCTGCACTCCCTCAATAGTAAGAATGTCCTTCCTCAAATTAGGGGACCAAAACTGCACACTATACTCCAGTTGTAGTCTCACTAGGGCCCTGTAAAACTGCAGAAGGACGTCTTTGCTCCTATACTCCACTCCTCTTATTATAAAGGCCAACATGCCATTCTCTTTCTTCACTGCCTGCTGCTGTACCTGCATGCTTACGTTCATAGACTGATGAACAAGGACCCCCAGATCCTGTTGTACTTCCCCTTTTCCGAACTTGAAGCCAGTTAGATAGTACTGTTTTTGATACCAAATTGGATAACCTCACATTTATCCACATTGAACTTCATCTGCCATGCATCTGCCCACTGCCCCAACCTGTCCAAGTCACCCTGCATTCTCATAGCATCCTCTTCACAGTTCACACTGCCACCCAGCTTTGTGTCATCTGCAAATTAGCTAGTGTTACTTTGAATCCCTTCATCCAAATCATTGATGTATATTGTAAATAGCTGCGGTCCCAGACCCGAGCCTTGCGGTACCCCACTAGTCACTGCCTACCATTTGAAAGGTGCCCGTTAAATCCCTATTCTTTGTTTCCTGTCTACCAACCAATTTTCTATCCATGTCAGCACTCTACCCCCAAACCATGTACCCTAATTTTGCCCACTAATCTCCTATGTGGGACCTTATCAAATGCTTTCTGAAAGTCCAGGTACATTACATCCACTGGCTTTCCCTTGTCCATTTTCCAAGTTACATCCTCAAAAAATTCCAGAAGATTAGTCAAGCATAATTTCCCCCTTCATAAATCCATGCTAACTCGGGCCGATCCTGTTACTGCTATCCAAATGTGCGGATATTTCATCTTTTTTTAATTGACTCCAGCATCTTCCCCACCACTGATGTCAGGCGGTCTATTATTGGTAACTGGTCTATTATTCCCTGTTTTCTCTCTCCCCCCTTTCTTAAAAAGTGGGATAACATTAGCTATCCTCCAATCCAGAGGAACTGATCCTGAATATATCAAACATTGGAAAATTATCACCAATGAATCCACGATTCCTTAAGCACCCAGGGATGCAGACCATCAGGCCCTGGGGATTTAGCAGCCTTCAGTCCCATCAGTCCACCCAACACCATTTCCGTCACCCCAAATCCTCTGGCCACTACTTCTTCAGGAAGATTGTTTGTGTCCTCTTAGCGAAGATGAATCCAAAGTACCTATTCAAGTCATCTGTCATTTCCTTGTTCCCCATAATAAATTAACCTTTTTCGGTCTTCAGGGGTCCAACTTTGGTCTTAACTAATTTTTTCCTCTTCACATTCCTAAAGAAGCTTTTACTGTCCTCCTTTATATTCTTGGCTAGCTTACCTTCGTGCCTCATCTTTTCTCCCCTTATTGTATTTTAGTTATATTCTGTTGCCCTTTAAACATTACACAGTCCTCTTGCTGTTAAAGAAGGAACTGCAGATGCTGGAGAATCGAGGGTACACTAAAGGCTGGAGAAACTCAGCGGGTGCAGCAGCATCTAAGGAGCGAAGGAAATAGGTGACGTTTCGGGTCGAGACCCTTCTTCAGACTGGTCAGGGATCAGGGAAACGAGAGATATAGACGGTGATGTGGACAGATAAGGAAATGCAAAAAAGTATCGATGATAAAGGGAACAAGCCATTGTAAGCTGTTTGTAGTGTGAAAATCAGAAGCTAGTGCGACTAGGATAGGGGAGAGATAGAGAGAGAAGGAATACCAGGGCCCGAGGGCTGAGGGAGAGGTGGGAAGGGGAGGAGACAGCAAGGGTTAACAGAATTGAGAAAATTATCGCTCCACATCACCGTCTATATCTCTCGTTTCCCTGATCCCTGACCAGTCTGAAGAAGGGTCTCGGCCAGAAACGTCGTCTATCTCCTTCGCTCCTTTGATGCTGCTGCACCCGCTGAGTTTCCCCTGCCTTTTGTGTACCCATAGTCCTCTTGCTTCCCGCTCATCTTTCCTACGTTGTACTTCTTCTCTTTTATTTTTGTCCTGTCCCTGACATCCCTTGTCAGCCACGGTCGCCCCTTACTCCCTGTGGAATCTTTCTTCCTCCTGGGCATGAACTGATCCTGCACCTTCTGTATTATTCCTAGAAATACCTGCCATTGTTGTTCCACTGTCATCCCTGCTAGGGTATCTTTCCAGTCAACTTTAGCCAGCTCCTCCCTCATGGCCACATAGTCCCCTTTATTCAACTGTAACACTGTCACCTCCGATCTGCCCTTCTCCCTCTCCAATTGTATCTGAAACCGGACCATATTATGGTCACTACTTCCTAATGGCTCATTAACCTCGTTCATTTATTAAATCCGGTTCATTTCATAACAATAAATCCAATTTGCATTCTCCCTGGTAGGCTCCAACACAAGCTGCTCTAAGAGTCCATCACCAAGGCACTCTACAAAGTCCCTTTCTTGGGGGGAGGGATAGATCAGCCATGATTGAATGGCAGAATAGACTTGATGGGCCGAATGGCCTAATTCTGCTCCTATCACTTATGACCTCATGAACAGCTTCATTGGAAACCGTCCTCAACATCCTACTGGCCACACATCATCCTGTTTTGGCCACTCTTATAATTTGGCTGCAGGTAAAATCATTCTATTGGGATTTAGTTCCCAGTAACTAGTACAGATGCACGACAGAAAGTATTCTAACGGGATGCATCGCAGCCTGGAATATCAAGTGCTCTGCTATTCACCACATGAACCTGCAGAGGTCAGTGTTCACAGCCCAGTCTAACACAGGCTTGGCACTTCATCTTCATGGTACGTTGCTTTAGTAAGGCAGGAAATATTATCAAGGATCCTGTCACCTTGACTATTCCCTTTTCTCTTTTCTCTTTTCTACCTTCTGAAGATACAGAAGCTGGAAAGCCCAGATATCCAGACTTAAATACAGCTGCTTCTCACATATATCAGACTCCTGAACGTATTGTTCCTACAGGGCCGCCGCGTACTCTTACTCATAACTTTACCTCATTCTGTTATTGTCATTCTTTTTTTGTGCACTATTTCATATTACATGACAATCTTGCACCATTCTGCTCTATTGAGCTTGTATTCATTGTTGTTATATTTATTGTTGGGGAAGTCCAGAACAAGAATTCGCAGTTTAAGGATAAGGGGGAAGTCTTTTAGGACCGAGATGAGCAAAACATTATTCACACAGAGAGTGTTGAATCTGTGGAATTCTATGCCACACCCTTTGAGAACAATCTAGGTGAACAAAGAGCTGAAGGTATCCCAATTACATCTTTCATTGCATTTTGCTGCTTCATCAAAGTATCAGCTGTCCACCAACACGAAGTGATGGTATAAGATCTCAGGCAGTGGCAAGTGGAATTAACACCCAGATGTTTAAAATCATTATCAATGGTAGTTTAGTCCCATGCTAGCATTCCCATGAACTCTGCGGGTTTTGGGGAAAAAGGGACTAGTAAACTGAAGCAAGGATGTTTAGCATCGTAGTCTACCAGATACTGACATTGTTTTAGATTGATACTGTCCACCTGGGTATCCCCTTGTGTATGGTCCTTTCACACACACAAGTGTGCTCTCTCTCTCTCTCTCTCTCTCTCTCTCTCTCTCTCATGACAATCTGTGTGGGTTGTTGCCCGTATTAGCTGCATAGCTGTGTTATTGTCCCAAGCTGTTGTGCTTTTGATCACAATAGTTACTAACATTAGATAGAGTCCAGTCGTGAGTCTGGGGCTGGGGCAGGCTTGCAATGGGAGGCGTGGATCCATGTTGCTTTTGCTTGTAGCTTCACAGCAGTGTGGGTCATCACAGCACTTGGAACGGTCCTTCCCAACGTGGTGGAAGGCAATTATTTTGCTTGAAAGTCTTTACGAGCACATCATCCCCGGGCAGGTACACGTGGCAGCTTTCACTGGCTGGTTCTTCTGTGCTTTGGTCACCTGTGAATGGAAACTTTGGAGAGATTTAGTTAGTGCAATGCAATGATTCAGTGTGTTCTCATCCATGCTATGAATGTTCCTTGCCTTTGTAGACAGTGGAGCACTTACAGGAAATTTCATTGGCCTCCCCATTAGTTCAAGTTCAAGTTCACGTGAGTTTATTGTCATGTGTCCCTGATAGGACAATGAAAGTCTTGCTTTGCTTCAGCACAACAGAACATAGTAGGCATTGACTACAAAACAGATCAGTGTGTCCACATACCATTATATAAATATGTACACACATGAATAAATAAACTGATCAAGTGCAAATAACAGATAATGGGCTATTGATGTTCAGAGTTTTGTCCGAGCCATGTTTAAGAGCCTGATGGCTGTGGGGAAGTAGCTATTCCTGAACCTGGTCGTTGCAGTCTTCAGGCTCCTGTACCTTCTACCTGAAGGTAGCAGGGAGATGAGTGTGTGGCCAGGATGGTCTGGGTCCTTGATGATACTGCCAGCCTTTTTGAGGCAGCGACTGCGATAGATCCCCTCGATGGTAGGGACGTGTTTACTACTTTTTGTAGTCTTTTCCTCTCCAGGGCACTCAAGTTGCCAAACCAAGCCACGATGCATCCAGTCAGCATGCTCTCTACTGTGCACCTGTAGAAGTTAGAGAGAGTCCTCCTTGACAAACCGACTCTCCGTAATCTTCTCAGGAAGTAGAGGCGCTGATGTGCTTTCTTGTTAATTGCATCAGTGTTCTCGGACCAGGAAAGATCTTCAGAGATATGCGCACCCAGGAATTTGAAGCTCTTGACCCTTTCAACCATTCAACACAGTCCCGTTGATATAAACGGGACTGTGGGTCCCCATCAGGCACGTGCCGTGAGTAATTACTCAGGGTAGGCACTCAGTCCGCTAAAAAAAATATTTTTTTTGTTAAATATTTTTATTAATTGTAAGTACATATTAATAGAAAATACTTTTTACATACATTCGTAATTTTATTAATATTAACATTTAAGACATTTATATTTCTATACATTTTTTTTTTACAAGTAAGAAAAGATAGAGAAAAATAACATAGAGATGAGAAATCAAAAATAAAGAGGTGAATGGAGTATTAAAAAGTTATCCATTGTTGGAGATATATTCATGATTTGTTATACATATTCCTTCATCTATTCTATTATTCAGGTTTCAGTCAGGCTCTCGCATTTTGTCCCTTTAGATATTCAATGTATGGAGACCATATTCCTCTGAAAAGTTCCAACCTGTCCATTAGGACAAGCCTCAATCTTTCCAGATGGAGTGTCTCCGACATTCCTGTAATTCACATTTTGATTGTGGGGGATGTAGGACCTTTCCAGAATTTCAATATTAATTTTTTCCCAATTATTAAACTATAATGCATAAAAAATATTTGATTCATTGTTATTAATTGATCTGTTTCCAGTATTCCCAGTGTTACTAACTTTAAATCAGGAATCAGATTCATATTAACAACATTCGAAATTATCCTAAATATTTCTATCCAAAATGTTGTAATTTTTACACAATTTGTAAATTAGTGTGTCAAGTTAGCTTCTAAGTGCTGACATTTATCACATATGGCAGATACATTTGAAAAAAATATGTAGTTTGGTTTTTGAGTAATGTAGTCTATGTAATATTTTAAATTGTATAAGAGAGTATCTAGCATTTAACGAACCATGGTGTATATGTTGTAAACTTTCATCCCATACTTCTGGTCTAATAATTTGGCCTAATTCGTTTTCCCATGATTGTCTATATATTTCTGTCAATGGGACATCATTTTCCAATAAAATATTATAAATATATGATATCAATTTTTCTGTGTTCGGATGTTTATTTAGGCATTCATCTAAAATTTCTGTCTTTGTATTTCTAATTTCCTGTGTGTTTGCTTTTACAGAGTCTCTAATTTGTAAATATCTAAAATAATCTTTTGAATGTAATCCATAAATTTGTTGTAATTCTTGAAATGAAAGGAAAGAATTTTCCCTGCAGAGATCCCCGTCTTATTAATTCCCTTATTTTTCCATTGTGAAAAAGCCTTTGTCCATCATTGAGGGTTTAAATGTACCATTATTTACAATGGTAAGGGCTAGTGGTATACATTCCAATTTTAATGTTTTTTTAATTTGTTTCCAGATACGTATTCCACTTTCTATTATAGGGTTTTCGCTATAGGTTTTCTTACCTAGATTAATAATGGCAAATATTATCGAACTAATTTCAAAAGGCGAACAATCTTCTTTTTCCATTTTAAACCCAAATTGGTTGTTTATCTGTCTCTACTAACCAAAAATTCATATTTTTAATATTAACTGCCCAGTAATAAAACATAAAGTTTGGAAGTGCTAGACCTCCATTTATTTTTGATTTACATAAATGTTTTTTATTTATTCTATGGCTCTTATAATCCCAGATAAAGTTGGTAACTAAAGAATCCACCTTCCTAAAGAAATTTTTAGGAAGATATATCGGAATCAATTGGAAAAGATATAGTAATTGCGGAAGAAAAATCATTTTTATTGCATTAATTTTACCTAGCATTGAGATAGGTGGTGTTTTCCAATATAAAATGTTCTTATTTAATTTATTCAATGAGAGTGGGAAGTTGGATTTAAATAAAGAATCGAATCTTTTTGTTACATAAATTCCAAGATATTTAATTTTTTCGTTTGTTATCTTAAAAGGAAATTGTTGTAATATATGTAAGTTATTTACCATTATTGGCATGAGTTCACTTTTATTCCAATTAATACTATATCCTGAAAAAGATCCAAATTCAGTTATTAATTTTAATAAATTTTGGATACTAATTTCCGGTTTTGTAATATAAAGTAATACATCATCCGCATATAAGGAGATTTTTTATTTTCAGTATCTCTGGTATCATACCCATATATTTCAGGATGTGATCTCACACATTGAGCTAATGGTTCTATTGCAAGTGCAAACAGTAGTGGGGATAAAGGGCAACCTTGTCTGCAGCCTCGAGATAGATTAAATTTAGTTGATAGCATTTGATTTGTTATTTTTCTGGCTGTTGGATTAGTGTATAATAATTTGACCCAAGTAATAAACTTCTCTCCCAATTTAAAAGTTTCCATAACCGAAAACAAGTAAGACCATTCCACCTGGTCGAAGGCTTTCTCTGCATCTAACGAAATAACTACTAGAACTCTATTAATACCTCTTTTCGAATATATAATATTAAATAAACGTTTCAGGTTATATGAGGAATATCGTTTTGGTATAAATCCTGTTTGATCGGGGTAAATTAATTCAATAATAACTGTACTTAGCCGTTGTGCTAATATTTTAGTTAATATCTTTTCATCAGTATTTAAAAGAGCTATTGCTCTAAATGATCCTGGGTCATCCAGATCTTTGTCTATTTTAGGTATAAGTGTTATAATAGATTCATTTAACGTTTCTGGTAGTTTCTGCTGGGTATAAATATATTCATAGAGTGTCTTCAAGCGTAGTGCAATCAGATCATTTATAAAATTCGGAGCCAATACCATCTGGTCCCGGTGTTTTACCATTTTTTAATGATCTGATAGATTCTTCGATTTCTTTTACTGAAATTTCAGCATTTAGTGATTCTCTATATTGTGAATCCAACCCATTCAGATGACATTTTTTTTAAAATGCTTCTATTCCTATCCTGTTTTCTGTCATTTTAGCAGAGTATAAATTTTTATAATATTACAAAAATCTCTCATTAATATCTTTAGGTTCTACTAAGGGTTCGCCATTATGTGATTTAATCCTATGGATTATTTTTTCTCCCTCCAATTTCCTTAATTGGCGAGACAATAATTTTTGAGGTTTATCTCCAATTTCAAACTGTAATGTTTAGTGTATTGTTAGAGTTTAACAACTTGATCTGAATATATTTTATTTAATTTATATTTCTGTGCTGTGATTTTATTATGTTTTGTTATGGATGGATTAGCTGCATTCTCTGTATCTAATTGTTTAATCTCCTCATCTTAATCTCCTAATTAAAAAAAAAAATTAAACCGCGCATGCGCAGATTATTCGCTCCGTTAAATAAATAAATAAATAAATAAATAAATAAATAAATAAACAGTGACATTTCAATTTGCCCAAGGCTTCCTAGTCCTAGACCAATTGGGGGAACAGTTCCTTTCACAGCGTGTGGAGAGTTTGTATCAGGGGTAAAGTTGTGCGGAGGGCACGAGTGTTGAGAAGGAGGGTGTTGGGGGTACTGCCAGAAACTTACTCACTCACCGCTGCCGCAGCACTCTGGGCATGAAGCCCCCACACTGTAGCGGGGGATAGAAGCAGCTCGGGTAGCTGCGAGCGGCCGCCGGTACCCGACAGCAGAACTGGCCGCCACTTCAGCACCTTCTGCCGGCCCGCTCACCTTTGGCAGTGCTCTCCATTGGAACACCTGTTGCCTGCCGTACGGCGAATTCAATCATGTCAGCGGCTTCTTGCAAATCCTTAAATTCCCACAGCCGAGTAACCTCAATCGCGCTGTCAGAATTTAAGGACATGAGTGAGGCCAGCGAGCGGCAGGAGAGAGGTTTGGTGACGGAGAGCTGCCAGAGGTGAGCGGGGACCGGCAGAAGGAGCTAAGGTGGCGGCTGGTTCCACTGACCGGCCCGGCAGCCGCTCAGCCACCCGAGCTGCTTCCCTCCCACCCCCCCCCCCCCCGGCCTCAATGCTGTGGCATTCCACGCCTCCATGCAAGGAGCATCGCAAGTGGCATTATCCCGATCCCCTCATTCATAACATTCGTGCCCTCCCCGCAACTTTACCCCGGGCCAGACTCCCCAAACACTGTGAAAGGAGCTCCCCCCCACCACACCCCGGGAAATATGGTATATAAAAACATAAACACAAAATGTACTTACCACATTATTGGTACACAAGCTCCATTCTTCTCTCTTTGTTACCTAACATACACTTAAAATATTGACAAACCATATTTGAAAACCCCGCCAAGAAACTTGCTCTGCACATGCGCAGTAGACCGATGCGCATGCGCAGTGCTGCAAAGGCAGAATTTCACCTGCCTTCAGCCCCGATTGTCATTGATGGCTTCAGGCAGCGCTGACAGCACGTGGGCTGCATAGACCTTCAAGGGTTATTACCATGTTATAATTTTAGTCAGGGTAGGCAGTGCCTATCTTGCCTACCCTGACGGCACGTGCCTGGTCGCCATCCTACTCCTTCCAAAGTCCACAATCAGTTCCTTGGTTTTGCTGGTGTTGAGCGCCAGGTTATTGTGCTGGCACCTTATGGACAGTTGCTCGATCTCTCTTCGATACTCTGACTCATCCCCATCGGTGATATGTCCCACTACAGTGGTGTCATCAGCGAACATGATTATGGAGTTCGCACTATGACCGGCTACGTAGTCATGAGTATAGAGTGAGTATAGCAGGGGGCTGACCACGCAGCCTTGAAATGCTCATCTTGTGCTGATTTTTATTGAGTCTGACACATTTCCACCAATACGAACAGACTGTGGTCTGAGAATGAGGAGGATCCAATTGCAGAGGGATGCTCAGAGACCCAGTTCTGCGAGTTTGGAAACCAGCTTGGAAGGGATGATTGTATTAAATGCCGAGCTGTAATCAATGAATAACAGCCTGACATATGAGTTTTTGTTGTCCAAGTGGTCCAGAGCGGAGTGGAGAGCCAGCGAGATCGCATCCACCATTGATCTGTTGTGGAGGTAAGCGAACTGCCGTGGGTCCAGGTTTTTGTCGAGGTAGGAGTTGATTTGAGCCATGATCAACCTCTCAAAGCACTTCATCACCACAGGCGTTGGTGCCACAGGTCGATAGTAATTGAGGTGGTCATTACTATTTCATATGGAGTTAACCCTGTACAATTAGGGCTAGATCTCGTTATCATTAGGGCTATTGGCAAGACTTCAGGTAACTTTAAACCTGTCTCATTACATAATTTAGCCAATTTAGTCTTGAGTATCCCATTTTGTTTTCAACTGCCACTGATGATTGAGGGTGATATGGGCAGGGCAAATGTTGTTTGTACTGAAGTCCCTTCATTAGTTCCTTTACAAATAAACCAGTAAAGTGGGATCCATTGTCACTTGACATAACCTCTGCAATGCCAAATCCCAGTACTACTTCTTTCAGTAGCACCTTGGCTACGGTTGTGGCATCACTGGGGCGAGAGGCGAAGGCTTCTACACATCCGCAAAAGAAGTCTACAATTACCAACACATACTTTTTACTCATACATTCAGGCATTTGTGTAAATCTATTTGTATAGTTGGAGTTGCGAGGTAGGCTATACACTGTTATTTTCTGTGTTATGTGTATGGCATGTCATACACTTTCAGTAACTCTTATCAGTAAAAGCAGTGAAACCCAGCCCTTACCAGGCACTCTATCAGTAAAAGCAGCAAAACCCAGCACATTCTAGGTTGCTTGAATAATACCATTCATCCCCCCCCCCATCTTTGGCAACATGCGTGAAGTAAAGACACACTTGTGCCAACCAGGGTAGAAGTTGCTTAGGGGCAACTGTGGAGATCCAAAGATCATTTGGCAATTGAAAACATTTTGCATCTATCCACAATTGGCACTCAGAAACATCGGTAGCAGCTTCTATGTCTTTTATTTCATTAATTGCGGGCCCTGGGGAATCACAATTTCCCAGACACTGGGGGATTACTGCTTTAATTTTGAGGGTGGCTGCTGCTCGGGCTGCTACATCAGCTCAGGCATTGCCTAAGGAGATGTCATCCTGACCCATAATGTGTGCAGAACATTTCACTGCCACCATCTCTCCATGATATCATGCAATAAAGTCTCTTGAAGCAAACCTGTGAAGTCTGTAACTTTTCATTTTTCCTTTTCTTTCCCTCTAAATTAATGTCCTGCACAGAATTATCCTTGTTGATCTTTATGATCAACATTGATAGCAAGAAAGGATAATAATATTTTCTCTCAATAAGCTTTTACACAAATGGAGCCTTATATGTTATTTTTGGTTGGAATCCGTTCTTCAGCAAGCAAAGAGATACCTCATTTTGCATGCAAAGGAATATGGGCACAAACCAAATATTCTAATCAGATAAGGAAGCTTGTTTAAATACAGCAGCAAATTCACTGTTTTCTGTGTGAAAGTTGTTCATCGATTTCATACTCCAATTTCACCCTCATCCTATCTGATCCCACACTTTATTAGTATATTCATAGTTTTTAATACTACAAAAATAGTTAGTAAGGAATTTGTCTACCTTTTAATACTTTTTTATTTATCATTATATGCATTTACAATTCTTGTGTTTCCTTCTCTTCGAAGGTTCTGTCTGAGTGATGCATACATAGTGACAACAGCGACTAAAATAATAATGGCATATTATAAAATGTTCATAAAGAGCCCTCCAGCACAGTTTCCAAGATCAGGGAGCCACTCCCACCAGACAAGGTGTTTAATTTCTGAGATCTGATGCAAGGTGTGGATATGGCCATGAATAATCCTTACATCACTTTCAATTTGTTTGTCTGGGTTAGGGAAGAAACCGCAGGATGCGTTATGTGTTGCACACACCCTTCCCTGGGCCACTAGGAGAAAGTCCAGAGTTATCCGATATTGAATAACCATCTTGAACAGTGACTGGACTTCAGTGAAGGGCCAAAATCACATCTACCGTCCTGTTCTCCACCTATTCCATGGTGGCTGAAGTACTGATGCTTGCTTTCTCCAGCTCATTTACTCCCAGGCCAGGTCTCAGAGTGCGTAGTAATCTGTGCAACCCTGTATTGCAGACAACAAGTGAGTTTTCAACCTCTCTCCTGCGTCCACGCTTCACTGGGGATGGCTGACTGATTCCTGATCAAATGAGTCTGGATGGTTTTAACTCCCCAGGCATTAGGGGCTACTTATCCCATAGTATAGGTCCCAATCTAATTGGTAGGTAGGGATTCATAAGCATTGTCACCACATATCCAGAATACCCCGTGCTGAACAACCGTAGGGTGCTGCTCAGTTCAGTTCCGGCAAAATAACTTCCAGAGTGTGTGTGTGTGTGTGTGTGTGTGTGTGCGTGCGTGCGTGCGTGCGTGTGTGTGTGTGTGTGCCATAGAATACTGCATGTGTGCCACAATCTAGGTGAACAAAGAGCTGAAGGTATCACAATTACATCTTTCATTGCATTTTGCTGCTTGATCAAAGTATCAGCCGTCCACCAACACAAAGTGATGGTATAAAATCTCTGGCAGTGGCAAGTGGAATTAACACCAAGATGTTTAAAATCATTATCAATGGTAGTTTAGTCCCATGCTAGCATTCCCATGAACTCTGCGGGTTTTGGGGAAAAAGGGGCTAGTAAACTGAAGCGAGGATGTTTAGCATCGTAGTCTACCAGATACTGACATTATTTTAGATTGATACTGTCCACCTGGGTATCCCCTTGTGTATGGTCCTTTCACACACACAAGTGTGCTCTCTCTCTCTCTCTCTCTCTCTCTCTCTCTCTCTCTCTCTCTCTCTCACTCTCATGACAATCTGTGCGGGTTGAAGCCTATATTAGCTGCATAGCTGTGTTATTGTCCCAAGCTGTTGTGCTTTTGATCACAATAGTTACCGACATTAGATAGAGTCCAGTCGAGAGTCTGGGGCTGGGGCGGGCTTGCAATGGGAGGCGTGGATCCATGTTGCTTTTCCTTGCAGCTTCACAGCAGTGTGGGTCATCACAGCACTTCGGATGGTCCTTCCCAACGTGGTGGAAGGCAATTATTTTGCTTGAAAGTCTTTACGAGCACATCATCCCCCGGGCAGGTACACGCGGCAGCTTTCAATGGCTGATTCTTCTGTGCTTTGGTCACCTGTGAATGGAAACTTTGGAGAGATTTAGTTAGTGTAATGCAATGATTCAGAGTGTTCTCATCCATGCTATGAATGTTCCTTGCCTTTGTAGACAGTGGAGCAATTACCGGAAATTTCACTGGCGTCCACATTACTATTTCATATGGAGTTAACCCTGTACATTTAGGGCCAGATCTCATTATCATTAGGGCTATTGGCAAGACTTCAGGCCACTTGAAACCTGCCTCATTACATAATTTAGCCAATTTATTCTTGAGTATCCCGTTTTGTCTTTCAACTGCCACTGATGATTGAGGATGATATGAGCAGGATAAATGTTGTTTGTACTGAAGTCCCTTCATTAGTTCCTTTACAAATAAACCAGTAAAGTGGGATCCATTGTCACTTGACATAACCTCTGCAATGCCAAATCCCAGTACTACTTCTTTCAGTAGCACCTTGGCTACGGTTGTGCCCTCACTGGGGCGTGAGGCGAAGGCTTCTACCCATCCGCAAAAGAAGTCTACAATTACCAACACATACTTTTTACTCATACATTCAGGCATTTGTATAAATGTATTTGCATAGTTGTAGTTGTGAAGCTGTTATACTGTTATTTCCCGTATTATATTTATGGTATGTCATACACTTTCAGTAATTCTTATCAGTAAAAGCAGAAAAACCCAGCCCTTCTCAGGAACTATCAGTAAAGCAGCAAAACCCAGCACATACCAGGTTGCTTGAATAATACCATTCACCCCCCCCTTTGGCAGCATGCGTGAAGTAAAGACACACTTGTGCCAACCAGGGTAGAAGTTGCTTAGGGGCAACTGTGGAGATCCAAAGATCACTTGGCAATTTAAACCATTTTGCATCTATCCACAATTGGCACTCAGAAACATTGGTAGCAGCTTCTATGTCTTTCATTTCATTAATAGAGGGCCCTGGGGAATCACAATTTCCCAGACACTGGGGGATTACTGCTTTAATTTTGAGGGTGGCTGCAGCTCGGGCTGCTACATCAGCTCAGGCATTGCCTAAGGAGATGTCATCCTGACCCATAGTGTGTGCGGAACATTTCACTGCCACCCTCTCTCCATGATATCATGCAGAAAGGTTGAACAAGTTTGGCCTTTATTCTTTGGAGCGCAGAAGGTTAAGGGGAGACTTGATAGACGTCTTTAGAATGATGAGAGGGATAGACAGAGTTGACGTGGATAAGCTTTTTCCATTGAGAGTAGGGAAGATTCAAACAAGAGGACATGATTTCAGAATTAAGGGACAGAAGTTTAGGGGTAACATGAGGGGGAACATCTTTACTCAGAGAGTGGTAGCTGTGTGGAATGAGCTCCCAGTGGAAGTGGTGGAGGCAGGTTCAGTTTTATCATTTAAAAATAAATTGGATAGGTATATGGACGGGACAATAATGCAGAGCTATGGTCTGCGTGCAGGCAGATGGTACTAGGTGAGAATACGTGTTCGGCACGGACTAGAAGGGCCGAGATGGCCATTTTCCGTGCTGTAATATTATATGCTACGTGTTATAATGAAGACTCTTGAAGCAAACCTGTGAAGTCTGTAACTTTTCATTTTTCCTTTTATTTCCCTTTAATTAATTAATTTAAATTCCTTCCACAGAATTATCCTTGTTCATCTTTATGATCAACACTGATAGCAAGAAAGGATAATAATATTTTCTCTCAATAAGCTGTTGCACAAATGGAGCCATATATGTAAATTTTGGTTGGAATCCGTTCTTCAGCAAGAAAATAGATACCTCATTTTGCATGCAAAGGAATATGGGCACAGACCCAATATTCTAATCAGATAAGGAGCAAATTCACTGTTTTCTGTGTGATATCATGCAATAAAGTCTCTTGAAGCAAACTTGTAATTTTTCCTTTTCTTTCCCCCTAAATTAATGTCTTCCACAGAAGTTGTCAACAAAGTTGTTCATCGATTTCATACTCCGATTTCAGCCACATCCTCTCTGATCCCACACATTGTTAGTATATTCATAGGTTTTTAATACTACAAAAATAGTTAATGTAATGCGTCTACCTTTTAATACTTTTTAATTTATCATTACAAACTTTTACAATTCTTGTGTTTCCTTCTCTTCGTACGTTCTGTCTGAGTGATGCATACATGGTGACAACAGCGACTAAAATAATAATGGCATATTATAAAATGTTCATAAAGAGCCCTCCAGCACAGTTTCCAAGGTCAGGGAGCCACTCCCACCAGTCAAGGTGATTAATTTCTGAGATCTGATGCAAGGTGTGGACATGGTCATGAATAATCCTTACATCACTTTCAATTTGTTTGTCTCGGTTAGGGAAGAAACAGCAGGATGCGTTAAGGGTTGCACACACCGTTCCCTGGGCCACTAGGAGAAAGTCCAGAGTTATACGATATTGAATAACCATCTTGGACAGTGACTGGACTTCAGTGAAGGGCCAAAATCACATCTACCATCCTGTTCTCTACGTATTCCATGATGGCTGAAGTACTGATGCTTGCTTTCTCCAGCTCATTTACTTCCAGGCCCGGTATCAGAGTGCGTAGTAATCTGTGCAACCCTGTATTGCAGACAACAAGTGAGTTTTCAACCTCTCTCCTGCGTCCACGCTTCTCTGGGGATGGCTAACTGATTCCTGATCAAATGAGTCTGGATGGTTTTAACTCCCCAGGCATTAGGGGATACTTATCCCATAGTATGGGTCCCAATCTAATTGGTAGGTAGGGATTTATAAGCATTGTCACCACTTATCCAGAATACCCCGTGCTGAACAACCGTAGGGTGCTGCTCAGTTCAGTTCCGGCAAAATAACTTCCAGAGGGGGGGGGGGGGGGTGTGTGGTGTGTGTGTGTGTGTGTGTGTGTGTGTGTGTGTGTGTGTGTGTGTGTGTGTGTGTGTGTGTGTGTGTGTGTGTGTGTGTGTGTGTGTGTGTGTGTGTGTGTGTGTGTGTGTGTGTGTGTGCCGTCGAATACTGCATGTGCACCACAATCTAGGTGAACAAAGAGCTAAAGGTATCCCAATTACATCTTTCATTGCATTTTGTTGCTTAATCAAAGTATCAGCTGTCCACCAATACGAAGTGATGGTATAAGATCTCAGGCAGTGGCAAGTGGAATTATCACCAAGATGTTTAAAATCATTATCAATGGTAGTTTAGTCCCATGCTAGCATTCCCATGAACTCTGCGGGTTTTGGGGAAAAAGGGACTAGTAAACTGAAGCGAGGATGTTTAGCATCGTAGTCTACCAGATACTGACATTGTTTTAGATTGAAACTGTCCACCTGGGTATTCCCATGTGTATGGTCCTTTCACACACACAAGTGTGCTCTCTCTCTCTCTCTCTCTCTCTCTCTCTCTCTCATGACAATCTGTGTGGGTTGTTGCCCGTATTAGCTGCATAGCTGTGTTATTGTCCCAAGCTGTTGTGCTTTTGATCACAATAGTTACTGACATTAGATAGAGTCCAGTCGTGAGTCTGGGGCTGGGGCAGGCTTGCAATGGGAGGCGTGGATCCATGTTGCTTTTCCTTGTAGCTTCACAGCAGTGTGGGTCATCACAGCACTTTGAACGGTCCTTCCCAACGTGGTGCAAGGCAATTATTTTGCTTGAAAGTCTTTACGAGCACAACATCAGCCGGGCAGGTACACGCGGCAGCTTTCACTGGCTGGTTCTTCTGTGCTTTGGTCACCTGTGAATGGAAACTTTGGAGAGATTTAGTTAGTGTAATGCAATGATTCAGCGTGTTCTCATCCATGCTATGAATGTTCCTTGCCTTTGGAGACAGGAAATGTCATTGGCCTCCCATTAGTATCTCATATGGAGTTAACCCTGTACATTTAGGGCTAGATCTCATTATCATTAGGGCTATTGGCAAGACTTCAGGCCACTTGAAACCTGCCTCATTACATAATTTAGCCAATTTAATCTTGAGTATCCCATTTTGTCTTTCAACTGCCACTGATGATTGAGGGTGATATGGGCAGGAAAATGTTGTTTATACTGAAGTCCCTTCATTAGTTCCTTAACAAATAAACCAGTAAAGTGGGATCCATTGTCACATGACATAACCTCTGCAATGCCAAATCCCAGAACTACTTCTTTCAGTAGCACCTTGGCTACAGTTGTGGCATCACTGGGGCGAGAGGCGAAGGCTTCTACACATCCGCAAAAGAAGTCTACAATTATCAACACGTACTTTTTACTCATACATTCAGGCATTTGTGTAAATCTATTTGCATAGTTGGAGTTGCGAAGCAGGCTATACACTGTTATTTCCTGTGTTATGTTTATGGCATGTCATACACTTTCAGTAACTCTTATCAGTAAAAGCAGAAAATCCCAGCCCTTACCAGGCACTCTATCAGTAAAAGCAGCAAAACCCAGCACATACCAGGTTGCTTGAATAATACCATTCATTCCACCCCCCCCCCCCCCCCCACTTTGGCAGCATGCATGAAGTAAAGACACACTTGTGCCAACCAGGGTAGGAGTTGCTTTGGATCTGTCTTCACTAAGGAGGACAATCGTCCTGATATAGTAGTGGCCAGATGATCTGGGGTGACGGAGGAACTGAAGGAAATCCACATTAGGCAGGAAATGGTGTTGGATAGACTGGTGGGACTGAAGGCTGAGAAATCCCCAGGGCCTGATGGTCTGCTTCCCAGGGTATTTATGGAAGTGTCTCTAGAAATCGTGGATGCATTGTTGATAATTTTCCAATGTTCTATAGATTCAGGATCAGTTCCTGTGGATTGGAGGGTAGCTAAAGTTATCCCACTTTTAAAGAAAGGCGGGAGAGAAAAACACAGGGAATAGTAAGATTAAACGAGAACTTACCAGTTTGAAGTTTGATCTTTATTTTATGAGGAGTCGAGTTGAGGGACTACGTGAATAGAAGCCCGTACAGCCGTTGGTGCGTCAATCTTCAAAGCAGCGGAATGAATTCACAGCTAACAATGACTGAAGTATAGTGGTAAGATGATAAAACTAGAACTACCAGATGAGATCTATGAGGGTGGGAGCGGAGGGCACGTAGTCCCTCAACTCGACTCCTCATAAAATAAAGATCAAACTTCAAACTGGTAAGTTCTCGTTTAATCTTACTATTTTACTTCGGAGTCACGTGAGTGACTACGTGAAGTCTTCAAAGCACTGTGAATTCACGCCGCAGACCCAAATCCGACGTTCACACTGCCTGGATTGACTCAAAAGTCGTTAACAATCAATCATGCATCAGTAATACATTTTTTAAATGAAATAACAGTTTATTTACAAACAAATCATAACAAACCCCTCTAACTCGGGGGAAAAGTGTAACAGTACTGAAACCAGAATCAGCAAACACCCCGAGCCTTGAAATCGGCTTGTGATAAAACCTCTGAAAAGTTAGCTCACTGGACCATCCTGCGGCCGCGAGGACATGGTCTATTGGCAAGTCCATCGCCCTTGCCGCGGAAGTTGATGCTGCCCTGGTGGAATGAGATTTGAATTTATCAGTATCAATTCCAGCACTTGCCAGGACCTGCTTTAGCCACCTTGAAATCGTTTGCACCGACACCTTACTGTGTGTTTTTTTGTGACTAATAAACAAAGCCAACTCTGTTCCTCTAAGAGGTTTAGTAATCTCAATGTAACGAGATAAATGTGAGACTACACACAAGCGATCATCTGCGGGGTATGCTGAAAACACAATCTTACATCCTGTCATGCCTCTTCTATTATGTTTAAGCAAATCATAGACATAGCCGTAGCTTTTCCAACATTTGTACACGTTGAGCTGAAACCAACGCCATAAGCATGACCACCTTCATAGATAATTTGGCTACTGATAGGCTTGTAACCGGAGCCCACTGGCGAAGAACCATAAAAACCTCACTCACATTCCAAATACCGGCATACCTGGGTTTAGGAGGATTAGAATTGAAAAACTCACTTCATGAATCGTGAAACTAACGGATGGGTCCCTACTGTATGCAATTCTGCATTCATAGGTAAATAAGAAAACAGAGCACTTCTGGCTGAATTAATCGCACTGTAACTTAATTTTTTGGTCAAAATAAAGAGTTGACAAACTCCAATACGTCCGTGATCCCTGCAGTGTGATATACAATATTCTGCTGTAGGCAGAATTGCTCCCACTTCCTTATATAGGTGATATATTGCTGCTGTGTACTATCCCTGCAGGCCGACGTGAGAACATCCACAGTCCGATGAGACAGTCCTCTCCCCAGGATTGGCCTCCTTAAAATCTTCAAATTAACAGATCAATACGATCATATAAAGGATGTTGATCCCCATTGACTGGATTTACCAGTAGATTTTTATTCTTGGGCATAAGCATGTAAGGCTCCCTAGCCATTTGTAATACAACGGGAAACCATGCTTGTGTAGGCCAATCTGGCACTACCAATACCCCTGAAGCGGAGTCCTCCTTGATCTTTTGCAAACATCTGCTGATGAGACAGAATGGAGGAAATACATACACAAACATTCCTCCCCAATGCAGCGAAAATGCATCCACTGCTACTGCCCCAAGATCTGGTTCCCATGAAACATATCTAGGTAACTGATGATTTAATCGAGATGCAAACAAGTCAATATCTGGTAATCCATACTGATCAATCATTTGGTTAAATACATCCTGATTTAACATCCATTCAATGTTGTCATTAAACTGACGTGACCTCTTCCTGGCAAATAAAGTGCTGAAAGCCAGATATTTTGGTCAATACACCAGCTCCAAATCTGGTTAGCCAGTCTATCACAAGACTGTGACTTAACTCCACTGCTGTGGTGTTGTCAATCTGACCTGCACATGCAGATCCCTCCTTGTAGAACAATAAGCTTTGAGCCCATACCAGGTGCCTAACAACTCTAAATAATTAATCCCTCTTAATTGAGGAAGCGATGTCTCATCCACATTCCATCTGCCTCCACAACTAGAAGACATATCTGTTGCACCCCAACCCAGTGCACTTACATCAGTCTGTAATATCAGTGACGGTGATTCCACCAAAACCTTCCTTAGATTTTTTTAAACATGTACTATCCACCATTGTATGTCAGCAATCGCCCCAGCTGACAACTGCATAGGCCTATCAAAAATGGCCCCTTTGTATTCTCAGTGCCTGTTCCTTTGATCGTTGTAATTGTTGATAATGCAGAGGAACATACTGCACAGCTGGAAAGGCTGCAACAACTTCCCAATTAAACTGGCTACTTGTCTAATCGAAGGCCGTTGTTCTCCAACGAGATTAACACAGTCCTCAATTATCTGATTCAATTTATCCCTGGGCAAAGTTACCAACATGTGATTGGAATTAATGGTAAATCCCAGATAATCAATAATTTGGACTGGTGATAATTTAGATTTATCTGGGTAAATAACAAATCCCATTTGTTCAAAAGTGATTTTAACAACTGAAACTGATGATTGAGTTTCAGCATGAGTCTTTCCAACAATCAGAATATCATCTAAATAGGCCATTACCACATGCCCCTGAGCTCTAAGTAATGCTAACACAGGTTTTACCAATTTAGTAAATAATCTAGGAGCTGAAGTTAATCCATTCGGCAATGCCCTGAATTGCCACAGCTCAGTCATCCAAATTAATTTCAAATAACTTCTATCATCACCATGAATAGACACTGCGTAATACGCATTCTTTAAATCAATGGTTGCCATATAATACCCTTTGGACACTAGATGTTTGCCCGTGGTAAAGGTCTCCATTTTGAAATGCCTATAACAAACAAATTTGTTCAAATTCGATAAATCCAGAATAATTCTACATCCCCCAGTATTTTTAGATCTGGGAAATATACTTGACAGAAATTGTTGACTTTGATAGACAGAAGGCTCAATTACCCCTTTCTTATGTAACAACTGAATCTCTGCTTGAATAAGCACATTTTCCTCATCTGAAAAAATAAGTTTACGACTAGGAAAATGTTGATTAGGTAGACTGTCCTTAGAGTAAAATTCAAATTTTCACCCCTTCAATACACTAAGTATGAACAAATCTGATGTCAACTGCTGCCATTGTTTGAGAAACAATTTTAACCTTCCCCAATTTGAACAGGAACATCAGTTAATTCATCGTCTGTCAATGTTATATTCCTTACCTGCATCTTTCCTTGCGGACCTTGTTGTCCTCGACTTCTTGTAGAGAACCTTTTTTGCCTTGCTTGCCAGCTGGCTTAATGAGGGCCATGGTTTTAACAACCTCATGACAGTCTTTGACCCTTTTTGCAAGGTTACCACCAAACAACAGATTTCGTGGTGGTACACTGGTCGGTTTGCACAAACTCGCCAAATTCGGATTAGCACTGGCCTAATAGCGGCCCTCCCGATATTATTAATTTCAAAATGCATTACAAAGGAATCCCAGTTCATCCTGGTGTGCTTCAACCATATCGCTTGTATCAATAACTTTCACCACAGCTGTAATACCTGCTGACAACAGTTTAAGCACTTTTTTTAAACTTCATCTCCTGGGCCCTAGCAGGCATACCCATCTATGACCAAATTTGGTGATTAACCACCGGTACCTTCAGGAGATCACAATTAACAGGAGCTCTATAGTTTTTTGCTACTTCATCCATAGCTAGCTCCTGTAACTGGTGGGAGAGCATATACTGAATTGCTTCGGCCAATTCTACATCAATCGCCTTTCCTGCCTCTCTACGCTCAGCAAACTTCCCAGCAATGTTCGGGATTAACTCCAACTGAACTCCTTTACTGCTCTCCCCCAGCATAGAATCAATGTCAGCAAACTGCACTGATAGAACATCCTCCTCACAGGCAGGATAGTTCTGCAGCCCTGAAACAGGTGCTGCTAGCACAAGCTCTCCATCAGCCTGGCTTGGGCACCACTCCTCCTCACGGAGCTGGTCCCTGTCGAGCATTCTTTTGTAATAGAATCTCGACCTGGGAGAGCCGTGAGAAAACGGACTCTCCTATGGAGGGTATAACCTCCAGGCCCGACTCATCTACGGGCCACAGAGACTTGCCAGTGGCCTTCCGCCCTACTGACAAGCCTCCACTGCCCCCCGGCAGTGGGTCCGCAACCACTGGCTGTGTAGCCAGCACCGGACCAGGTGTACCAGACGGGCCTCCATCCTCAACACTCTCCTGGCCACTTTTCCTTTCTACCCCCAGAGCGTCTCGCCGACACCTTCTTCACTTTCTGCAACATATCTACCAGAACTCCAAACCGTCGCAGAAAATGACCTGTGGTAAAATTTTTAAAAAACCTTACCTCCGTTTAAACTTGTTAACGAAGAACTGCAGATGCTGGAGAATCGAGGGTAAAGTCTGAAGAAGGGTCTCGACCCGAAACGTCGCCCATCTCCTTCGCTCCTTAGATGCTGCTGCACCCGCTGAATTCTCCAGCTTTTCGTGTAACCCTCGGTTTAAACTTACCGCTCGGAGGAGCGCTGCTGCTCCAACCGGCCGACTGCACCAGCGTCTGACGTCATGACGCACCAACGGCTGTACGGGCTTCTATTCACGTAGTCACTCACGTGACTCCGAAGTAAAATTATAGACCAGTTAGCCTGACATCGGTGGTGGGGAAGATGCTGGATTCAATTTTAAAAGATGAAATAGCAGCACATTTGGATAGCTGTAACAGGTTCGGTCCGAGTCAGCATGGATTTATGAAGGGGAAATCTTGCTTGACAAATCTTCTGGAATTTTTTGAAGATGTTACTAGGAAAATGGACAAGGGAGAGCCAATGGATGCAGTGTACCTGGACTTTCAGAAAGCATTTAATAAGGTCCCTCATAGGAGATTAGTGGGCAAAATTAGGGCACATGGTATTGGGGGTAGAGTACTGACATGGATAGAAAATTGGTTGGCAGACAGGAAACAAAGAGTAAGGATTAACGGGTCCCTTTCACAATGGCAGGCAGTTACTAGTGGGGTATCGCATGGCTCGGTGCTGGGACCACAGCTATTTACAATATACATCAATGATTTGGATGAAGGGATTCAAAGTAACACTAGCAAATTTGCAGATGACACAAAGATGAGTGGCAGTGTGAACTGTGAAGAGGATACTATGAGAATGCAGGGTGACATGGACAGGTTGGGGGAGTGGGAAGATGCATGGCAGATGAAGTTTAATGCGGATAAATGTGAGGTTATCCACTTTGGTAGCAAAAACTGGAAGGCAGATTACTATCTAAAGGGTGTCAAGTTGGGAAAAGGGGAAGTACAATGGGATCTGGGGGTCCTTGTTCATCAGTCTATGAAAGTAAGCATGCAGGTACAGCAGGCAGTGAAGAAAGCAAATGGCATGAGCCATAGTGAGACCACGCCTGGAATATTGTGTGCAGTTTTGGTCCCCTAATTTGAGGAAGGACATTCTTGCTATTGAGGGAGTGCAGCGTAGGTTTACAAGCTTGATACCCGGAAATCGGGACTGTCATATGCTGAGAGAATGGAGCGGCTGGGCTTGTACACTCTGGAGTTTAGAAGAATGAGAGGGGATCTCATTGAAACATATAAGATTGTGAAGGGTTTGGACATGCTGGAGGCAGGGAACATGTTCCCGATGTTGGGGGAGTCCAGAACCAGGGGCCACAGTTTAAGAAAAGAGGGTAAGCCATATAGAACATGGACGAGGAAACACTTTTTCTCACAGAGAGTGGTGAGTCTGTGGAATTCTCTGCCCCAGAGGGCGGTGGAGGCAGGTTCTCTGGATGCTTTCAAGAGAGAGCTAGATAGGGCTCTTAAAAATAGCGGAGTCAGGGGATATGGGGAGAAGGCAGGAACGGGGAACTGATTGGGGATGATCAGCCATGATCACATTAAATGGCGGTGCTGGCACGAAGGGCTGAATGGCCTACTCCTGCACCTGTAGTCTATTGTCTAATGTCTATTGTCTAACTGTGGAGATCCAAAGATCACTTGGCAATTGAAAACATTTTGCATCTATCCACAATTGGCACTCAGAAACATCGGTAGCAGCTTCTATGTCTTTTATTTCATTAATAGGGGGCCCTGGGGAATCACAATTTCCCAGACGCTGGGGGATTACTGCTTTAATTTTGAGGGTGGCTGCTGCTCGGGCTGCTACATCAGCTCAGGCATTGCCTAAGGAGATGTCATCCTGACCCATAGTGTGTGCGGAACATTTCACTGCCACCTTCTCTCCATGATATCATGCAATAAAGTCTCTTGAAGCAAACCTGTGAAGTCTGTAACTTTTCATTTTTCCTTTTCTTTCCCTCTAAATTAATGTCTTCCACAGAATTATCCTTGTTGGTCTTTATGATCAACACTGATAGCAAGAAAGGATAATAATATTTTCTCTCAATAAGCTGTTACACAAATGGAGCCACATATGTAATTTTTGGTTGGAATCCGTTCTTCAGCAAGCAAAGAGATACCTCATTTTGCATGCAAAGGAATATGGGCACATACCCAATATTCTAATCAGATAAGGAAGCTTGTTTAAATACAGCAGCAAATTCACTGTTTTCTGTGTGAAAGTTGTTCATCGATTTCATACTCCAATTTCACCCTCATCCTCTCTGATCCCACACAATGTTAGTATATTCATTGGTTTTTAATACTACAAAAATAGTTAATAAGGAATATGTCTACCTTTTTAATACTTTTTTATTTATCATTATACACATTTACAATTCTTGTGTTTCCTTCTCTTCGAAGGTTCTGTCTGAGTGATGCATACATAGTGACAACAGCGACTAAAATAATAATGGCATATTATAAAATGTTCATAAAGAGCCCTCCAGCACAGTTTCCAAGGTCAGGGAGCCACTCCCACCAGTCAAGGTGTCTAATTTCTGAGATCTGATGCAAGGTGCGGACATGGTCATGAAAGTAAGATTAAATGAGAATTTACCATTTTGAAGTTTGATCTTTATTTTATGAGGAGTTACGATGAGCGATTACATGAAGAACCATGCCAGACCGCATGCGCGTCAATCTTCATAGCTGCAGTGTGAAATGACAGATAACAATAACTGAAGTAACATAGTAAGACTATAAACCTAGAACTACTAGATGAGCTTTGGATATGAGGGTATGGAGCGGTGGGCACGTAATCGCTCATCGTAACTCCTCATAAAATAAAGATCAAACTTGAAACTGGTAAGTTCTCGTTTAATCTTACTATTTTACTTCAGAGTCACGTGAGTGATTCCGTGAAGATTTCAAAGGTCTATGATTTCACGGCGATGCAAATCCAGGCGTTTCACACTGCATCAGTTGACTCAGGAGGAGTGAATAATGAGCAATACATTGAAACATGGTACTGATTAACATGCAGATGCTTTAATTCACAAAATAAACAA
Source organism: Okamejei kenojei (assembly GCA_035221665.1). Lineage (NCBI taxonomy): Eukaryota > Metazoa > Chordata > Chondrichthyes > Rajiformes > Rajidae > Okamejei > Okamejei kenojei. The sequence goes on from CM069160.1 coordinate 35,380,895, forward strand.
AATAAACACAATAGCGACTCCTCTCATAGAAACATAGAAACATAGAAATTAGGTGCAGGAGTAGGCCATTCGGCCCTTCGAGCCTGCACCGCCATTCAATATGATCATGGCTGATCATCCAATTCAGTATCCTGTACCTGCCTTCTCTCCATACCCCCTGATCCCTTCAGCCACAAGGGCCACATCCAACTCCCTCTTAAATATGGCCAACGAACTGGCCTCAACTACCTTCTGTGGCAGAGAATTCCACAGATTCACCACTCTCTGTGTGAAAAACGATTTTCTCATCTCGGTCCTAAAAGACTTCCCCCTTATCCTTAAACTGTGACCCCTTGTCCTGGACTTACCCAACATTGGGAACAATCTTCCTGCATCTAGCCTGTCCAACCCCTTAAGAATTTTGTAAGTCTCTATGAGATCACCCCTCAATCTTCTAAATTCCAGCGAGTACAAGCCACGTCTATCCAGTCTTTCTTCATATGGAAGTCGTGCCATCCCAGGAATCAGTATGGTGAACCTTCTCTGTACTCCCTCTATGGCAACAATGTCTTTCCTCAGATTAGGAGTACTGCTCTTGTACTCAAATCCTTTTGCTATGAATGCCAACATACCATTCGCTTTCTTCACAGCCTGCTGCACCTGCATGCCTACTTTCAATGACTGGTGTACCATGACACCCAGGTCTTGCTGCATCTCCCCTTTTCCTAATCGGTCACCATTCAAATAACAGTCTACCTTCTTGCTTTTGCCACCAAAGTGGATAACCTCACATTTATCCACATTATACTGCATCTGCCATGCATTTGCCCACTCACCCAGTCTATCCAAGTCATCCAGCAGCCTCCTAGCATCCTCCTCACAGCTAACACTGCCCCCCAGCTTCGTGTCATCCGCAAACTTCGAGATGTTGCATTTAATTCCCTCGTCCAAATCATTAATGTATATTGTAAATAGCTGGGGTCCCAGCACTGAGCCTTGCGGCACCCCACTAGTCACTGTCTGCCATCCTGAAAAGGAACCGTTCACTCCTACTCTTTGCTTCCTGTCTGCCAGCCAGTTCTCTATCCACATCAATACTGAACCACCAATACCGTGTGCTTTAAATTTGTATTCCAATCTCTTGTGTGGGACCTTGTCGAAAGCCTTCTGAAAGTCCAGATACAACACATCCACTACTTCTCCCTTATCCACTCTACTAGTTACATCCTCAAAAAATTCAATAAGATTCGTCAGACATGATTTACCCTTCGTAAATCCATGCTGACTTTGTCCAATGATTTCACCACTTTCCAAATGCGCTGCTATCCCATCTTTAATAATTGACTCTAGAAGTTTCCCCACTAACGATGTTAGACTCACTGGTCTGTATTTCCCCATTTTCTCTCTCCCTCCCTTTTTAAAAAGTGGGGTTACATTCTCTCTCCCAGGGAGAAGCTATGAAACAGAACTTAAAACAGAATGGGCGAATACCCCGGATTCAATTAGTGGTTTATTATAAAACCTCAGAAAAGCTAATTCATTTGACCATCCTGCGGCCACAAAGATATGGTCTAGAGGGACTTCCATTGCCCTCGCTGCTGACGTTGATGCTGCCCTGGCGGAGTGAGATTTAAAATTGTCAGTATTAACTCCTGCACAACCCAGCACTTGTTTCAGCCATCTTGAAATGGTCTGAATGGATGCTTGCATATGTGGCTTTTTGTTGTTAATAAACAATTCTACTTCAGAGCCTCTGAGGTGCTTGGTGACCTCGATATAGCGCCTCAAGTGTGCCACTACACACAGCCGTAACTCCGTGGGATATGCTGTCAGTACAAGCTGGAGTCCTGACACCCCTGGTCTGCTTTGTTTAATTAGGTCATAGATGTAAAATATAACGTCATTCCCTGATGACACCATCCTGTCCAGACGCAGTTTGTGCAAAGTCTGAACCCTTTTCGCTGATACTGACGAAGCAGCGTCAGTACCATGCTCATATCCCAGATCTCAGAGTACCTAGGCCTGGGGGGATTGGAATTGAAAACACCCTTCATAAATCTGGATATTAACGGATGAGATCCTACAGACTGAAGTTCCGACCCCCGGCATAGGTACGATAACAGGGCACTCCTGGCACTATTGATGGCACTATAGCTCAACCCTTCATCGAAATGTAACTTGGACAGAAATTCGAGCTCATCTGGTATGGACGCTGTGTGGTATGTAATGTTCCCATGTAAACAAAACTCTTCCCATTTCCTGACGTGAGAGATGTACTGCTTTTTCGTACTATCCCTGCAGGAAGATGTGATGACATCCACAGTACGATTGGATAGTCCCAGACCCAGGTATGGCCTTCTTAATATCTGCAAATTAACAAATTAACACAATCATACAACGGGTGTTGATCTCCAGTCACAGGGTGCACCAATAGATCATGACGTTTTGGAACCACCATAATAGGCTGTGTAATAATGTCCGAAATGAGAGGGAACCATGGCTGTGCAGACCAGTCGGGTACCACCAAAACTCCTGAAGCGGAGTCCTGCATGATCTTGGTCAAGCACCGACTGATGAGGCAGAAGGGGGGAAAATGCATATACAAACATTCCGCCCCAATGTAGCGAGAACGTATCCATCGCTACTGCCCCTGGATCTGGTTCCCATGAAACATACTTCGGTACCTGGTGATTGAGTCTGGATGCAAACAAATCGATATCTGGCATCCCATACCGAACAACAATTTCATTAAATACATCATGATTCAACATCCAATCTGTGTTGCCATTGAATTTGCGTGACCTGGTGTCTGTCACCATATTGAATCTGCCTGGCAAGTAGACAGCTGAAATCCAAATGTCTTTTTTAATGCACCAGTGCCAAATAAGGTTAGCCAATCCGTCACAAGATTTTGACTTGATTCCACCCATGTGATTAACATACGCCACTGCCGTGGTGTTGTCAAACTGAAGCTGAACATGTAAGTGATGTTTATTGATACAGTAAGCCTTGAGCCCGTAAAATGCTCCTAAAAGCTCTAAATAATTAATTCCATGTGATTGGAGAATAAATGCCTCATGCATATTCCATCTGCCTCCATAGCTAGACATGGTATCAGTAGCACCCCAACTTAGGGCACTAACATCAGTCTGCAAAACAACTCAAGGTGCTTCCATCAGAATTTTGCTAGAACAATTTGAAATGTTTCTTATCCACCATTGTACATCAGCAATAGCTTCATATGGTAATTGCATGGGCCCGTTGAAATGACCTGCATGTATTCTGAGTGCCTGTACCTTTGCCCTCTGTAAATTTTAGTAATGCAAAGGTCCATATTGCACAGCTGGAAATGCAGCTACCAATTTGCCAATCATGCTGTTCTCCTGTCTAATTTAAGGCGATTGCTCCCCCAAGAGCTGGATACAGCCTTCAATTAAATCTAATCTCTTGCCCTTGGGCAGAGTCACAGACATGCGAGTTGAATTAACTGTGAAGCCCAAATAGTAAATTACTTTAACCGGCACCAATTTTGATTTCGTTGGATGGATGATAAACCCCAATCTCTCAACCATGAGTTTAACAGCTGAAACTGATAACTCAGCTGCCACAAACGTTTTTCCAATTATTAAGATGTCATCCAAATAAGCCATTACAATATGACCCTGTACCCGGAGTAACCACAGCACTGGTTTTTAGCAGCTTTTTAAATAATCGAGGGGCTGAGGTTAACCCATTAGGCAGTGTTTTAAATTGCCATAATTGTCCCATCCCGCTAAATTTCAAATAACTCCGATACTCTTCATGAACAGGCACTGAGTAATATGCATCCTGAAGCTCTATACATGCCATATAACACCCTCTGGAAACCAATAGCTTGGCAGTAGCAAATGTTTCCATTTTAAAATGATTATACTGCAACGGATTATGTCCTCTCAGGTCCAAAATAATCCAACTCCCACCATCTTTCTTTTGTCTAGGAAAAGTATTAGATACGAATTGGTGAGTTTGATAAACTGTCTTCTCAATTACACCTTTGAAATATTATTCTCCAAATTCTCTTTTAGTGAGAAAATGAGTGCCCGCTCTGGCTTGTGCTGGGTGGGTGGACACAAATTGGGAATAAATTCAATCCAAAACCCTTGTATACTCTGCAGTATCAACCAGTTTGATGTTATTTCATACCATTCTTTCAGAAACCAGTGTAATCTCCCCCCAACTGGTATATAATTCTCACTGAATATGTTTTGACAAGAACCAGACCCACCTACCTCCATGGTTACCGGTGGAGTTCTGTGTCCCCTGGCTCTGGTTTGAAAAGGCACGTTTGCCTTTACTCCTGCTGGAGTGCGGCAGCTGCGCACATTGAAAGGCCGGCTTGTTCCATGACCGAACCTGGTTTCAGCAAACCGCTTGTAGGGGTACTGCCTCCGAAGGTTTCTGCTGGTCATTGGCACCTTGATGAGCCTGACGGTTTTTACCTCGTCGTCTAGCTACTTCACCCGCAGGTTCGGTGGCTGGATGTTACTAGGCTTACACAGGTCAGCGAACCTCAGCGAACCTCGGGTTAATGGTAGGGCGGATGGCACTCTTCCTAAGGCAGTTTATTTCAAAGTGCACATTGCACTGTGAAAAGAGCTCTCCCCCCCCCCCCCCCCCCCCCCGCCCCTCCCCACACCCCCGGGAAAATACGGTATTTGAAAACATAAATACAAAATGTACTTACCACATTATTGGTACACAAGCTCCATTCTTCTCTCTTTGTTACCTAACATACACTTAAAATATTGACAAACCATATTTGAAAACCCCGCCAAGAAACTTGCTCTGCACATGCGCAGTAGACTGATGCGCATGCGTAGTGCTGCAAAGGCAGAATTTCACCTGCCTTCAGCCCCGATTGTCATTGACGGCTTCAGGCAGCGCTGACGGCACGTGGGCTGCACAGAGCTTCAAGGGTTACAAGCGCTGTGGATGAAAGGCATGGAGAATTATGCCTACCTAAGAGATCTGTCTCTTACATAGGCATAATTCTCCCATGCCTTTATTATTTATATTTAGTTATTACCATGTTATAATTTTAGTCAGGGTAGGCAGTGCCTACCTTGCCTACCCTGACGGCACGTGCCTGGTCCCCATCCTACTCCTTCCAAAGTCCACAATCAGTTCCTTGGTTTTGCTGGTGTTGAGGGCCAGGTTATTGTGCTGGCACCATATGGACAGTTGCTCGATCTCTCTTCGATACTCTGACTCATCCCCATCAGTGATACGTCCCACTACAGTGGTGTCATCAGCGAACTTGATGATGGAGTTCGCACTATGACTGGCTACGCAGTCATGAGTATAGAGTGAGTACAGCAGGGGGCTGAGCACGCAGCCTTGAGATGCTCATCTTGTGCTGATTGTTATTGAGTCTGACACATTTCCACCAATATGAACAGACTGTGGTCTGAGAATGAGGAGGTCGAGGATCCAATTGCAGAGGGATGCGCAGAGACCCAGTTCTGCGAGTTTGGTAACCAGCTTGGAGGGGATGATTGTATTAAATTCCGAACTGTAATCAATGAATAACGGCCTGACATATGAGTTTTTGTTGTCCAAGTGGTCCAGAGCGGAGTGGAGAGCCAGCGAGATCGCATCCACCATTGATCTGTTGTGCCGGTAAGCGAACTGCAGTGGGTCCAGGTTTTTGTCGAGGTTGGAGATGATTTGCGCCATGATCAACCTCTCAAAGCACTTCATCACCACAGGCATTGGTGCCACAGGTCGATAGTAATTGAGGTGGTCATTACTATTTCATATGGAGTTAACCCTGTACAATTAGGGCTAGATCTCGTTATCATTAGGGCTATTGGCACGACTTCAGGTAACTTTTTGAAACCTGTCACATTACACAATTTAGCCAATTTAGTCTTGAGTATCCCATTTTGTCTTCAACTGCCACTGATGATTGAGGGTGATATGGGCAGGACAAATGTTGTTTGTACTGAAGTCCCTTCATTAGTTCCTTTACAAATAAACCAGTAAAGTGGGATCCATTGTCACTTGACATAACCTCTGCAATGCCAAATCCCGGTACTACTTCTTTCAGTAGCACCTTGGCTACGGTTGTGGCATCACTGGGGCGAGAGGCGAAGGCTTCTACCCATCCGCAAAAGAAGTCTACAATTAGCAAGACCTACTTTTTACTCATACATTCAGACATTTGTGTAAATCTATTTGCATAGTTGGAGTTGCGAGGTAGGCTATACACTGTTATTTTCTGTGTTATGTTTATGCATGTCATACACTTTCAGTAACTCTTATCAGTAAAAGCAGCAAAGCCCAGCCCTTACCAGGCACTCTATCAGTAAAAGCAGCAAAACCCAGCACATACCAGGTTGCTTGAATAATAACATTCATCCCTCGCCCCCCCCCCCCTTTGGCAGCATGCGTGAAGTAAAGACACACTTGTGCCAACCAGGGTAGAAGATGCTTAGCGGGAAATTGTGGAGATCCAAAGATCACTTGGCAATTGAAAACATTTTGCATCTATCCACAATTGGCACTCAGAAACATCGGTAGCAGCTTCTATGTCTTTTATTTCATTAATAGAGGGCCCTGGAGAATCACAATTTCCCAGACACTGGGGGATTACTGCTTTAATTTTGAGGGTGGCTGCTGCTCGGGCTGCTACATCAGCTCAGGCATTGCCTAAGGAGATGTCATCCTGACCCATAGTGTGTACGGAACATTTCACTGCCACCTTCTCTCCATGATATCATGCAATAAATTCTCTTGAAACAAACCTGTGAAGTCTGTAACTTTTTATTTTTCCTTTTCTTTCCCCCTAAATTAATGTCTTCCACAGAAGTTGTCAATAAAGGTGTTCATCGATTTCATACTCCAATTTCACCCTCATCCTCTCTGATCCCACACAATGTTTGTATATTCATAGGTTTTTAATCCTACAAAAATAGTTAATAAGGAATATGTCTACCTTTTTAATACTTTTTTATTTATCATTATACACATTTACAATTCTTGTGCTTCCTTCTCTTCGAAGGTTCTGTCTGAGTGATGCATACATGGTGACAACAGTGACTAAAATAATAATGGCATATTATAAAATGTTCATAAAGAGCCCTCCAGCACAGTTTCCAAGGTCAGGGAGCCACTCCCACCAGTCAAGGTGTCTTATTTCTGAGATCTGATGCAAGGTGTGGACGTGGTCATGAAAAGTAAGATTAAATGAGAACTTACCAGTTTGAAGTTTGATCTTTATTATATGAGTAGTTACGATGACTGCGATTCCGTGAAGGGCCAAAAACCCCGCCAGCCCGCATGCGCGTCACAATCTTACATAGCAGCGGTGTGTGAAATGACAGATAACAATAACTGAAGTAAACATTAGTAAGGACTATAAACCATAGAACTACTAGATGAGCTTTGGATATGAGGGTTGGGAGCGGTGGGCACATAATCGCTCATCGTAACTCCTCATAAAATATAGATGAAACTTCAAACTGGTAAGTTCTCGTTTAATCTTACTATGTTACTTCGGACTCCCACAGCTACCTGGACTACTCTTTCTCCCACCCTGCTTACTGTAAGGACTCCATCCCCTATTCCCAATTCCTCCGTCTACGCCGCATCTGCTCCCAGGATGAGGTGTTCCACACCAGGTCATCACAAATGGCCTCTTTCTTCAGAGAACGGGGATTCCCCTCCCCCACTATCGATGAGGCTCGCACCAGGGTCTCCTCCATACCCCGCAACACTGCCCTCTCTCCCCATTCCCCCACTCGCAAACAGGTCAGTCCCCCTGGTCCTCACCTTTTCATCCCACCAGCCGGCAAAAATACAACACAGAGTCCTCCGCCAGTTTCGCCACCTCAAACGTGACCCCTCCACTCGCCACATCTTCCCATCTCCCCCCCTGTCTGCCTTCCACAAAGACTGCTCCCTCCGCAAATCCCTTGTCAATTCTTCCCTTCCCTCCCGCTCTACCCCTTCCCCCGGCACTTTCCCTTGCAACCGCAAGAAATGCTACACTTGTCCCTTCACCTCCCACCTCCACTCCTTTCAGGGACCCAAGCAGTCCTTCCAGGTCCGACAGAGGTTCACCTGCACCTCCTCCAACCTCATCTACTGCATCCGCTGCTCCAGATGCCAGATAATCTATATCGGTGAGACCAAGCGGAGGCTAGACGATCGTTTCGCCGAACACTTCCGCTCGGTCCGCAAAAACCAACCCGACCTCCCGGTGGCTCAGCACTTCAACTCCCCCTCCCATTCCGTATCTCAGTCCTGGGCCTCCTCCACGGCCAGAGTGAGCAACACCGCAAGTTGGAGGAACAGCACCTCATATTCCACTTGGGGAGTCTGCATCCTTTGGGCTTGAACATTGAATTTTCTACAATTCTGTTAACCCTTTGCTGTCTCCTCCCCTTCCCAACCTCTCCCTCTGCCACTTGGGCCCTGGCATTCCCTCTATCTCTATCTCCTCCCCCACACCTTAGTCGCACTAGCTTCATCATTTTCACACCACAAACAGCTTACAATGGCTTGTTCCCTTAATCATCGATACTTTTTTGCATGTCTTTCATTCATTGTTCTTTATCTGTCCACATCACCATCTATATCTCTCGTTTCCCTGATCCCTGACCAGTCTGAAGAAGGGTCTCGACCCGAAACGTCGCCTATCTCCTTTGCTCCTTAGATGCTGCTGCACCCGCTGAGTTTCTCCAGCCTTTTGTGTAACCCCCTATTTTACTTCAGAGTCACGTGAGTGATTCCGTGAAGATTTCAAAGGTCTATGATTTCACAGCGATGCAAATCCAGGCGTTTCACACTGCTTCAGTTGACTCAGGAGGAGTGAATAATGAGCAATACATTGAAACATGGTACTGATTAACATGCAGATGCTTTAATTCAAAAATAAACAAAATCAACACAAAAGCGACTCTTCTCTCCCAGGGAGAAGCTATGAAATAGAACTTAAAACAGAATGGGCAAATACCCCGGATTCAATAAGTGGTTTATTATAAAACCTCTGAAAAGCCAATTCATTTGACCATCCTGCGGCCATGAAGATATGGTCTATAGAGCTAACGCACTCACACCATACTTCCATTGCCGTCTGACGTTACCCGACCAACGCGAGATGCTGCCCTGGTAGAGTCAAGAGCGCGAGGATTGAGTATTTAAAATTGGCAGTATTAACTACCTGCACCCAACCCAGCACTTGTTTCAGCCATCTGCCCAAAAACCCGAAATGGTCTGATATGGACGCTTGCAAATATGGCTTTTTGTTGTTAATAAACAATGCTACTTAGAAGCCTCTGATGTGTGTTTAGTGACCCTCGATATAGTGCCTCAAGTGCGCCACTACACACAGCCGTAACTCCGTGGGATATGCTGTCAGTACAAGCTGGCATTCCTGACACCCTGGTCTTGCTTTGTTTAATTAGGTCATAGATGTAAAATATAACGTCATTCCCTGATGACACCATCCTGTCCGGACGCAGTTTGTGCAAAGTCTGAACCCTTTGTGCTGATACTGACGAAGCAGCGTCAGTACCATGCTCACATCCCAGATCTCAGAGTAACTAGGCCTGGGGGGATTGGAATTGAAAACACCCTTCATAAATCTGGATATTAACGGATGAGATCCTACAGACTGAAGTTTCGACCCCCGGCATAGGTACGATAACAGGGCACTCCTGGCACTATTGATGGCACTATAGCTCAACCCTTCATCGAAATGTAACTTGGACAGAAATTCGAGCACATCTGCAATGTAATGTTCTGATGTCAACAAAACTCCTCCCATTTCCTGACATGAGAGATGTACTGCTTTTTCGTACTATCCCTGCAGGAAGATGTGATGACATCCACAGTACGATTGGATAGTCCCAGACCCAGGTATGGCCTTCTTAATATCTGCAAATTAACAAATTAACACAATCATACAATGGGTGTTGATCTCCAGTCACAGGGTGCACCTATAGATCATGACGTTTTGGAACCACCATAATAGGCTGTGTAATAATGTCCGAAATGAGAGGGAACATGGCTGTGCAGACCAGTCGGGTACCACCAAAACCCCTGAAGCAGAGTCCTGCTTGATCTTGGTCAAGCACCGACGGATGAGGTGATTGAGTCTGGATGCAAACAAATCAATATCTGGCATCCCATACCGAACAACAATTTCATTAAATACATCGTGATTCAACATCCACTCTGTGTTGCCATTGAATTTGCGTGACCTGGTGTCTGCCACCATATTGAATCTGCCTGGCAAGTAGACAGCTAAAATCCAAATGTTCTTTTTAATGCACCAGTGCCAAATAAGGTTAGCCAATCCGTCACAAGATTTCGACTTGATTCCACCCATGTGATTAACATACGCCACTCCCGTGGTGTTGTCAATCTGAAGCTGAACATGTAAGTGATGTTAGTGATACAGTAAGCCTTGAGCCCGTAAAATGCTCCTAAAAGCTCTAAATAATTAATTCCATGTGATTGGAGAATAAATGCCTCATGCATATTCCATCTGCCTCCACAGCTAGACATGATGTCAGTAGCACCCCAACTTAGGGCACTAACATCAGTCTGCAAAACAACTGAAGGTGCTTCCATCAGAATTTTGCTAGAACAATTTGAAATGTTTCTTATCCACCATTGTACATCAGCAATGGCTTCATATGGTAATTGCATGGGTCCGTTGAAATGGCCTGCATGTATTCTGAGTGCCTGTACCTTTGCCCTCTGTAAATTTAAGTAATGCAAAGGTCCATTTTGCACAGCTGGAAATGCAGCTACCCAATTTGCCAATCATGCTGGCCACCTGTCTAATTGAAGGTGATTGCTCCCCCAAGAGCTGGATTCAGCCTTCAATTAAATCTAATCTCTTGCCCTTGGGCAGAGTCACAGACATGTGAGTTGAATTAACTGTGAATCCCAAATAGTAAATTACTTTAACCGGCACCAATTTTGATTTCGTTGGATGGATGATAAACCCCAATCTCTCAACCATGAGAGATTGTTGGAATTCTGTGTCCCCTGGCTCTGGTTTGAAAAGGCATGTTTGCCTTTACTCCTGCTGGAGTGCGCCAGCTGCGCACATTGAAAGGCCGGTTTGTTCCATGACCGAACCTGGTTTCAGCAAACCGCTTGTAGGGGTACTGCCTCCGAAGGTTTCTGCTGGTCATTGGCGCCTTGATGAGCCTGACGGTTTTTACCTCATCGTCTAGCTCCTTTACCCGCTTAGCGAGGTCTTCACCGAACAACAGGTTCGGTGGCTGGATGTTACTAGGCTTACACAGGTCAGCGAACCTCAGGTTAAAGGTAGGGCGGATGGCGCTCTTCCTAAGGCAGTTTATTTCAAAGTGCACATTGCACAAGAGAGCCAGGGCATCCTGCTGAACTTCAGTCAGGTGCCCACCATCCACCGACCTACCGAAAGCCGTAATGCCTGAGGCGAGCAGATTCAGCACCATTTGCAGTTTTATCTCTTGCGCCCTGATTCCTACTCCCATATGGCACCAGATGGCATGGTTGACAGCTGATACTTTAAGCAGGATACAATTCACCGGGGTTTCATACTTTTTGGCCGTTGTATCCATGGCCAGCTCCTGAAGCTGGTGCGAGGACAGGTAATTTATACTGGCAGCTAGCTCTTCCCCCAGCGGCTCTCCGGAGTCTATTGGGATGGCAAACCTAGCCGCCAGGAATGGGAACTCTGGCTCGTGCACTTCATCCCGTGGGGCAGCCTCCACTGCTAAGCCCACAGATTCGGCATCAGAATCATACGGACCCGTTATGCTCTCCCCCTCCAAGAGCGAGACACTAGGCATCCCTGTAGGTGCTGCTGGCGCGGGCACTTGGAGAGGCCGGCGCTCTTGATGGAGCATCCTCTCCAATAGGAGCTTCATCCTGGATATCCATGCTACGGTATCCATTCCCAAGGGAGAGCCCTCCTGACCGGACTCATCGGAGTCTATCGGCCGTACAGACTTTCTGGTGGACTTACGCCCCACCGGCACAGCCACAGTGCCCCCAAACACCAAGTCTGTAGTCGCTGGGCTTGTTACTAGCGACTCAGTAGATGAGCTAGGCGGCCGCCCGCTACCCGCACTCACGCGGTCTTTGGTTACTATCGCAATGGCACGCCTTGCTCTCCTCAACGATTTCTCCATGCTTTGGATTTGTCCTCCTGTAAACAAGATTTAACAAGCGCAGAAACGACCTCCAACAAGTTTGACACTTACCTGAGGCTTTTTTAAACTTACCGCTGGAGAAGCGCTGCTCCCAGCCCGGTTCGCTGCTCCATGCGTCAGACGTAATTACGCGCATGCGGACTGGCGGGGTTCTTCACGGAATCACTCACGTGACTACAAAGTTAAAATAATCCCAACATCACTTTCAATTTTGTTTGTCTTGGTTAGGGAAGAATCAGCAGCATGTGTTTAGGGTTGCACACCACCCTCCCTGGGCCACTAGGAGAAAGTCCAGAGATATCCGATATGAATAACCATCTTGATCTCCCATGAACTCTGCGGGTTTTGGAAAAAAGGGACTAGTAAACTGAAACGAGGATGTTTAGCATCGTAGTCTACCAGATACTGACATTGATTTGGATGACACTGCCCACCTGTGTATGGTCCTTTCACACACACACAAGTGTGCTCTCTCTCTCTCTCTCTCTCTCTCTCTCTCTCTCTCTCTCATGACAATCTGTGTGGGTTGTTGCCCGTTATTTAGCTGCATAGCTGTGTTATTGTCCAAGCTGTTGTGCTTTTGATCACAATAGTTACGACATTAGATAGAGTCCAGTCATGTGTATGGGGCTGGGCAGGCTTGCAATGGGAGGCGTGGATCCATGTTGCTTTTCATTTGTAGCTTCACAGCAGTGTGGGTCATCACAGCACTTGGAACGGTCCTTCCCACGTGGTGAAGGCAATTATTTTGCTTGAAAGTCTTTACCAGCACATCATCCCCCGGGCAGGTATACGTGGCAGCTTTCACTGGTTGGCGTTCTTCTGTGCTTTGGTCACCTGTGAATGGAAACTTTGGAGAGATTTAGTTAGTGCCAATGCAATGATTCAGTGTGTTCTCATCCATGCCAAGAATGTCCCTTGCCGTTGTAGACAGTGGAGCACTTACAGGAAATATAATTGGCCTCCCCATTAGTTCAAGTTCAAGTTCAAGTGAGTTTATTGTCATGTGTCCCGATAGGGACAATGAAATTCTTGCTTTGCTTCAGCACAACAGAACATATTAGGCATTGATTACAAAAAACAGGTCAGTGTGTCCACAAAACCATTATATAAATATGTACACACATGAAGAAATAAACTGATCAAGTGCAAATTACCGATAATGGGCTATTAATGTTCAGAGTTTTGTCCGAGCTAAATTTAATAGCCTGATGTCTGTTGGGAAGTAGCTATTCCTGAACCTGGTCGTTGCAGTCTTCAGGCTCCTGTACTTCTATCTGAAGGTAACAGGGAGATAAGAGTGTGGCCAGGATGGTGTGGGTCTTTGATGATACTGCCAGCCTTTTTGAGGCAGTGACTGCGATAGATCCCCTCGATGGAAGGGAGGTCAGAACCGATGATGGACTGGGCAGTGTTTACTACTTTTTGTAGTCTTTTCCTCTCCAGGGCACTCAAGTTGCCAAACCAAGCCACGATGCAACCAGTCAGCATGCTCTCTACTGTGCACCTGTAGAAGTTAGAGCGAGTGTCTCCTTGAACAAACCGACTCTCCGTAATCTTCTCAGGAAGTAGAGGCGCTGATGTGCTTTCTTGATAATTGCATCAGTGTTCTCGGACCAGGAAAGATCTTCAGAGATATGCACACCCAGGAATTTGAAGCTCTTGACCCTTTCAACCATTGACCCGTTGATATAAACGGGACTGTGGGTCCTCATCAGGCACGTGCCGTGAGTAATTACTCAGGGTAGGCACTCAGTCCGCTAAAAAAAATATATTTTTTTGTTAAATATTTTTATTAATTGTAAGTACATATTAATAGAAAATACTTCTTACATAAATTCGTAATATTATTAATATTAACATTTAAGACATTTATATTTCTATACATTTTTTTTTACAAGTAAGAAAAGATAGAGAAAAATAACATAGAGATAAGAAATCAAAAATAAAGAGGTGAATGGAGTATTAAAAAGTTATCCATCGTTGGAGATATATTCATGATTTGTTATACATATTCCTTCATCTATTCTATTATTCAGGTTCAGTCAGGCTCTCGCACCGAGCCATTTTGTCCCTTTAGATATTCAATGTATGGAGACCATATTCCTCTGAAACGATCCAACCTGTCCATTAGGACAAGCCTCAATCTTTCCAGATGGAGTGTCTCCGACATTCCTGTAATCCACATTTTGATTGTGGGGGATGTAGGACCTTTCTAGAATTTCAATATTAATTTTTTCCCAATTATTAAACTATAATCTATAAAAATTCTTTGATTCGTTGTTATTAGTTGATCTGTTTCCAGTATTCCCAGTATTATTAACTTTGAATCAGGAATCAGATTCATATTAACAACATTCGAAATTATCCTAAATATTTATATCCAACATTTTGTAATTTTTACACAATTTGTAAATGAGTGTGTCAAGTTAGCTTCTAAGTGCTGACATTTATCACATATGGCAGATACATTTGAAAAAATGTTATGTAGTTTGGATTTTGAGTAATGTAGTCTATGTAATATTTTAAATTGTATAAGAGAGTGTCTAGCATTTAACGAACAGTGGTGTATATGTTGTAAACTTTCATCCCATACTTCTGGTCTAATAATCTGGCCTAATTCGAGGCCAGCGAGCGGTAGGAGAGCGGTTTGGAGACGGAGAGCTGCCAGAGGTGTGTGGGGACCGGCAGAAGGGGCTAAAGTGGCGGCTGGTTCCTCTGTCCGCCCGGCAGCCGCTCAGCCACCCGAGCTGCTTCCCCCCCCCCCCCCCCCCCCCCCCCCCCCCCCCCCCCGGCCTCAATGCTGTGGCAATCCACGCCTCCGTGCAAGGAGCGTTGCAAGTGGCATTATCCCGATCCCCTCATTCATAACATTCGTGCTCTCCCCGCAACTTTACCCTGGGACAGACTCCCCAAACACTGTGAAAGGAGCTCTACTTAAACACCCGGGAAATACGATATTTAAAAACATAAATACAAAATGTACTTACCACATTATTGGTACACAAGCTCCATTCTTCTCTCTTTGTTACCTAACATACACTTAAAATATTGACAAACCATATTTGAAAACCCCGCCAAGAAACTTGCTCTGCACATGCGCAGTAGACCGATGCGCATGCGTAGTGCTGCAAAGGCAGAATTTCACCTGCCTTCAGCCCCGATCGTCATTCACGGCTTCAGGCAGCGTTGACGGCACGTGGGCTGCACAGAGCTTCAAGGGTTACAAGCACTGTGGATGAAAGGCATGGAGAATTATGCCTACCTAAGAGATCGGTCTCTTACATACGCATAATTCTCCCATGCATTTATTATTTATATTTAGTTATTATCATGTTATAATTTTAGTGTAGGCAGTGCCTACCTTGCCTACCCTGACGGCACGTGCCTGGTCCCCATCCTACTCCTTCCAAAGTCCACAATCAGTTCCTTGGTTTTGCTGGTGTTGAGGGCCAGGTTATTGTGCTGGCACCATATGGACAGTTGCTCGATCTCTCTTCGGTACTCTGACTCATCCCCATCAGTGATACGTCCCACTACAGCGGTGTCATCAGCGAACTTGATGTTGGAGTTCGCACTATGACCGGCTACGCAGTCATGTGTATAGAGTGAGTACAGCAGGGGGCTGAGCACGCAGCCTTGAAATGCTCATCTTGTGCTGATTGTTATTGAGTCTGACACATTTCCACCAATATGAACAGACTGTGGTCTGAGAATGAGGAGGTCGAGGATCCAATTGCAGAGGGATGCGCATAGTCCCAGTTCTGCGAGTTTGGTAACCAGCTTGCAGGGGATGATTGTATTAAATGCCAGCTGTAATCAATGAATGCCTGACATATGAGTTTTTGTTGTCCAAGTGGTCCAGAGCGGAGTGGAGAGCCAGCGAGATCGCATCCACCATTGATCTGTTGTGGCGTTAAGCGAACTGCAGTGGGTCCAGGTTTTTGTCGAGGTAGGAGTTGATTTGAGCCATGATCAACCTCTCAAAGCACTTCATCACCACAGGTGTTGGTGCCACAGGTCGATAGTAATTGAGGTGGTCATTACTCTTTCACATGGAGTTAACCCTGTACAATTAGGGCTAGATCTCGTTATCATTAGGGCTATTGGCAAGACTTCAGGTAACTTGAAACCTGTTTCATTACATAATTTAACCTATTTAGTCTTGAGTATCCCATTTTGTCTTCAACTGCCCCGGATGATTGAGGGTGATATGGGCAGGACAAATGTTGTTTGTACTGAAGTCACTTCATTAGTTCCTTTACAAATAAACCAGTAAAGTGGGATCCATTGTCACTTGACATAACCTCTGCAATGCCAAATCCCAGTACTACTTCTTTCAGTAGCACCTTGGCTACGGTTGTGGCATCACTGGGGCGAGAGGCGAAGGCTTCTACCCGTCCGCAAAAGAAGTCTACAATTACCAACACATACTTTTTACTCATACATTCAGGCATTTGTGTAAATCTATTTGTATAGTTGGAGTTGCGAGGTAGGCTATACACTGTTATTTTCTGTGTTATGTTTATGCATGTCATACACTTTCAGTAACTCTTATCAGTAAAAGCAGCAAAACCCAGCCCTTACCAGGCACTCTATCAGTAAAAGCAGCAAAACCCAGCACATTCCAGGTTGCTTGAATAATACCATTCATTTCCCCCCCCCCCCCCCCCCTTTGGCAGCATGCGTGAAGTAAAGACACACTTGTGCCAACCAGGGTAGAAGTTGCTTAGGGGCAACTGTGGAGATCCAAAGATCACTTGGCAATTGAAAACATTTTGCATCTATCCACAATTGGCACTCAGAAACATCGGTAGCAGCTTCTATGTCTTTTATTTCATTAATAGAGGGCCCTGGGGAATCACAATTTCCCAGACACTGGGGGATTACTACTTTAATTTTGAGGGTGGCTGCTGCTCGGGCTGCTACATCAGCTCAGGCATTGCCTAAGGAGATGTCATCCTGACCCATAGTGTGTGCGGAACATTTCACTGCCACCTTCTCTCCATGATATCATGCAATAATGTCTCTTGAAGCAAACCTGTGAAGTCTGTAACTTTTCATTTTTCCTTTTCTTTCCCTCTAAATTAATGTCTTCCACAGAATTATCCTTGTTGATCTTTATGATCAACACTGATAGCAAGAAAGGATAATAATATTTTCTCTCAATAAGCTGTTACACAAATGGAGCCATATATGTAAATTTTGGTTGGAATCCGTTCTTCAGCAAGCAAAGAGATACCTCATTTTGCATGCAAAGGAATATGGGCACAAACCCAATATTCTAATCAGATAAGGAAGCTTGTTTAAATACAGCAGCAAATTCACTGTTTTCTGTGTGAAAGTTGTTCATCGATTTCATACTCCAATTTCACCCTCATCCTCTCTGATCCCACACAATGTTAGTATATTCATAGTTTTTAATACTACAAAAATAGTTAATAAGGAATATGTCTTCCTTTTAATACTTTTTTATGTATCATTGTAAATGTTTTCCAATTCTTGTGTTTCCTTCTCTTCGAAGGTTCTGTCTGAGTGATGCATACATAGTGACAACAGCGACTAAAATAATAATGGCATCTTATAAATTGTTCATAAAGAGCCCTCCAGCACAGTTTCCAAGGTCAGGGAGCCACTCTCACCAGTCAAGGTGTTTAATTTCTGAGATCTGATGCAAGGTGTGGATATGGCCATGAATAATCCTTACATCACTTTCAATTTGTTTGTCTGGGTTAGGGAAGAAACAGCAGGATGCGTTAAGGGTTGCACACACCGTTCCCTGGGCCACTAGGAGAAAGTCCAGAGTTTTCCGATATTGAATAACCAACTTGAACAGTGACTGGACTTCAGTGAAGGGCCAAAATCACATCTACCGTCCTGTTCTCCACCTATTCCATGGTGGCTGAAGTACTGATGCTTGCTTTCTCCAGCTCATTTACTCCCAGGCCAGGTATCAGAGTGCGTAGTAATCTGTGCAACCCTGTATTGCAGACAACAAGTGAGTTTTCAACCTCTCTCCTGCGTCCACGCTTCACTGGGGATGGCTGACTGATTCCTGATCAAATGAGGGTTACACAAAATGCTGGAGAAACTCAGCGGGTGCAGCAGCATCTAAGGAGCGAAGGAGATAGGCGACGTTTCGGGTCGAGACCCTTCTTCAGACTGGTCAGGGATCAGGGAAATGAGAGATATAGACGGTGATGTGAGAGATAAAGAACAATGAATGAAAGATATGCAAAAAAGTATCGATGATAAAGGGAACAAGCCATTGTAAGCTGTTTGTGGTGTGAAAATCAGAAGCTAGTGCGACTAGGGTGGGGAGGGAGTTAGAGATAGAGGGAATGCCAGGGCCCGAGGGCTGAGGGAGAGGTGGGAGGGGGAGGAGACAGCAGGGGTTAACAGAATTGAGAATATTCAATGGTCAAGCCCAAATGATGCAAACTCCCCAAGCGGAATATGAGGTGCTGTTCCTCCAACTTGCGGTGTCCTGGGCCTCCTCCACGGCCAGAGTGAGCAACACCGCAAGTTGGAGGAACAGCACCTCATATTCCGCTTGGGGAGTCTGCATCCTTTGGGCTTGAACATTGAATTTTCTCAATTCTGTTAACCCCTGCTGTCTCCTCCCCCTCCCACCTCTCCCTCAGCCCTCGGGCCCTGGCATTCCCTCTATCTCTAACTCCCTCCCCACCCTAGTCGCACTAGCTTCTGATTTTCACACCACAAACAGCTTACAATGGCTTGTTCCCTTTATCATCGATACTTTTTTGCATATATTTCATTCATTGTTCTTTATCTCTCACATCACCGTCTATATCTCTCGTTTCCCTGATCCCTGACCATTTTGAAAAAGGGTCTCGACCCGAAATGTCGCCTATCTCCTTCGCTCCTTAGATGCTGCTGCACCCGCTGAGTTTCTCCAGCATTTAGTGTAACCCTCGATTCTCCAGCATCTGCAGTTTCTTCGTTAACACTCCTGATCAAATGAGTCTGGATGGTTTTAACTCCCCAGGCATTAGGGGCTACTTATCCCATAGTATAGGTCCCAATCTAATTGGTAGGTAGGGATTCATAAGTATTGTCACCACATATCCAGAATACCCCGTGCTGAACAACCGTAGGGTGCTACTCAGTTCAGTTCCGGCAAAATAACTTCCAGAGGGGGGGGGTGGGTGTGTGGTGTGTGGTGTGTGGTATGTTGTGTGTGTGTGTGTGTGTGTGTGTGTGTGTGTGTGTGTGTGTGTGTGTGTGTGTGTGTGTGTGTGTGTGTGTGTGTGTGTGTGTGTGTGTGTGTGGTGTGTGTGTGAGTGTGAGTGTGAGTGTGAGGTTGTGCGTGTGAGTGTGAGTGTGAGTGTGTGTGTGTGTGTGTGTGAGTGTGTGTGTGTGTGTGTGTGGTGTGTGTGTGGTGTGTGTGTGTGTGTGTGTGTGTGTGTGTGTGTGTGCGTGTGTGTGTGCGTGTGTGTGTGGTGTGTGTGTGAGTGTGAGTGTGAGTGTGGGTGTGCGTGTGAGTGTGAGTGTGAGTGTGAGTGTGAGTGTGTGTGTGTGTGTGTGTGAGTGTGTGTGTGGTGTGTGTGTGAGTGTGTGTGTGTGTGTGTGTGTGTGTGTGTGTGTGTGTGTGTGGTGTGTGTGTGTGTGTGTGTGTGTGTGGTGTGTGTGTGTGTGTGTGTGTGTGTGTGTGTGTGTGTGTGTGTGCGTGTGCGTGTGTGTGTGTGTGTGTGCCGTCGAATACTGCATGTGTGCCACAATCTAGGTGAACAAAGAGCTGAAGGTATCACAATTACATCTTTCATTGCATTTTGCTGCTTGATCAAAGTATCAGCTGTCCACCAATACGAAGTGATGGTATAAGATCTCAGGCAGTGGCAAGTGGAATTAACACCAAGATGTTTAAAATCATTATCAATGGTAGTTTAGTCCCATGCTAGCATTCCCATGAACTCTTGCGGGTTTTGGGGAAAAAGGGGCTAGTAAACTGAAGCGAGGATGTTTAGCATCGTAGTCTACCAGATACTGACATTGTTTTAGATTGATACTGTCCACCTGGGTATCCCCTTGTGTATGGTCCTTTCACACACACAAGTGTGCTCTCTCATTCTCTCTCTCTCTCTCTCTCTCATGACAATCTGTGTGGGTTGTTGCCCGTATTAGCTGCATAGCTGTGTTATTGTCCCAAGCTGTTGTGCTTTTGATCACAATAGTTACCGACATTAGATAGAGTCCAGTCATGTGTCTGGGGCTGGGGCAGGCTTGCAATGGGAGGCGTGGATCCATGTTGCTTTTCCTTGCAGCTTCACAGCAGTGTGGGTCATCACAGCACTTGGAACGGTCCTTCCCAACGTGGTGGAAGGCAATTATTTTGCTTGAAAATCTTTACGAGCACATCATCCCCCAGGCAGGTACACATGGCAGCTTTCACTGGCTGTTTCTTCTGTGCTTTGGTCACTTGTGAATGGAAACTTTGGAGAGATTTAGCTAGTGTAATGCAATGATTCAGCGTGTTCTCATCCATGCTATGAATGTCCCTTGCCTTTGTAGACAGTGGAGCACTTACAGGAAATTTCACTGGCGTCCCCATTACTATCTCATATGGAGTTAACCCTGTACATTTAGGGCCAGATCTCATTGTCATTAGGGCTATTGGCAAGACTTCAGGCCACTTGAAACCTGCCTCATTACATAATTTAGCCAATTTAGTCTTGAGTATCCCGTTTTGTCTTTCAACTGCCCCTGATGATTGAGGGTGATATGGGCAGGAAAATGTTGTTTATACTGAAGTCCCTTCATTAGTTCCTTTACAAATAAACCAGTAAAGTGGGATCCATTGTCACTTGACATAACCTCTGCAATGCCAAATCCCAGTACTACTTCTTTCAGTAGCACCTTGGCTACGGTTGTGGCCTCACTGGGGCGCGAGGCGAAGGCTTCTACCCATCTGCATAAGAAGTCTACAATTACCAAGACATACTTTTTACTCATATATTCAGGCATTTGTATAAATCTATTTGCATAGTTGGAGTTGCGAAGCAGGCTGTACACTGTTATTTCCTGTGTTATGTGTATGGCATGTAACTCTTATCAGTAAAAGCAGAAAAACCCAGCCCTTACCAGGCACTCTATCAGTAAAAGCAGCAAAACCCAGCACATACCAGGTTGCTTGAATAATACCATTCATCCCCCCCCCCCCCCCCCCCCCCCCCCTTTGGCAGCATGCGTGAAGTAAAGACACACTTGTGCCAACTAGGGTAGAAGTTGCTTAGGGGCAACTATGGAGATCCAAAGATCACTTGGCAATTGAAAACATTTTGCATCTATCCACAATTGGCACTCAGAAACATCGGTAGCAGCTTCTATGTCTTTTATTTCATTAATAGAGGGCCCTGGGGAATCACAATTTCCCAGATGCTGGGGGATTACTGCTTTAATTTTGAGGGTGGCTGCTGCTTGGGCTGCTACATCAGTTCAGGCATTGCCTAAGGAGATGTCATCCTGACCCATAGTGTGTGCGGAACATTTCACTGCCACCTTCTCTCCATGATATCATGCAATAAAGTCTCTTGAAGCAAACCTGTGAAGTCTGTAACTTTTCATTTTTCCTTTTCTTTCCCTCTAAATTAA
The DNA here is from genome assembly GCA_035221665.1 of Okamejei kenojei. Classification (NCBI taxonomy): domain Eukaryota; kingdom Metazoa; phylum Chordata; class Chondrichthyes; order Rajiformes; family Rajidae; genus Okamejei; species Okamejei kenojei. The sequence continues at coordinate 35,402,686 of CM069160.1, forward strand.
TGTCTTCCACAGAATTATCCTTGTTGATCTTTATGTTCAACACTGATAGCAAGAAAGGATAATAATATTTTCTCTCAATAAGCTGTTGCACAAATGGAGCCACATATGTAATTTTTGGTTGGAATCCGTTCTTCAGCAAGCAAAGAGATACCTCATTTTGCATGCAAAGGAATATGGGCACAAACCCAATATTCTAATCAGATAAGGAAGCTTGTTTAAATACAGCAGCAAATTCACTGTTTTCTGTGTGAAGGTTGTTCATCGATTTCATACTACAATTTCACCCTCATCCTATCTGATCCCACACAATGTTAGTATATACATAGTTTTTAATACTACAAAAATAGTTAATAAGGAATATGTCTACCTTTTTAATACTTTTTTATTTATCATTGTAAATGTTTACAATTCTTGTGTTTCCTTCTCTTCGAAGGTTCTGTCTGAGTGATGCATACATAGTGACAACAGCGACTAAAATAATAATGGCATATTATAAAATGTTCATAAAGAGCCCTCCAGCACAGTTTCCAAGGTCAGGGAGCCACTCCCACCAGTCAAGGTGTCTAATTTCTGAGATCTGATGCAAGGTGTGGACATGGCCATGAAAAGTAAGATTAAACGAGAATTTACCATTTTGAAGTTTGATCTTTATTTTATGAGGAGTTACGATGAGCGATTACATGAAGAACCATGCCAGATCGCATGCGCGTCAATCTTCATAGCAGCAGTGTGAAATGACAGATAACAATAACTGAAGTAACATAGTAAGACTATAAACCTAGAACTACTAGATGAGCTTTGGATATGAGGGTATGGAGCGGTGGGCACGTAATCGCTCATCGTAACTCCTCATAAAATAAAGATCAAACTTGAAACTGGTAAGTTCTCGTTTAATCTTATTATTTTACTTTGGAGTCACGTGAGTGATTCCGTGAAGATTTCAAAGGTCTATGATTTCACGGCGATGCAAATCCAGGCATTTCACACTGCAACAGTTGACTCAGGAGGAGTGAATAATGAGCAATACATTGAAACATGGTACTGATTAACATGCAGATGCTTTAATTCACAAAATAAACATAATAAACACAATAGCGACTCTTCTCTCCCAGGGAGAAGCTATGAAACAGAACTTAAAACAGAATGGGCAAATACCCCGGATTCAATAAGTGGTTTATTATAAAACCTCTGAAAAGCCAATTCATTTGATCATCCTGCGGCCGCAAAGATATGGTCTAGAGGGACTTCCATTGCCCTCGCTGCTGACGTTGATGCTGCCCTGGTAAAGTGAGATTTAAAATTGTCAGTATTAACTCCAGCACAACCCAGCACTTGTTTCAGCCATCTTGAAATGGTCTGAATGGACGCTTGCATATGTGGCTTTTTGTTGTTAATAAACAATGCTACTTCAGAGCCTCTGAGGTGCTTGGTGACCTCGATATAGTGCCTCAAGTGCGCCACTACACACAGCCGTAACTCCGTGGGATATGCTGTCAGTACAAGCTGGCATCCTGACACCCCTGGTCTGCTTTGTTTAATTAGGTCATAGATGTAAAATATAACGTCATTCCCTGATGACACCAAACTGTCCAGACGCAGTTTGTGCAAAGTCTGAACCCTTTGCGCTGATACTGACGAAGCAGCGTCAGTACCATGCTCACATCCCAGATCTCAGAGTACCTAGGCCTGGGGGGATTGGAATTGAAAACACCCTTCTTAAATCTGGATATTAACGGATGAGATCCTACAGACTGAAGTTCCGACCCCCGGCATAGGTATGATAACAGGGCACTCCTGGTACTATTGATGGCACTATAGCTCAACCCTTCATTGAAATGTAACTTGGACAGAAATTCGACCTCATCTGGTATGGAAGTTGTGTGGTATGTAATGTTCCCATGTAAACAAAACTCTTCCCATTTCCTGACTTGAGAGATGTACTGCTTTTTCGTACTATCCCTGCAGGAAGATGTGATGACATCCACAGTACGATTGGATAGTCCCAGACCCAGGTATGGCCTTCTTAATATCTGCAAATTAACAAATTAACACAATCATACAACGGGTGTTGATCTCCAGTCACAGGGTGCACCAATAGATCATGACGTTTTGGAACCACCATAATAGGCTGTGTAATAATGTCCGAAATGAGAGGGAACCATGGCTGTGCAGACCAGTCGGGTACCACCAAAACTCCTGAAGCGGAGTCCTGATTGATCTTGGTCAAGCACCGACGGATGAGGCAGAAGGGGGGAAAATGCATAAACAAACATTCCACCCCAGTGTAGCGAGAACGTATCCATTGCTACTGCCCCTGGATCTGGTTCCCATGAAACATACTTCGGTACCTGGTGATTGAGTCTGGATGCAAACAAATCGATATCTGGCATCCCATACCGAACAACAATTTCATTAAATACATCATGATTCAACATCCACTCTGTGTTGCCATTGAATTTGCGTGACCTGGTGTCTGCCACCATATTGAATCTGCCTGGCAAGTAGACAACTGAAATCCAAATGTTCTTTTTAATGCATCAGTGCCAAATAAGGTTAGCCAATCCGTCACAAGATTTTGACTTGATTCCACCCATGTGATTAACATACGCCACTGCCGTGGTGTTGTCAATCTGAAGCTGAACATGTAAGTGATGCTTAGTGATACAGTAAGCCTTGAGCCTGTAAAATGCTCCTAAAAGCTCTAAATAATTAATTCCATGTGATTGGAGAATAAATACCTCATGCATATTCCATCTGCCTCCACAGCTAGACATGGTATCAGAAGCACCCCAACTTAGGGCACTAACATCAGTCTGCAAAACAACTGAAGGTGTTTCCATCAGAATGTTGCTAGAACAATTTGAAATGTTTCTTATCCACCATTGTACATCAGCAATGGCTTCATATGGCAATTGCATGGGCCCGTTGAAATGACCTGCATGTATTCTGAGTGCCTGTACCTTTGCCCTCTGTAAATTTTAGTAATGCAAAGGTCCATATTGCACAGCTGGAAATGCAGCTACCAATTTGCCAATCATGCTGTTCTCCTGTCTAATTGAAGGCGATTGCTCCCCCAAGAGCTGGATACAGCCTTCAATTAAATCTAATCTCTTGCCCTTGGGCAGAGTCACAGACATGTGAGTTGAATTAACTGTGAATCCCAAATAGTAAATTACTTTAACCGGCACCAATTTTGATTTAGTTGGATGGATGATAAACCCGAATTTCTCAACCATGAGTTTAACAGCTGAAACTGATAACTCAGCTTCCACAAGCGTTTTTCTAATTAATAAGATGTCATCCAAATAAGCCATTACAATATGACCCTGTACCCGGAGTAACCCCAGCACTGGTTTTTAGCAGCTTTTTAAGTAATCGAGGGGCTGAGGTTAACCCATTAGGCAGTGCTTTAAATTGCCGTAATTGTCCCATCCCGCTAAATTTCAAATAATTCCGATACTCTTCATGTACAGGCACCGAGTAATATGGATCCTGAATATCTATACATGCCATATAACACCCTCTGGAAACCAATTGCTTGGCAGTAGCAAATGTTTCCATTTTAAAATGATTATACTGCACAAACGGATTATGTCCTGTCAGGTCCAAAATAATCCAAGTCCCACCATCTTTCTTTGGTCTAGGAAAAGTATTAGATACGAATTGGTGAGTTTGATAAACTGTCTTCTCAATTACACCTTTAAAATATAATTTTGCAATTTCAGCTTGAATCTCCAAATTCTCTTTTAGTGAGAAAATGAGTGCCCGCTCTGGCTTGTGCTGGGTGGGTGGACACAAATTGGGAATAAATTCAATCCGAAACCCTTGTATACTCTGCAGTATAAACCAGTTTGATGTTATTTCATACCATTCTTTCAGAAACCAGTGTAACCTCCCCCTAACTGGTTTATAATTCTCACTGAATATGTTTTGTCAAGAAACAGACCCACCTACCTCCATGGTTACCGGTGGAGTTCTGTGTCCCCTGGCTCTGGTTTGAAAAGGCACGTTTGCCTGTACTCCTGCTGGAGTGCGCCAGCTGCGCACATTGAAAGGCCGGCTTGTTCCTTGACCGGACCCGGTTTCAGCAAACCGCTTGTAGGGGTACTGCCTCCGAAGGTTTCTGCTGGTCATTGGCGCCTTGATGAGCCTGACGGTTTTTACCTCGTCGTCTAGCTCCTTCACCCGCTTAGCGAGGTCTTCACCGAACAACAGGTTCGGTGGCTGGATGTTACTAGGCTTACACAGGTCAGCGAACCTCGGGTTAATGGTAGGGCAGATGGCACTCTTCCTAAGGCAGTTTCTCTCAACGTGCACATTGCACAAGAGAGCCAGGGCATCCTGCTGAACTTCAGTCAGGCGCCCACCATCCACCGACCTACCGAAAGCCGTAATGCCTGATGCGAGCAGCTTCAGCACCATTTGCAGTTTTATCTCCAGCGCCCTGATTCCTACTCCCATATGGCACCAGATGGCATGGTTGACAGCCGGTACTTTAAGCAGGATACAATTCACCGGGGTTTCATACTTTTTGGCCGTTGTATCCATGGCCAGCTCCTGAAGCTGGTGCGAGGACAAGTAATTTATACTGACAGCTAGCTCTTCCCCCAGCAGCTCTCCAGAGTCTATTGGGATGGCAAACCTAGCCGCCAGGAATGGGACCTCTGGCTCGTGCCCTTCATCCCGTGGGGCAGCCTCCACTGCTAAGCCCACAGATTCGGCATCAGAATCATACTGACCCGTTATGGTCTCCTCCTCCAAGAGCGAGACACTAGGCATCCCTGTAGGTGCTGCTGGCGCGGGCACTTGGAGAGGCCGGCGCTCTTGATGGAGCATCCTCTCCAATAGGAGCTCCATCCTGGATATCCGTGCTACGGTATCCATTCTCGAGGGAGAGCCCTCCTGACCGGACTCATCGGAGTCTATCGGCCGTACAGACTTTCTGGTGGCCTTACGCCCCTCCGGCACAGCCACAGTGCCCCCAAACACCAAGTCTGTAGTCGCTGGTCTTGTTACTAGCGACTCAGTAGACGAGCTAGGCGGCCGCCCGCTACCCGCACTCACGCGGTCTTTGGTTACTATCGCAATGGCACGCCTTGCTCTCAACGATTTCTCCATGCTTGGATTTGTCCTCCTGTAACAACATTTAACAAGCGCAGAAACGACCTCCAACAAGTTTGACACTTACCTGAGGCTTTTTAAACTTACCGCTGGAGAAGCGCTGCTCCTCCCAGCCGGTCGCTGCTCCATGCGTCAGACGTAATTACGCGCATGCGGACTGGCGGGGTTCTTCACGGAATCACTCACGTGACTACAAAGTAAAATAATCCCAACATCACTTTCAATTTGTTTGTCTTGGTTAGGGAAGAAACAGCAGCATGTGTTTAGGGTTGCACACACCCTCCCCTGGGCCACTAGGAGAAAGTCCAGAGATATCCGATATTGAATAACCATCTTGATCTCCCATGAACTCTGCGGGTTTTGGAAAAAAGGGACTAGTAAACTGAAACGACGATGTTTAGCATCGTAGTCTACCAGATACTGACATTGATTTGGATTGACACTGCCCACCTGCGTATGGTCCTTTCACACACACAAGTGTGCTCTCTCTCTCTCTCTCTCTCTCTCTCATGACAATCTGTGTGGGTTGTTGCCCGTATTAGCTGCATAGCTGTGTTATTGTCCCAAGCTGTTGTGCTTTTGATCACAATAGTTACCGACATTAGATAGAGTCCAGTCATGTGTATGGGGCTGGGGCAGGCTTGCAATGGGAGGCGTGGATCCATGTTGCTTTTCCTTGTAGCTTCACAGCAGTGTGGGTCATCACAGCACTTGGAACGGTCCTTCCCAACGTGGTGGAAGGCAATTATTTTGCTTGAAAGTCTTTACGAGCACATCATCCCCCGGGCAGGTACACGTGGCAGCTTTCACTGGTTGGTTCTTCTGTGCTTTGGTCACCTGTGAATGGAAACTTTGGAGAGATTTAGTTAGTGCAATGCAATGATTCAGTGTGTTCTCATCCATGCTAAGAATGTCCCTTGCCTTTGTAGACTGTGGAGCACTTACAGGAAATATAATTGGCCTCCCCATTAGTTCAAGTTCAAGTTCAAGTGCGTTTATTGTCATGTGTCCCTGATAGGACAATGAAATTCTTGCTTTGCTTCAGCACAACAGAACATATTAGGCATTGACTACAAAACAGGTCAGTGTGTCCACATACCATTATATAAATATGTATACACATGAAGAAATAAACTGATCAAGTGCAAATTACCGATAATGGGCTATTAATGTTCAGAGTTTTGTCCGAGCTAAATTTAATAGCCTGATGTCTGTTGGGAAGTGGCTATTCCTGAACCTGGTCGTTGCAGTCTTCAGGCTCCTGTACCTTCTATCTGAAGGTAACAGGGAGATAAGAGTGTGGCCAGGATGGTGTGGGTCTTTGATGATACTGCCAGCCTTTTTGAGGCAGCGACTGCGATAGATCCCCTCGATGGAAGGGATGTCAGAACCGATGATGGACTGGGCAGTGTTTACTACTTTTTGTAGTCTTTTCCTCTCCAGGGCACTCAAGTTGCCAAACCAAGCCACGATGCAACCAGTCAGCATGCTCTCTACTCTGCACCTGTAGAAGTTAGAGCGAGTCCTCCTTGACAAACCGACTCTCTGTAATCTTCTCAGGAAGTAGAGGCGCTGATGTGCTTTCTTGATAATTGCATCAGTGTTCTCGGACCAGGAAAGATCTTCAGAGATATGCACACCCAGGAATTTTAAGCTCTTGACCCTTTCAACCATCGACCCGTTGATATAAACTGGACTGTGGGTCCTCATCAGGCACGTGCCGTGAGTAATTACTCAGGGGAGGCACTCAGTCCGCTAAAAAAAATATTTTTTTTTGTTAAATATTTTTATTAATTGTAAGTACATATTAATAGAAAATACTTCTTACATACATTTGTAATATTATTAATATTAACATTTAAGACATTTATATTTCTATACATTTTTTTGTAAGAAAAGATAGAGAAAAATAACATAGAGATGAGAAATAAAAAATAAAGAGGTGAATGGAGTATTAAAAAGTTATCCATCGTTGGAGATATATTCATGATTTGTTATACTTATTCCTTCATCTATTCTATTATTCAGGTTTCAGTCAGGCTCTCGCACCGAGCCATTTTGTCCCTTTAGATATTCAATGTATGGAGACCATATTCCTCTGAAAAGATCCAACCTGTCCATTAGGACAAGCCTCAATCTTTCCAGATGGAGTGTCTCCGACATTCCTGTAATCCATATTTTGATTGTGGGGGATGTAGGACCTTTCTAGAATTTCAATATTAATTTTTTCCCAATTATTAAACTATAATCTATAAAAATTATTTGATTCGTTGTTATTAATTGATCTGTTTCCAGTATTCCCAGTATTATTAACTTTGAATCAGGAATCAGATTCATATTAACAACATTTGAAATTATCCTAAATATTTCTATCCAAAATTTTGTAATTTTTACACAATTTGTAAATGAGTGTGTCAAGTTAGCTTCTTAGTGCTGACATTTATCACATATGGCAGATACATTTGAAAAAATGTTATGTAGTTTGGATTTTGAGTAATGTAGTCTATGTAATATTTTAAATTGTATAAGAGAGTGTCTAGCATTTAACGAACAGTGGTGTATATGTTGTAAACTTTCATCCCATACTTCTGGTCTAATAATCTGGCCTAATTTGAGGCCAGCGAGCAGAAGGAGAGCGGTTTGGAGACGGAGAGCTGCCAGAGGTGTGTGGGGACCGGCAGAAGGGGCTAAAGTGGTGGCTGGTTCCGCTGTCCGCCCAGGCAGCCGCTCAGCCACCCGAGCTGCTTCCCCCCCCCCCCCCCCGGCCTCAATGCTGTGGCAATCCACGCCTCCGTGCAAGGAGCGTTGCAAGTGGCATTATCCCGATCCCCCCATTCATAACATTCGTGCTCTCCCCGCAACTTTACCCTGGGCCAGACTCCCCAAACACTGTGAAAGGAGCTCTACTTAAACACCCGGGAAATACGGTATTTAAAAACATAAATACAAAATGTACTTACCACATTATTGGTACACAATTTCCATTCTTCTCTCTTTGTTACACTTAAAATATTGACAAACCATATTTGAAAACCCCGCCAAGAAACTTGCTCTGCGCATGCGCAGTAGACTGATGCGCATGCGTAGTGCTGCAAAGGCAGAATTTCACCTGCCTTCAGCCCCGATCGTCATTGACGGCTTCAGGCAGCGTTGACGGCACGTGGGCTGCACAGAGCTTCAAGGGTTACAAGCGCTGTGGATGAAAGGCATGGAGAATTATGCCTACCTAAGAGATCGGTCTCTTACATAGGCATAATTCTCCCATGCCTTTATTATTTATATTTAGTTATTATCATGTTATAATTTTAGTGTAGGCAGTGCCTATCTTGCCTACCCTGACAGCACGTGCCTGGTCCCCATCCTACTCCTTCCAAAGTCCACAATCAGTTCCTTGGTTTTGCTGGTGTTGAGGGCCAGGTTATTGTGCTGGCACCTTATGGACAGTTGCTCGATCTCTCTTCGATACTCTGACTCATCCCCATCAGTGATACGTCCCACTACAGTGGTGTCATCAGCGAACTTGATGATGGAGTTCGCACTATGACCGGCTACGCAGTCATGTGTATAGAGTGAGTACAGCAGGGGGCTGAGCACGCAGCCTTGAAATGCTCATCTTGTGCTGATTGTTATTGAGTCTGACACATTTCCACCAATATGAACAGACTGTGGTCTGAGAATGAGGAGGTCGAGGATCCAATTGCAGAGGGATGCGCATAGTCCCAGTTCTGCGAGTTTGGTAACCAGCTTGGAGGGGATGATTGTATTAAATGCCAGCTGTAATCAATGAATGCCTGACATATGAGTTTTTGTTGTCCAAGTGGTCCAGAGCGGAGTGGAGAGCCAGCGAGATCGCATCCACCATTGATCTGTTGTGGCGGAAAGCGAACTGCAGTGGGTCCAGGTTTTTGTCGAGGTAGGAGTTGATTTGAGCCATGATTAACCACTCAAAGCACTTCATCACCACAGGCGTTGGTGCCACAGGTCGATAGTAATTGAGGTGGTCATTACTATTTCATATGGAGTTAACCCTGTACAATTAGGGCTAGATCTCGTTATCATTAGGGCTATTGGCAAGACTTCAGGTAACTTGAAACCTGTTTCATTACATAATTTAACCTATTTAGTCTTGAGTATCCCATTTTGTCTTCAACTGCCACTGATGATTGAGGGTGATATGGGCAGGACAAATGTTGTTTGTACTGAAGTCCCTTCATTAGTTCCTTTACAAATAAACCAGTAAAGTGGGATCCATTGTCACTTGACATAACCTCTGCAATGCCAAATCCCAGTACTACTTCTTTCAGTAGCACCTTGGCTACGGTTGTGCCCTCACTGGGGCGAGAGGCGAAGGCTTCTACCCATCCGCAAAAGAAGTCTACAATTACCAACACATACTTTTTACTCATACATTCAGACATTTGTGTAAATCTATTTGTATAGTTGGAGTTGCGAGGTAGGCTATACACTGTTATTTTCTGTGTTATGTTTATGCATGTCATACACTTTCAGTAACTCTTATCGGTAAAAGCAGCAAAACCCAGCCCTTTCCAGGCACTCTATCAGTAAAAGCCTCCCCCCTTTGGCAGCATGCGTGAAGTAAAGACACACTTGTGCCAACCAGAAGTTGCTTATGGGCAACTGTGGAGATCCAAAGATCACTTGGCAATTGAAAACATTTTGCATCTATCCACAATTGGCACTCAGAAACATCGGTAGCAGCTTCTATGTCTTTTATTTCATTAATAGCGGGCCCTGGGGAATCACAATTTCCCAGACACTGGGGGATTACTGCTTTAATTTTGAGGGTGGCTGCTGCTCGGGCTGCTACATCAGCTCAGGCATTGCCTAAGGAGATGTCATCCTGACCCATAGTGTGTGCGGAACATTTCACTGCCACCTTCTCTCCATGATATCATGCAATAATGTCTCTTGAAGCAAACCTGTGAAGTCTGTAACTTTTCATTTTTCCTTTTATTTCCCTCTAAATTAATGTCTTCCATAGAATTATCCTTGTTGATCTTTATGATCAACATTGATAGCAAGAAAGGATAATAATATTTTCTCTCAATAAGCTGTTACACAAATGGAGCCATATATGTTATTTTTGGTTGGAATCCATTCTTCAGCAAGCAAAGAGATACCTCATTTTGCATGCAAAGGAATATGGGCACAAGCCCAATATTCTAATCAGATAAGGAAGCTTGTTTAAATACAGCAGCAAATTCACTGTTTTCTGTGTGAAGGTTGTTTATCGATTTCATACTCCAATTTCACCCTCATCCTCTCTGATCCCACACAATGTTATAAAATGGGGTGGGGGGGGGGGGGTGTGTGGTGTGTGTGTGTGTGTGTGTGTGTGTGTGTGTGTGTGTGTGTGTGTGTGTGTGTGTGTGTGTGTGTGTGTGTGTGTGTGTGTGTGTGTGTGTGTGTGTGTGTGAGCCATAGAATACTGCATGTGTGCCACAATCTAGGTGGACAAAGAGCTGAAGGTATCCCAATTACATCTTTCATTGCATTTTGCTGCTTAATCAAAGTATCAGCCGTCCACCAATACGAAGTGATGGTATAAGATCTCTGGCAGTGGCAAGTGGAATTAACACCAAGATGTTTAAAATCATTATCAATGGTAGTTTAGTCCCATGCTAGCATTCCCATGAACTCTGCGGGTTTTGGGGAAAAAGGGACAAGTAAACTGAAGCGAGGATGTTTAGCATTGTAGTCTACCAGATACTGACATTGTTTTAGATTGAAACTGTCCACCTGGGTATCCCCTTGTGTATGGTCCTTTCACACACACAAGTGCTCTCTCTCTCTCTCTCCCTCTCTCTCTCTCTCTCTCTCTCATGACAATCTGTGCGGGTTGTTGCCCGTATTAGCTGCATAGCTGTGTTATTGTCCCAAGCTGTTGTGCTTTTGATCACAATAGTTACCGACATTAGATAGAGTCCAGTCGTGAGTCTGGGGCTGGGGCAGGCTTGCAATGGGAGGAGTGGATCCATGTTGTTTTTCCTTGTAGCTTCACAGCAGTGTGTGTCATCACAGCACTTGGAACGGTCCTTCCCAACGTGGTGGGAGGCAATTATTTTGCTTGAAAGTCTTTACGAGCACATCATCCCCCGGGCAGGTACACGTGGCAGCTTTCACTGGCTGGTTCTTCTGTGCTTTGGTCACCTGTGAATGGAAACTTTGGAGAGATTTAGTTAGTGCAATGCAATGATTCAGTGTGTTCTCATCCATGCTATGAATGTTCCTTGCCTTTGTAGACAGGAAATGTCATTGGCCTCCCATTAGTATCTCATATGGAGTTAACCCTGTACATTTAGGGCTAGATCTCATTATCATTAGGGCTATTGGCAAGACTTCAGGCCACTTGTAACCTGCCTCATTACATAATTTAGCCAATTTAGTCTTGAGTATCCCGTTTTGTCTTTCAACTGCCCCTGATGATTGAGGGTGATATGGGCAGGGCAAATGTTGTTTGTACTGAAGTCCCTTCATTAGTTCCTTTACAAATAAACCAGTAAAATGGGATCCATTGTCACATGACATAACCTCTGCAATGCCAAATCCCAGTACTACTTCTTTCAGTAGCACCTTGGCTACGGTTGTGGCATCACTGGGGCGAGAGGCGAAGGCTTCTACCCGTCCGCAAAAGAAGTCTACAATTACCAACACATACTTTTTACTCATACATTCAGACATTTGTGTAAATCTATTTGCATAGTTGGAGTTGCGAAGCAGGCTGTACACTGTTATTTCCTGTGTTATGTTTATGGCATGTCATACACTTTCAGTATCTCTTATCAGTAAAAGCAGAAAAACCCAGCCCTTACCAGGCATTATATCAGTAAAAGCAGCAAAACCCAACACATACCAGGTTGCTTGAATAATACCATTCATCCCCCCCCCCCCCACCCTCCCCTTTGGCAGCATGTATGAAGTAAAGACACACTTGTGCCAACCAGGGTAGGAGTTGCTTTGGGCCAACTTTGGATCTGTCTTCCTGATATAGTAGTGGCCAGAGGATCTGGGGTGACAGTGGAACTGAAGGAAATCCACATTAGGCAGGAAATGGTGTTGGAAAGACTGATGGGACTGAAGGCTGAGAAATCCCCAGGGCCTGATGGTCTGCATCCCAGGGTATTTATGGAAGTGGCTCTAGAAATCATGGATGCATTGGTGATAATTTTCCAATGTTCTATAGATTCAGGATCAGTTCCTGTGGATTGGAGGGTAGCTAACGTTATCCCACTTTTTAAGAAAGGCGGGAGAGAAAAAAACAGGGAATTATAGACCAGTTAGACCAATATCGGCGGTGGGGAAGATGCTGGATTCAATTATAAAAGATGAAATAGCAGTACATTTGGATAGCTGTAACAGGTTCGGTCCGAGTCAGCATGGATTTATGAAGGGGAAATCTAGCTTGACAAATCTTCTGGAATTTTTTGAAGATGTAACTAGGAAAATAGACAAGGGAGAGCCAGTGGACTTTCAGAAAGCATTTGTTAAGGTCCCACATAGGAGATTAGTGGGCAAAATTAGGGCACATGGTATTGGGGGTAGAGTGCTGACATGGATAGGAAATTGGTTGGCAGACAGGAAACAAAGAGTAAGGATTAACGTGTCCCTTTCACAATGGCAGGCAGTTACTAGTGGGGTATCGCATGGCTCGGTGCTGGGACCGCAGCTATTTACAATATACATCAATGATTTGGATGAAGGGATTCAAAGTAACACTAGCAAATTTGCAGGTGACACAAAGCTGAGTGGCAGTGTGAACTGTGAGGAGGATACTATGAGAATGCAGGGTGACACGGACAGGTTGGGGGAGGGGGAAGATGCATGGCAGATGAAGTTTAATGCGGATAAATGTGAGGTTATCCACTTTGGTAGCAAAAACTGGAAGGCAGATTACTATCTAAAGGATGTCAAGTTGGGAAAAGGGGAAGTACAATGGGATCTGGGGGTCCTTGTTCATCAGTCCATGAAAGTAAGCATGCAGGTACAGCAGGCAGTGAAGAAAGCGAATGGCATGTTGGCCTTTAAAACAAGAGGAGTCGAATATAGGAGCAAAGAGGTCCTTCTGCAGGTGTACAGAGCCCTAGTGAGAGCACGCCTGGAATATTGTGTGCAGTTTTGGTCCCCTAATTTGAGGAAGGACATTCTTGCTATTGAGGGAGTGCAGCGTAGGTTTACAAGCTTGATACCCGGAAAGGCGGGACTGTCATATGCTGAGAGAATGGAGCGGCTGGGCTTCTACACTCTGGAGTTTAGAAGGATGAGAGGGTATCCCATTGAAACATATAAGATTGTGAAGGGTTTGGACATGCTGGAGGCAGGGAACATGTTCCTGATGTTGGGGGAGTCCAGAACCAGGGGCCACAGTTTAAGAAAAGAGGGTAAGCCATATAGAACATGGACGAGGAAACACTTTTTCTCACAGAGAGTGGTGAGTCTGTGGAATTCTCTGCCCCAGAGGGCGGTGGAGGCAGGTTCTCTGGATGCTTTCAAGAGAGAGCTAGATAGGGCTCTTAAAAAATAGCGGAGTCGGGGGATATGGGGAGAAGGCAGGAACGGGGTACTGATTGGGGATGATCAGCCATGACCACATTAAATGGCAGTGCTGGCTCGAAGGGCTGAATACTCCTGCACCTGTAGTCTATTGTCTAATGTCTATTGTCTAACTATGGAGATCCAAAGATCAATTGGCAATTGAAAACATTTTGCATCTATCCACAATTGGCACTCAGAAACATCGGTAGCAGCTTCTATGTCTTTTATTTCATTAATAGAGGGCCCTGGGGAATCACAATTTCCCAGACACCGTGGGATTACTGCTTTAATTTTGAGGGTGGCTGCTGCTTGGGCTGCTACATCAGCTCAGGCATTGCCTAAGGAGATGTCATCCTGACCCATAATGTGTGCGGAACATTTCACTGCCACCTTCTCTCCATGATATCATGCAATAATGTCTCTTGAAGCAAACCTGTGAAGTCTGTAACTTTTCATTTTTCCTTTTCTTTCCCTCAAATCAATGTCTTCCACAGAATTATCCTTGTTGATCTTTATGATCAACACTGATAGCAAGAAAGGATAATAATATTTTCTCTCAATAAGCTGTTACACAAATGGAGCCATATATGTAAATTTTGGTTGGAATCCGTTCTTCAGCAAGCAAAGAGATACCTCATTTTGCATGCAAAGGAATATGGGCACATACCCAATATTCCAATCAGATAAGGAAGCTTGTTTAAATACAGCAGCAAATTCACTGTTTTCTGTGTGAAAGTTGTTCATCGATTTCATACTCCAATTTCACCCTCATCCTCTCTGATCCCACACAATGTTAGTATATTCATAGGTTTTTATTACTACAAAAATAGTTAATAAGGAATATGTCTACCTTTTTAATACTTTTTTATTTATCATTATACACATTTACAATTCTTGTGTTTCCTTCTCTTCGAAGGTTCTGTCTGAGTGATGCATACATAGTGACAACAGCGACTAAAATAATAATGGCATATTATAAAATGTTCATAAAGAGCCCTCCAGCACAGTTTCCAAGGTCAGGGAGCCACTCCCACCAGTCAAGGTGTCTAATTTCTGAGATCTGATGCAAGGTGTGGACATGGTCATGAAAAGTAAGATTAAATGAGAATTTACCATTTTGAAGTTTGATCTTTATTTTATGAGGAGTTACGATGAGCGATTACATGAAGAACCATGCCAGCCCGCATGCGCGTCAATCTTCATAGCAGCAGTGTGAAATGACAGATAACAATAACTGAAGTAACATAGTAAGACTATAATCCTAGAACTACTAGATGAGCTTTGGATATGAGGGTATAGAGCGGTGGGCACATAATCGCTCATCGTAACTGCTCATAAAATAAAGATCAAACTTAAAACTGGTAAGTTCTCGTTTAATCTTACTATTTTACTTCGCAGTCACGTGAGTGATTCCGTGAAGATTTCAAAGGTCTATGATTTCACGGCGATGCAAATCCAGGCGTTTCACACTGCATCAGTTGACTCAGGAGGAGTGAATCATGAGCAATACATTGAAACATGGTACTGATTAACATGCAGATGCTTTAATACACAAAATAAACAAAATAAACACAATAGCGACTCTTCTCTCCCAGGGAGAAGCTATGAAACAGAACTTAGAATGGGCGAATACCCTGGATTCAATAAGTGGTTTATTATAAAACCTCTAAAAAGCTAATTCATTTGACCATCCTGCGGCCGCAAAGATATGGTCTAGAGGGACTTCCATTGCCCTTGCTGCTGACGTTGATGCTGCCCTGGTGGAATGAGATTTAAAATTGTCATTATTAAATCCTGCACAACCCAGCACTTGTTTCAGCATTCTTGAAATGGTCTGAATGGACGCTTGCATATGTGGTTTTTTGTTGTTAATAAACAATGCTACTTCAGAGCCTCAGAGGTGCTTAGTGACCTCGATATAGCGCCTCAAGTGCGCCACTACACACAGCCGTAACTCCGTGGGATATGCTGACGGTACAAGCTGGCATTCTGACACCCCTGTTCTGCTTTGTTTAATTAGGTCATAGATGTAAAATATAACGTCATTCCCTGATGACACCAAACTGTCCAGACGCAGTTTGTGCAAAGTCTGAACCCTTTGCGCTGATACTGACGAAGCAGCGTCAGTACCATGCTCACATCACAGATCTCAGAGTACCTAGGCCTGGGGGGATTGGAAGTGTAGCGAGAACGTATCCATTGCTACTGCCCCTGGATCTGGTTCCCATGAAACATACTTCGGTACCTGGTGATTGAGTCTGGATGCAAACAAATCGATATCTGGCATCCCATACCGAACAACAATTTCATTAAATACATCATGATTCAACATCCACTCTGTGTTGCCATTGAAATTGCGTGACCTGGTGTCTGCCACCATATTGAATCTGCCTGGCAAGTAGACAGCTGAAATCCAAATGTTCTTTTTAATGCACCAGTGCCAAATAAGGTTAGCCAATCCGTCACAAGATTTTGACTTGATTCCACCCATGTGATTAACATACGCTACTGCCGTGGTGTTGTCAATCTGAAGCTGAACATGTAAGTGATGCTTAGTGATACAGTAAGCCTTGAGCCCGTAAAATGCTCCTAAAAGCTCTAAATAATTAATTCCATGTGATTGGAGAATAAATACCTCATGCATATTCCATCTGCCTCCACAGCTAGACATGGTATCAGTAGCACCCCAACTTAGGGCACTAACATCAGTCTGCAAAACAACTGAAGGTGCTTCCATCAGAATGTTGCTAGAACAATTTGAAATGTTTCTTATCCACCATTGTACATCAGCAATGGCTTCATATGGTAATTGCATGGGCCCGTTGAAATGACCTGCATGTATTCTGAGTGCCTGTACCTTTGCCCTCTGTAAATTTTAGTAATGCAAAGGTCCATATTGCACAGCTGGAAATGCAGCTACCAATTTGCCAATCATGCTGTTCTCCTGTCTAATTGAAGGTGATTGCTCCCCCAAGAGCTGGATACAGCCTTCAATTAAATCTAATCTCTTGCCCTTGGGCAGAGTCACAGACATGGGAGTTGAATTAACTGTGAATCCCAAATAGTAAATTACTTTAACCGGCACCAATTTTGATTTAGTTGGATGGATGATAAACCCGAATTTCTCAACCATGAGTTTAACAGCTGAAACTGATAACTCAGCTTCCACAAGCGTTTTTCTAATTAATAAGATGTCATCCAAATAAGCCATTACAATATGACCCTGTACCCGGAGTAACCCCAGCACTGGTTTTTAGCAGCTTTTTAAGTAATCGAGGGGCGTTTTATTTCAGGGGTAATAAATTAAATCAAACACACTTCCACCACAGTGAGTTCACCAAGGGGCACCTGCTGGAGCTGGAGAGCCTTGGAGAGCCGCTGGAGCCCCGAAGCCGGGCCGCGCCAGCTGGAGGAGCTTTTGCTATGCCGGGTGCTGCTTGGAAACTGCTGGAACACTGGAGCTCGAACATTTGTCCCATCCCCCCCCCCCCCCCCCCGCAAAAAACTAAAAACAGCCCAAAAACGAACAAAAAGACGGAAAGCCGCAGCTTTCCGAAAATAATTCCAATACTCTTCATGAACAGGCACCGAGTAATATGCATCCTGAATATCTATACATGCCATATAACACCCTCTGGAAACCAATTGCTTGGCAGTAGCAAATGTTTCCATTTTAAAATGATTATACTGCACAAACGGATTATGTCCTGTCAGGTCCAAAATAATCCAAGTCCCACCATCTTTCTTTGGTCTAGGAAAAGTATTAGATACGAATTGGTGAGTTTGATAAACTGTCTTCTCAATTACACCTTTAAAATATAATTTTGCAATTTCAGCTTGAATCTCCAAATTCACTTTTAGTGAGAAAATGAGTCCCCGCTCTGGCTTGTGCTGGGTGGGTGGACACAAATTGGGAATAAATTCAATCCGAAACCCTTGTATACTCTGCAGTATAAATCAGTTTGATGTTATTTCATACCATTCTTTCAGAAACCAGTGTAACCTCCCCCCAACTGGTATATAATTCTCACTGAATATGTTTTGTCAAGAACCAGACCCACCTAACTCCATGGTTACCGGTGGAGTTCTGTGTCCCCTGGCTCTGGTTTGAAAAGGCATGTTTGCCTGTACTCCTGCTGGAGTGCGCCAGCTGCGCACATTGAAAGGTCGGCTTGTTCCATGACCGAACCTGGTTTCAGCAAACCGCTTGTAGGGGTACTGCCTCCGAAGGTTTCTGCTGGTCATTGGCACCATGATGAGCCCAACGGTTTTTACCTCGTTGTCTAGATCCTTCACCCGCTTAGCGAGGTCTTCACCGAACAACAGGTTCGGTGGCTGGATGTTACTAGGCTTACACAGGTCAGCGAACCTCAGGTTAATGGTAGGGCGGATGGCACTCTTCCTAAGGCAGTTTCTCTCAACGTGCACATTGCACAAGAGAGCTAGGTCATCCTGCTGAACTTCAGTCAGGCGCCCACCATCCACCGACCTACCGAAAGCCGTAATGCTTGATGCGAGCAGCTTCAGCACCCTTTGCAGTTTTATCTCTTGCGCCCTGATTCCTACTCCCATATGGCACCAGATGGCATGGTTGACAGCCGGTACTTTAAGCAGGATACAATTCACCGGAGTTTCATACTTTTAGGCCTTTGTATCCATTGCCAGCTCCTGAAGTTGGTGCGAAGCCAAGTAATTTATACTGGCAGCTAGCTCTTCCCCCAGCAGCTCTCCGGAGTCTATTGGGATGGCAAACCTAGCCACCAGGAATGGGACCTCTGGCTCGTGCCCTTCATCCCGTGGGGCAGCCTCCACTGCTAAGCCCACAGATTCGGCATCAGAATCATACTGACACGTTATGCTCTCCCCCTCCAAGAGCGAGACACTAGGCATCCCTGTAGGTGCTGCTGGCGCGGGCACTTGGAGAGGCCGGCGCTCTTGATGGAGCATCCTCTCCAATAGGAGCTCCATCCTGGATATCCATGCTACGGTATCCATTCCCGAGGGAGAGCCCTCCCGACCGGACTCATCGGAGTCTATCGGCCGTACAGACTTTTTGGTGGACTTACGCCCCACCGGCACAGCCACAGTGCCCCCAAACACCAAGTCTGTAGTCACTGGGCTTGTTACTAGCGACTCAGTAGATGAGCTAGGCGGCCGCACCCGCTACCCGCACTCACGCGGTCTTTGGTTACTCTCGCAATGGCACGCCTTGCTCTCAACGATTTCTCCATGCTTGGATTTGTCCTCCTGTAACAAGATTTAACAAGCGCAGAAACGACCTCCAACAAGTTTGACACTTACCTGAGGCTTTTTAAACTTACCGCTGGAGAAGCGCTGCTCCTCCCAGCCGGTCGCTGCTCCATGCGTCAGACGTATTTACGCGCATGTGGACTGGCGGGGTTCTTCACGGAATCACTCACGTGACTACAAAGTAAAATAATCCCAACATCACTTTCAATTTGTTTGTCTTGGTTAGGGAAGAAACAGCAGCATGTGTTAAGGGTTGCACACACCCTCCCCTGGGCCACTAGGAGAAAGTCCAGAGATATCCGATATTGAATAACCATCTTGATCTCCCATGAACTCTGCGGGTTTTGGAAAAAAGGGACTAGTAAACTGAAACGAGGATGTTTAGCATCGTAGTCTACCAGATACTGACATTGATTTGGATTGACACTGCCCAACTGTGTATGGTCCTTTCACACACACAAGTGTGCTCTCTCTCTCTCTCTCTCTCTCTCTCTCTCTCTCATGACAATCTGTGTGGGTTGTTGCCCGTATTAGCTGCATAGCTGTGTTATTGTCCCAAGCTGTTGTGCTTTTGATCACAATAGTTACCGACATTAGATAGAGTCCAGTCATGTGTCTGGGGCTGGGGCAGGCTTGCAATGGGAGGCGTGGATCCATGTTGCTTTTCATTGTAGCTTCACAGCAGTGTGGGTCATCACAGCACTTGGAACGGTCCTTCCCAACGTGGTGGAAGGCAATTATTTTGCTTGAAAGTCTTTACGAGCACATCATCCCCCGGGCAGGTACACGTGGCAGCTTTCACTGGTTGGTTCTTCTGTGCTTTGGTCACCTGTGAATGGAAACTTTGGAGAGATTTAGTTAGTGCAATGCAATGATTCAGTGTGTTCTCATCCATGCCAAGAATGTCCCTTGCCGTTGTAGACAGTGGAGCACTTACAGGAAATATAATTGGCCTCCCCATTAGTTCAAGTTCAAGTTCAAGTGAGTTTATTGTCATGTGTCCCCGATAGGACAATGAAATTCTTGCTTTGCTTCAGCACAACAGAACATATTAGGCATTGATTACAAAACAGGTCAGTGTGTCCACATACCATTATATAAATATGTACACACATGAAGAAATAAACTGATCAAGTGCAAATTACCGATAATGGGCTATTAATGTTCAGAGTTTTGTCCGAGCTAAATTTAATAGCCTGATGTCTGTTGGGAAGTAGCTATTCCTGAACCTGGTCGTTGCAGTCTTCAGGCTCCTGTACCTTCTATCTGAAGGTAACAGGGAGATAAGAGTGTGGCCAGGATGGTGTGGGTCTTTGATGATACTGCCAGCCTTTTTGATGCAGCGACTGCGATAGATCCCCTCGATGGAAGGGAGGTCAGAACCGATGATGGACTGGGCAGTGTTTACTACTTTTTGTAGTCTTTTCCTCTCCAGGGCACTCAAGTTGCCAAACCAAGCCGCGATGCAACCAGTCAGCATGCTCTCTACTGTGCACCTGTAGAAGTTAGAGCGAGTCCTCCTTGACAAACCGACTCTCCGTAATCTTCTCAGGAAGTAGAGGCGCTGATGTGCTTTCTTGATAATTGCATCAGTGTTCTCGGACCAGGAAAGATCTTCAGAGATATGCACACCCAGGAATTTGAAGCTCTGGACCCTTTCAACCATTGACCCGTTGATATAAACGGGACAGTGGGTCCTCATCAGGCACGTGCCGTGAGTAATTACTCAGGGTAGGCACTCAGTCCGCTAAAAAAAATATATTTTTTTGTTAAATATTTTTATTAATTGTAAGTACATATTAATAGAAAATACTTCTTACATAAATTCGTAACATTATTAATATTAACATTTAAGACATTTATATTTCTATACATTTTTTTTTACAAGTAAGAAAAGATAGAGAAAAATAACATAGAGATAAGAAATCAAAAATAAAGAGGTGAATGGAGTATTAAAAAGTTATCCATCGTTGGAGATATATTCATGATTTGTTATACATATTCCTTCATCTATTCTATTATTCAGGTTTCAGTCAGGCTCTCGCACCGAGCCATTTTGTCCCTTTAGATATTCAATGTATGGAGACCATATTCCTCTGAAAAGATCCAACCTGTCCATTAGGACAAGCCTCAATCTTTCCAGATGGAGTGTCTCCGACATTCCTGTAATCCACATTTTGATTGTGGGGGATGTAGGACCTTTCTAGAATTTCAATATTAATTTTTTCCCAATTATTAAACTATAATCTATAAAAATTCTTTGATTCGTTGTTATTAATTGATCTGTTTCCAGTATTCCCAGTATTATTAACTTTGAATCAGGAATCAGATTCATATTAACAACATTCAAAATTATCCTAAATATTATTTCCAAAATTTTGTAATTTTTACACAATTTGTAAATGAGTGTGTCAAGTTAGCTTCTAAGTGCTGACATTTATCACATATGGCAGATACATTTGAAAAAATGTTATGTCGTTTGGATTTTGAGTAATGTAGTCTATGTAATATTTTAAATTGTATAAGAGAGTGTCTAGCATTTAACGAACAGTGGTGTATATGTTGTAAACTTTCATCCCATACTTCTGGTCTAATAATCTGGCCTAATTTGAGGCCAGCGAGCAGAAGGAGAGCGGTTTGGAGACGGAGAGCTGCCAGAGGTGTGTGGGGACCGGCAGAAGGGGCTAAAGTGGCGGCTGGTTCCGCTGTCCGCCCAGGCAGCCGCTCAGCCACCCGAGCTGCTTCCCCACACCACCCCCCCCCCCCGGCCTCAATGCTGTGGCAATCCACGCCTCCGTGCAAGGAGCGTTGCAAGTGGCATTATCCCGATCCCCCCATTCATAACATTCGTGCTCTCCCCGCAACTTTACCCTGGGCCAGACTCCCCAAACACTGTGAAAGGAGCTCTACTTAAACACCTGGGAAATACGGTATTTAAAAACATAAATACAAAATGTACTTACCACATTATTGGTACACAAGCTCCATTCTTCTCTCTTTGTTACCTAACATACACTTAAAATATTGACAAACCATATTTGAAAACCCCGCCAAGAAACTTGCTCTGCACATGCGCAGTAGACTGATGCGCATGCGTAGTGCTGCAAAGGCAGAATTTCACCTGCCTTCAGCCCCGATTGTCATTGACGGCTTCAGGCAGCGTTGACGGCACGTGGGCTGCACAGAGCTTCATGGGTTACAAGCACTGTGGATGAAAGGCATGGAGAATTATGCCTACCTAAGAGATCGGTCTCTTACATAGGCATAATTCTCCCATACCTTTATTATTTATATTTAGTTATTATCATGTTATAATTTTAGTGTAGGCAGTGCCTATCTTGCCTACCCTGACGGCACGTGCCTGGTCCCCATCCTACTCCTTCCAAAGTCCACAATCAGTTCCTTGGTTTTGCTGGTGTTGAGGGCCAGGTTATTGTGCTGGCACCATATGGACAGTTGCTCGATCTCTCTTCGATACTCTGACTCATCCCCATCAGTGATACGTTCCACTACAGTGGTGTCATCAGCGAACTTGATGATGGAGTTCGCACTATGACCGGCTACGCAGTCATGTGTATAGAGTGAGTACAGCAGGGGGCTGAGCACGCAGCCTTGAAATGCTCATCTTGTGCTGATTGTTATTGAGTCTGACACATTTCCACCAATATGAACAGACTGTGGTCTGAGAATGAGGAGGTCGAGGATCCAATTGCAGAGGGATGCGCATAGTCCCAGTTCTGCGAGTTTGGTAACCAGCTTGGAGGGGATGATTGTATTAAATGCCAGCTGTAATCAATGAATGCCTGACATATGAGTTTTTGTTGTCCAAGTGGTCCAGAGCGGAGTGGAGAGCCAGCGAGATCGCATCCACCATTGATCTGTTGTGGCGGTAAGTGAACTGCAGTGGGTCCAGGTTTTTGGCGAGGTAGGAGTTGATTTGCGCCATGATCAACCTCTCAAAGCACTTCATCACCACAGGCGTTGGTGCCACAGGTCGATAGTAATTGAGGTGGTCATTACTATTTCATATGGAGTTAACCCTGTACAATTAGGGCTAGATCTCGTTATCATTAGGGCTATTGGCAAGACTTCAGGTAACTTGAAACCTGTTTCATTACATAATTTAGCCAATTTAGTCTTGAGTATCCCATTTTGTCTTCAACTGCCACTGATGATTGAGGGTGATATGGGCAGGACAAATGTTGTTTGTACTGAAGTCCCTTCATTAGTTCCTTTACAAATAAACCAGTAAAGTGGGATCCATTGTCACTTGACATAACCTCTGCAATGCCAAATCCCAGTACTACTTCTTTCAGTAGCACCTTGGCTACGGTTGTGGCATCACTGGGGCGAGAGGCGAAGGCTTCTACCCATCCGCAAAAGAAGTCTACAATTACCAACACATACTTTTTACTCATACATTCAGACATTTGTGTAAATCTATTTGTATAGTTGGAGTTGCGAGGTAGGCTATACACTGTTATTTTCTGTGTTATGTTTATGCATGTCATACACTTTCAGTAACTCTTATCAGTAAAAGCAGCAAAACCCAGCCCTTACCAGGCACTCTATCAGTAAAAGCAGCAAAACCCAGCACTTTCCAGGTTGCTTGAATAATACCATTCATTTCCCCCCCCCCCCCCCCCCCTTTGGCAGCATGCGTGAAGTAAAGACACACTTGTGCCAACCAGGGTAGAAGTTGCTTAGGGGCAACTGTGGAGATCCAAAGATCACTTGGCAATTGAAAACATTTTGCATCTATCCACAATTGGCACTCAGAAACATCGGTAGCAGCTTCTATGTCTTTTATTTCATTAATAGCGGGCCCTGGGGAATCACAATTTCCCAGACACTGGGGGATTACTGCTTTAATTTTGAGGGTGGCTGCTGCTCGGGCTGCTACATCAGCTCAGGCATTGCCTAAGGAGATGTCATCCTGACCCATAGTGTGTGCGGAACATTTCACTGCCACCTTCTCTCCATGATATCATGCAATAAAGTCTCTTGAAGCAAACCTGTGAAGTCTGTAACTTTTCATTTTTCCTTTTATTTCCCTCTAAATTAATGTCTTCCACAGAATTATCCTTGTTGATCTTTATGATCAACACTGATAGCAAGAAGGGATAATAATATTTTCTCTCAATAAGCTGTTACACAAATGGAGCCTTATATGTTATTTTTGGTTGGAATCCGTTCTTCAGCAAGCAAAGAGATACCTCATTTTGCATGCAAAGGAATATGGGCACAAACCCAATATTCTAATCAGATAAGGAAGCTTGTTTAAATACAGCAGCAAATTCACTGTTTTCTGTGTGAAGGTTGTTCATCGATTTCATACTCCAATTTCACCCTCATCCTCTCTGATCCCACACAATGTTATAAAATGCATAGTTTTTAACACTACAAAAATAGTTAATAAGGAATATGTCTACCTTTTAATACTTTTTTGTTTATCATTATAAATGTTTACAATTCTTGTGTTTCCTTCTCTTCGAAGGTTCTGTCTGAGTGATGCATACATAGTGACAACAGCGACTAAAATAATAATGGCATCTTATAAAATGTTCATAAAGAGCCCTCCAGCACAGTTTCCAAGGTCAGGGAGCCACTCCCACCAGTCAAGGTGATTAATTTCTGAGATCTGATGCAAGGTGTGGATATGGCCATGAATAATCCTTACATCACTTTCAATTTGTTTGTCTGGGTTAGGGAAGAAACAGCAGGATGCGTTATGTGTTGCACACACCCTTCCCTGGGCCACTAGGAGAAAGTCCAGAGTTATCCGATATTGAATAACCATCTTGAACAGTGACTGGACTTCCGTGAAGGGCCAAAATCACATCTCCCGGCCTGTTCTCCACCTATTCCATGATGGCTGAAGTACTGATGCTTGCTTTCTCCAGCTCATTTACTCACTCAGAGTGCGTAGTAATCTGTGCAAACCCTGTGCAGCCAACAAGAGTTTTCAACCTCTCTCCTGCGTCCACGCTTCTGGGGATGGCTGACTGATTCCTAATTGAGTCTGGATGGTTTTAACTCCCCAGGCATTAGGGGCTCATCCCATAGTATAGGTCCCAATCTAATTGGTAGGTAGGGATTCATAAGGCTCACATATCCAAATACCCCACTGAACAACCGTAGGGTGCTGCTCAGTTCAGTTCCGGCAAAATAACTTCCAGAATGGTGTGTGTGTGTGCTGTGTGTGTGTGCTGTGTGTGTGTGTGTGTGTGTGTGTGTGTGTGTGTGTGTGTGTGTGTGTGTGTGTGTGTGTGTGTGTGTGTGTGGGTGTGTGTGGTGGTGTGTGTGTGGTGTGGTGTGTGGTGTGTTGTGTGGGTGTGGTGTGTGTGTGTGTGTGTGTGTGTGTGTGTGTGTGTGTGTGTGTGTGTGTGTGTGTGTGTGTGTGTGTGTGTGTGTGTGTGTGTGTGTGAGCCATAGAATACTGCATGTGTACCACAATCTAGGTGAACAAAGAGCTGAAGGTATCCCAATTACATCTTTCATTGCATTTTGCTGCTTAATCAAAGTATCAGCCGTCCACCAATACGAAGTGATGGTATAAGATCTCTGGCAGTGGCAAGTGGAATTAACACCAAGATGTTTAAAATCATTATCAATGGTAGTTTAGTCCCATGCTAGCATTCCCATGAACTCTGCGGGTTTTGGGGAAAAAGTGACTAGTAAACTGAAGCGAGGATGTTTAGCATCGTAGTCTACCAGATACTGACATTGTTTTAGATTGATACTGTCCACCTGGGTATCCCCTTGTGTATGGTCCTTTCACACACACAAGTGTGCTCTCTCTCTCTCTCTCTCTCTCTCTCTCTCTCTCTCATGACAATCTGTGCGGGTTGTTGCCCGTATTAGCTGCATAGCTGTGTTATTGTCCCAAGCTGTTGTGCTTTTGATCACAATAGTTACTAACATTAGATAGAGTCCAGTCGTGAGTCTGGGGCTGGGGCAGGCTTGCAATGGGAGGCGTGGATCCATGTTGCTTTTCCTTGTAGCTTCACAGCAGTGTGGGTCATCACAGCACTTGGAACGGTCCTTCCCAACGTGGTGGAAGGCAATTATTTTGCTTGAAAGTCTTTACGAGCACATCATCCCCCGGGCAGGTACACGTGGCAGCTTTCACTGGCTGGTTCTTCTGTGCTTTGGTCACCTGTGAATGGAAACTTTGGAGAGATTTAGTTAGTGCAATGCAATGATTCAGTGTGTTCTCATCCATGCTATGAATGTTCCTTGCCTTTGTAGACAGGAAATGTCATTGGCCTCCCCTTAGTAACTCATATGGAGTTAACCCTGTACATTTAGGGCTAGATCTCATTATCATTAGGGCTATTGGCAAGACTTCAGGCCACTTGTAACCTGCCTCATTACATAATTTAGCCAATTTAGTCTTGAGTATCCCGTTTTGTCTTTCAACTGCCCCTGATGATTGAGGGTGATATGGGCAGGACAAATGTTGTTTGTACTGAAGTCCCTTCATTAGTTCCTTTACAAATAAACCAGTAAAGTGGGATCCATTGTCACTTGACATAACCTCTGCAATGCCAAATCCCAGTACTACTTCTTTCAGTAGCACCTTGGCTACGGTTGTGGCATCACTGGGGCGAGAGGCGAAGGCTTCTACACATCCGCAAAAGAAGTCTACAATTACCAACACATACTTTTTACTCATACATTCAGGCATTTGTATAAATCTATTTGCATAGTTGGAGTTGCGAAGCAGGCTGTACACTGTTATTTCCTGTGTTATGTTTATGGCATGTCATACACATTCAGTAACTCTTATCAGTAAAAGCAGAAAAACCCAGCCCTTACCAGGCACTCTATCAGTAAAAGCAGCAAAACCCAGCACATACCAGGTTGCTTGAATAATACCATTCATCCCCCCCCCCCCCCCTTTGGCAGCATGCATGAAGTAAAGACACACTTGTGCCAACCAGGGTAGGAGTTGCTTTGGGCCAACTTTGGATCTGTCTTCACTAAGGAGGACAATCTTCCTGATATGGTAGTGGGCAGATGATCTGGGGTGACGGAGGAACTGAAGGAAATCCACATGAGGCAGGAAATGGTGTTGGATAGACTGGTGGGACTGAAGGCTGAGAAATCCCCAGGGCCTGATGGTCTGCATCCCAGGGTATTTATGGAAGTGGCTCTAGAAATCCTGGATGCATTGTTGATAATTTTCCTATGTTCTATAGATTCAGGATCAGTTCCTGTGGATTGGAGGGTAGTTAAAGTTATCCCACTTTTAAAGAAAGGCGGGAGAGAAAAAAACAGGGAATTATAGACCAGTTAGCCTGACATCGGCGGTGGGGAAGATGCTGGATTCAATTTTAAAAGATGAAATAGCAGCACATTTGGATAGCTGTAACAGGTTCGGTCCGAGTCAGCATGGATTTTATGAAGGGAAATCTTGCTTGACAAATTTTCTGGACATTTTTGAAGATGTAACTAGGAAAATGGACAAAGGAGAGCCAGTGGATGTAGTGTACCTGGATTTTCAGAAAGCATTTGATAAGGTCCCACATAGGAGATTAGTGGGCAAAATTAGGGCACCTGATATTGGGGGTAGAGTGCTGACATGGATAGAAAATTGGTTGACAGACAGGAAACAAAGAGTAAGGATTAATGGGTCCATTTCACAATGGCAGGCAGTGACTAGTGGGGTATCGCATGGCTCGGTGCTCGGACCGCAGCTATTTACAATATACATCAATGATTTGGATGAAGGGATTCAAAGTAACACTAGCAAATTTGCAGGTGACACAAAGCTGAGTGGCAGTGTGAACTGTGAGGAGGATGCTATGAGAATGCAGGGTGACATGGACAGTTGGGGGATGGGAAAGAATGCATGGCAGATGAAGTTTAATGCGGATAAAAATGTGAGGTTTTATCCACTTTGGTAGCAAAAACAGGAAGGCAGATTACTATCTAAAGGTTGTCAAGTTGGGAAAAGGGGAAGTACAACGGGATCTGGGGATCCTTGTTCATCAGTCTATGAAAGTAAGCATGCAGGTACAGCAGGCAGTGAAGAAAGCGAATGGCATGTTGGCCTTTAAAACAAGAGGAGTCGAATATAGGAGCAAAGAGGTTCTTCCGCAGTTGTACAGAGCCCTAGTTAGACTACGCCTGGAATATTGTGTGTAGTTTTGGTCCCCGAATTTGAGGAAGGGCATGAGAGCCAGGGCATCCTGCTGAACTTCAGTCAGGTGCCCACCATCCACCGACCTATCGAAAGCCGTAATCCCTGATGCGAGCAGCTTCAGCACTCTTTGCAGTTTTATCTCCAGCGCCCTGATGCCTACCATATGGCACCAGTTGGCATAGTTGACAGTATACAATTCGCCGGGGTTTCATATTTTTTGGCCATTGTATCCATGACCAAGCTGGTGCGAGGCCAAGTAATTTATACTGGCAGCTAGCTCTTCCCCTGATTCCACTAGCTCCTAGAGCTCTATCTAACTCTGTTTTAAATCCATCCAGTGATTTGGCCTCCACTGCCCTCTGGAAGCTTGTGGAGTCAAGGGATATGGGGAGAAGGCAGACACGGGTTATTGATTGGGGATGATCAGCCATGATCGCAATGAATGGCGGTGCTGGCTCGAAGAGCTGAAATGCCTCCTGTTGCACCTATTTTCTATGTTTCTATGTGTCTAACCGTGGAGACCCAAAGATCACTTGGCAATTGAAAACGTGTTGCATCTATCCTCAAAATGGGCGCTCAGAAACATCGGCAGCAGCTTGTATTTGTTTTATTTCATTAATAGAAGGCCCTGGTGAATCACAATTTCCCAGATCTGGGGGATTACTGTTTTAATTTTCAGTGTGGCCACTGCTCTGGCTGCTACATCAGCTCGGGCATTGCCTAAGGTAATATCACCCTGACCATTAGTGTGTGGAACATTTCACTGCTGCAACAGTTGTGGGCAATTGAATAGCTTTCAAAAGTTTACGGGTCATTAGCTCGTGTCTTATCTCCAGGCCTTCTCCGCTCTGTGTCGGGGGGAGCATCCTGGATCCGGGGAGGGGCAGGGTACCCGGCGGAGGGATGTCCCCCAAATGTTTTGAAAGGAGGGGGACAATTACCCCCCCCCCCCCCCCCCCCCCCATGTTATATGATCTTGGCGTTTCAAGCCAGTTGGCTCAACAGAACCGGGACTGGTCGTAGCGCCCAGCGGGCTCTCTTGCTCCAGGTCTCTCTGTATTGCCCTGCTCGTGAAAACGAATTGGAAAACAACACGCCTGGCACCCCGGGACTGGCTGCAGATCGCAGGTGGCGAAGACTAATTGGAAAAAAATACGCCTGCGGGCGGGTGATTTCGGGTTATGAGCCGGATCCGACTCGTGGGCAGTAGGTTGACGACACCTGCCCTAGACGCCAGGGCTCATTGTGTGTTCCCCCAGGGTTTAAAAGCGATTTCCGCCCTTGCCCGGCGCGGTGTCTCCCCTTCCCCGGTCCCCGCACTGGCTGCAACCACGGGGCGGGTTTGTGCATTGGGTGAGGAGATGTCAGCTCGGGCATTGCCTGAGGAGATGTCATCCTGACCTTTGTGTGTGCGGAACATTTCACTACTGCAACAGCTGTGGGCAATTGAACAGCTTCCAACGGTTTACGGATCATTATCTCGTGTCTTATAGGGGTTCCGGAAGATGTTAAAAATCTGCGGGCTTCCCATCATTTGCCAAAATCATGAACAAAGGCATAGCGGGAATCTATGAAAAAAAAAAAAAAAAATAAAATATTAACAGTATTAGATTTGGCTAGAATACATGCACGGATGAGGGCAAAGAGATCAGGAAGTTGAGTAGAGCATTTGGAAGGCAATGCTGCTGAAACAAGTGTGGAGCTGGAGGTTGACATCACACAGCCCGTTTGAAGGGAGCCAGCATTCAGGCGCTCTGGTAGAGGGTCCATCAACGTAAAATTAATAATCTGGATTTGTGAGCGGATGATCTACAAGGTCCGCTCAAGGTGTGTAGGTGAGTCTAGTAACAAGATTGCAGTCTTGTGGTTCACCATCTTGCTCAGTGGGAAGTAGAGGGAGTCAGTGTGGCACAGCGCACAATGTTGTTAGTGTAAACATTGGGATGGTGTCCCTGGTTAGTTTGGAGACCCCTGGTGTAAACATTGGGATGGTGTCCCTGGTTAGTTTGGAGCCTCCTGGTGTAAACATTGGGATGGTGTCCCCGGTTAGTTTGGAGACCACTGGTGTAAACATTGGGATGGTGTCCCTGGTTAGTTTGGAGACCCCTGGTGTAAACATTGGGATGGTGTCCCTGGTTAGTTTGGAGACCCCTGGTGTAAACATTGGGATGGTGTCCCTGGTTAGTTTGGAGACCCCTGGTGTAAACATTGGGATGGTGTCCCTGGTTAGTTTGGAGCCTCCTGGTGTAAACATTGGGATGGTGTCCCTGGTTGGTGTGTTTGAAGTGTCGCAATACGGACAGTATCTAACCCAGTGTCCCATATTGACCAGGGGGGGGGCAATGAAAACAAGTTATTATTACTTGTCCCCCCTCCCTCCCACTGACCTGACTCTTCCCCTCCCCCTTCCCAACATCTTCCCTTCGGGGCTTTAGGGGGGGGGGGGGGACCCACAGGGTAAGATGTCTCTACGTCCTGGTCTCATTAACTCTCTGCTGCCGTTGTTCATTCCTGGCACTGACAATGTTGTAAAATAGACAAGAACATCATACATATCTTTTGTTTCCCACTCTAAACAAGTTCCACAGAACATTTGTCTCAGACGAGGTTGCAACCCGTGTACAATAGTACTAGACTGAAGAAAATTTCCCTGTTTTCTGGTTCTAATCCCCAAATATTTTACAAAGGCACTATGGACATGATCAATTTGTTTGGAGATTGTTTGTGTCTTCTCCTTAGTGAAGACAGAACCAAAGTACTTGTTTAACTGTTCTGCTGCCATTTCCTTGTTTTCCATTATAAATTCACCTGTATTTCTGTACTGTAAACGGGACACCTACATTTGTCTTCACTAACTAGCTGCTAGAGTTCCTATTATTACATATCTAAAGTGTGAAGCGGATTTACCGGGGGTCAGTTTTTTGTATTCCCCGCAAAGCTTTTCTTTCGTGCTCTATTTTTCTCCCTCGAGGACTGAATTACGAAAACCCTTGTCCTCCTCTACGGGATAACAATTTCGACGCTAAATGTCTCCCTGGAGACCTCGGTGCAGTTTGCTGCTAGAGATGGTTTCCTCTGCCAATTTAGATTCCTCTGAGGGTCTCTAGTGAGGATTTAGAAGTGTACGGATGGCAAGTGGGGTTGAAGGTTCATTCTGCCCTGCAGGTGAGATATGGTTCTGGTGACCAGTGCCATCAAACCGAGCTCTCTCACCCTCTCGAGTACGTGCCAGTCGACAGGCTGCTACCGTGATGTGGAGGGGTGGGGGTGGCGGGGGGCCCCCGAATGGGAGGTTACCGTGGGGGGGTGAGTGGGAACGAATGGGGAAGAGGGGAGAAGGGATCTTCACTATCTCTTGTGTTTCTACCTAACAGGGGGAGAGTGTAGCTTCTATTGTTATTACTATACTGACGTTTGATGTTGGATAGAATTGCGGGGGAAACTTAAAGGTGATGAGTCCATCATGCAGAAGGACTGACAAATACCGCAAGGAATCCTATACGGACAACCATCAGGGGGTGATCACCCCGGGCGGTGTAAAACAGTTACGGCACTACCATCACTCCCCCTAACTTCCCTCACTCTTCCTCAGTCCCTCCACTCCCCTCACTCCAACTCACTACCCTCACTCCCCCTACTCTCCCCTCACTCTGCCTCAATCTCTCTCAATCCCCTCACTCCCCTACTACCCTCACTACCCTCACTCCCCTCACTCTCCCTCACTCCAACTCCACGGGTAAGTTTCCTTTTCTGCCCCTGGTTTAGTCCATCGCCTGCCCTGCGTTGGGGGGCGTGCATCCTGGGTCCATGGCGGGGGAGGGAGAGGGCGATGGTGCCCGGCGGGCGATAGGGGGACCTGTTCCCCCCAATGATTTGAAAGGTGGGGGACCAACACCCCCCTCCCCACGCCATATTTGTGACATAGGCGCTTCAGTCAGTCGGTCTCAACTGCCCCGCGACTGGGTTCCTAGCGCCCACGAGGGACCTTCTTCTTCTTTCGTGTGCGTGGCACCGCCTAAGGTTTGTTGGACAACTTCTTGTATTTGAATCTTCCGTTTGTGCATTCGAAGTTTGGATTGCATTAGTCGTAACAGGCAGACCACGTGAAGGTTCAATCTTCCACCCCCACGTGGGATCTCTTGCTTCCAGGACTGTCGGTGGGCCCAGTCTCGAACACTAAACTAATTGGAAAAAATACCTCGCTGTCCCGGGACGTCTGCAGATCCTCAAGGTCGCGAGAATAAATTGGGAGGATAAATAACCCCAGCGGCTGATGATTTCGGTTAACGGGCTGGCTCCGGGCCTTTGCGTAGGTTGACGGGCCCCTGCCCTGGACACCAGTGGGGGGGAGAGAGACAGACAGAGAGAAGATCATAAATTTATCAAACTGACAATATGTTTCTCTAAGGGGACGCATAAAATGGCCAAAATATATAATGTGGCCCTCATATTGAAAAGTTTGAGACGCCTGTTTTAGAATCCACACCGACAATCCATTAACACTGAGGGTTTGGAAAAGGGACAATAAAGTGAGGATGTTTAGCACGTAGTCTACAATACTGACATTGTTTAGTTTGTACTGTCCACCTGGTAATCCCTTGTGTATGGTCCTTGTCACACAACACACGTGTGGCTCTCGTCTCTCTCTCTCTCTCTCTCTCTCTCTCTCTCTCTCTCTCTCTCAATTCAATTCAATTTTTTCAATTTAAAAACTTTATGCCCTTTAGCAGATAAAGTACATCGTTATATTGCCAAAAGTAATATAATACATGACTTACATATTTAAAATGCATGTATAAATTACAAGTATACAGTGCATGGATAGATATGTCCCTGTAATAGGCCTATAGCCCAATTGCTGATTTTGCTACACGTTCTTGTAGCTGTAAGCTTGTTGTAAGTTTACATACAACAGAAATAGCAAGTTTAGCATATTCATATTTATTTCTTAGTGCAGTTAACGTCAATTAGTGCGTCTGTGCGTGCATATTGGTCATTCACCGTCTCTCACCGTTCTCGCTCTCTCTCTCTCTCAATTTCATATAACCATTATAACCATATAACCATATAACAATTACAGCAACGGGAGACAGGCCCTCTCGGCCACCCTTCCATGGTCCGTTTTTTGCCGACCATTTTGTTTTCCACTTTTCCCCTAGTCCCATCTACATGCACTCAGATTCCATACCCACTCCATTCCCTTCACGTCCCATATACCTATCCACTTTACTTTTTAAATGTTAAAATCGATCCTGCCTCCACCACCTCTGACTGGGAAGCTCATTCCACACAGCCACCACCCTCTGAGTTAAAGAAAGAAGTTCCCCCTACTGTTTACCCCTAAACCTCCGTCCCTTAATTCTCATGTCATGCCTCTTGTTTGAATCTTCCCTACCTTAATTAATGGCAAAGGAAAAGCTTATCCACGTCAATACTTGTTCAATCCCTTTCATCATTTTAAAGGACCTCAATCAAGTCCCCCCCCCCCCCCCCCTTAACCTTCTGCGCTCCAAAGAATAATGTAATGACCTCCTAACCTTGTTCAACCGTTCTCTGTATACATAGTTGCTGGATAAAACCCTGGCATTCCATTCTCGTAAAATCTCCCTCTGTACTCTCTCTATTGTTGTTGAC
Source organism: Okamejei kenojei (assembly GCA_035221665.1). Lineage (NCBI taxonomy): Eukaryota > Metazoa > Chordata > Chondrichthyes > Rajiformes > Rajidae > Okamejei > Okamejei kenojei. Next base: position 35,436,395 of record CM069160.1, read on the forward strand.
ATCCTTCCTATTAAACTAGGCGACCAAAATTGTACACCATACTCACAGAATTGGTATCACCAATGCCTTGTACAATTTTAACATTACATTCCCCTCCTGCTCCTATATTCAATGCTTCTGATGTTTTTTTTAGGCCAGCCCAAAGCACAGCACACCAAAGGCTCTTACCTCTTTTATTTACCACCCCATCTGCATGCGATTCACACTTCAGGAACTATGCACAGTTATTCCTAGATCCTTCTGTTCCACAACATTCCTCAATTCCCTACCATTTACCATTGTACGTTCCTATTTTGAATTTGTCCTGCCAACCAAGATGTAGCACTTCACACTTATCAGCATTAAACTCCATCTGCGCGTCTTTCAGCCCACTTTTCCAAATGGCCCAAAATCTCTCTGTAGACTTTGGAAAATCTACTTCATTATCCACACACATCCACCTATCTTAGTATCATCTGCATTACTTACTTATCCAATTTTCCACCCATCATCCAGATCATTGATGTACCCATGACAAACAACAGTGGACCCAACACAGATCCCTGAGGCACCCCACTGGTCACCGGCTTCCAACCTTGACAAACAGCCATCCACCATTACTCTCTGACATCTCCCATTCAGCCACTGTTTCTTGAATCCATCTTGCTACTCCGCTATTAACACCCAAAGATGAAACCTTCTTAACCAACCTTCCATGGGGATCCTGTCCTTGTCAAAGGCCTTACTGAAATCCATATAGACAATTCCACTGCTTTACCTCATCATTTCCCTAGTAAACCACTTCAAAAAATTCAAGAAGGTTTGTCAAACATGACCTTCCAGGCACAAATCCATGTTGACTGTTCCTGATCACACCCTGTTTATCCAGATGCTTATATTATATTATCTCTAAGTATTCCTTTCCATTATTTACCCACCACTGACGTCAAAAACTAACAGGTCCATAATTGCTCGGTTTATTCTTTGAACCCTTTTTAAACAATGGAACAACATGCGCAGTACGCCACCAATCCTACGGCCATTCTATTCCCGTTTCTAATGACATTTGAAATATTTCTGTCCATAGCTCCTGCTATTTCTACACTAACTTCCCTCAATGTCCTAGGGAATATCCTATCAGGACCTGGAGATGATTTATACACTTTTATATTTTCAACAGTTTTTTGTTCTCTGTCACGTACTTCCTCCTCTTTGAATCTCATAGTTTTTTCATAGAAACTACTCTTACTTTTTTTCCTTACTTCACATAGTTCAATATCCTTCTCCTTGGTGAATGCCGAAGAAAATAAATTGTTCAATATCTTCTTCCCATCTCTTTTTGCTCTGCAGAGGATTAGCTGTCCATTCTGTCTCTCTAATGGTCCAATTTTATCCCTCGTTATCCTTTTGCTATTAATATAGCTGTTAGAAACCCTTTGGATTTAATTTCACCTTTCTTGCCCAAAGCAACCTCATATCTTCTTTTAGCCTTCCTAATTTCTTTCTTAAGATTATTTTTACTTTCTTTATACTTCTAGCACCTCATTTACTCCATACCTCTTGATAATTATTGTAGATATCTCTCTTTTTTCGAAACAACGTGTCCAATTTCCCTTGTAAAACCATGGCTCTATTTCCAATTTTACTATTTCCTTTTCACCCTAACAGGGACATAAAGATTCTGTACCTCTTACAATTTCTCCCATTTAATATGTCCTCCATTTCTCTTCTTCATCCTTCCCATAAAACAGAGTGTCCCAATTCACTCCTTTTTTAAATCCTTACGCATTCCCTCAAAGTTAGCCTTTCTCCAATCAAAAATCTCCACCCTCCCTAGGTCCAGTTCTGGGATCTCTCCATAATTTATATTGAAAACTAATGGTATTGTGATCACTGGTACCGAAGTGCTCACCAACGCATACCTCCATCACCTGACCTGCCTCATTTCCTAACAGGGAGGTCCAGCACCTCGCCCCTTCTCTGGAACTCGATACCTCTATGTACCTGCTGCAAAAAAACTATCCTGCACACATTTTACAAACTCCTAAACCATCCAGGGCCCTATTTACATTTACAGAATGTGTTTTCCCAGTCTATTTTGAAAATTGAAATCTCCACAATCACTACCTTGTGCTTACCTACTAATATCTGCTATCTCCTTACATATTTGCTCTTCCATTCTCGCTCCCCATTTGGCGGTTCTATAATACACCCCTAAAAGTGTCCTAAAAGTGTTGCTACACCATTCCCACTTTCTCAGTTCCACCCAAATAGCCTCCCTAGACGAGCCCTCTAATCTAATCCTGCCAAAGCAACTGCTGTAATATCCTCTCTGACAAGCAATGCAACACCCTCCACCTCTGGTCCCTCCAATTCTATCACACCTGAAGCAACAAAATCCTCCTGGAATATTTAGTTCTTTCCAATCACAGCCGTCCTGCTAACCATGTTTCACTGATTGCCACAACATCATATTTCCAGGTGTCCAATCCAGGCTCTAAGTTCATCCACCTTTCTTACAACTGCTCCTAGCATTAAAATATACACATTTTATAAAACCCACCATCCCTTATTCTCTGTCTATTATCTTTTTCCTCTTTCTCGCCTTACATTTTGGGTCCGAGTGCTTCCCTTCTCTGCCTGCCCCACCACCCTCCCTGCCCCCACACCCTGTCCCCTAGCCCCCTCTACCTGAGTCCCTCCCCCAGCCTTTCTAGTTTTTGACAATCATCTAGTTATTTAAAATCAGGGTTGCCCAGACTGAGTTTGTCAATGTAAGTTTTCCTTGTTTTGTCCAATTGTTTCTTTTTAGGAGGAAGTGCACCTCTGTTTCAACCTCATCTGTCAAACAGTGGCCACATATTCTATTTTTCTCTTGGTTGCCAGAATCTGTCTTCCTTTTTTTCAACTGCCAAATAGTGGTCACTTAACCTGTATTTGGTGAGGGTCTGTCTCTGCTTTATGTATCTAACAGTTGAGAAGATAGTCTGCCAATTTTATAATCTCTTTTTTAGGGCACGGTTAAACATTCTAATCTGCTTTGACTTTTGGTTTCTTTATCCCAATGTTCCAAAATACATTTCTTTACATTGTTTGATGATTTGGTTCACTATAACTGGTGATTAGAGATCAGCATTGATCTGAGGCTGGTCAGTGTTTTTTTAACTGGATAGGTTTTTAACTGAATAGAGGTAGTTAGTCTCAGTACCGAACTGACACAGTGAACTCTTTTCTGGGCTCCCCTCTTGTGTTTGAAGGGCATTAAACTGGAGGGTATCTGGGGGTCTTGATTTAAGGTGATTCCAAAAATTTAGTGCTCTTTTCTGGATATTTATTATCAGTGGGTGTCTGCCTAATTCCGCCCTACATGCGTTTGGAGACAGAGGATGTTCCCGACAAAATTCTGCATGCAAGGGCCTCTGTTGTATGTTTTTCCATTTACTATAACTATGGTTGACTGAGCGGACCCCATACTTTCACTACCATAAAGTGCAATAGGCTGGATTACACTGTCAAATATTTTAAGCCAGATTTTAATTGGGATTTGGATGTTGTAGAATCTTCTTTTTATTGCATACAGAGCTCTTTGAGCTTTCTCTTTTAGTGCATTCACTGCCATATTGAAGCCCCCAGATGCTGCAACAGTTAGACCAAGGTAGGTATAGCTCATAGTGTGTTCGATAATAATAACATTGAGAATAAATTTGTATTTATCTTCCTGACATCTGGGTCTTTTCTGAAAAATCATGATGTTGGTTTTCTTTTGGCAGTACTCATCAAGTAGGTCCAACTGTTGCTGCAGTCCCTGTTCTGTGAGGGACAGCAGAACCAAGTCATCCACATAAAACAGGGATTATACCTCTCCGTCCAGGAGACAGAGGCCCGGCGCTGTGCTCTGGTCCAATTTTACTGCCAAATCGTTGATATATACATTAATACATAGTGTCGGGCTCAGATTGCAGCCTTGCCTGACGCCTCTTCTCTGGGCGAAGAGATCAGTGCATTTGTCCCCAATTTTAACACCACATTTATTATTCAGGTACATTGATTTGATAAGGTCATACACCTTTCCTCCTATACACCTCCTATACCACAACAGAGGAGTTTGCAATAGAGCCCTTCATGCCAAATAGAGTCAAATGCTTACTCAAAGTCAATAAAACAGGTAAATATTTTTCCTTTTTTGCTTGGTGTACATGTTTTTCAATGAGATGTGTGGGAGGGTATAAATGTGGTCAGTGGTACGGTGTTTTGGGAGGAAGCCAATTTGGTTTTTACTGAGAATGTTGTATTTGGTAAGGAAATCCTGCATTCTGTTATTTATGATACTGCAAGAATAACTTCTGCTAGGCAGCTACTGACACAGATTGCCACAATAATTATTTGGGTCTAATTTGTTTCCACTGTTATAAACGGCAAAATAAGCCCCTTGACAACCAAATATCAGGGAAATCCTGAACGTAGTATGATGTTGAACAGCCTAAGCACTCTGTCCTGCATCCTCCGGCGTGCTGTAACTTGAGCATTTCATTTTTTAATGCTGTCTCGACCACTGGCTTTCTTTGAGTGAAGAGATTTTTATTTTTTTGGTCAATTTTTCCAAAGTAATTGGGGGAATCAAAGGGGTTTTGATAATCTTTAATTATTGTTTCTAGTGTTTGGAGTTTTTCTTTGATATGAGAATAATTTGAGTTATAATTTTATTTATTGGGAATGTCTTTATGTAGATTTTTGAAATGTGTTCTCCAGATATAACCTGTCTTGAATTGGTAATGTTTGTAGTTTTATTGTGCTCAAGTTAATTCCCACATATCCCAAAATTGGTTTTTTTTTTGATTTATGGAATTTTTCAATTTCTTCAATTCTTTTATGAGTGTAATTTTGTCTTTTGTTCCTAATATAGTGTGTTATACCTTTTAAGAGTTTCATTATATCTAATAACGTAAGTCCGGATTGTTTGGTTTGACGGTTTTTGCTTTTGGTTCGATATTTTCCTCAGATCATTTCTGACATTTTTACACTCATGGTTCGAAACCAATTTTTCATGATTGTGTTTTTTGGTAATTTTTCTCTTCTGTTTCACAAGGTCAACTTTGATAACTGCCTTGTGAAAGATCATATTAATGTCATTTATAGCCATGTTTACACCGTCTCCAGTAGTCTCATATGGGTTTGTCATGAATTTCAGTATTTTATTTGTGAGATCAGGTTAGTTCAGGGCCATGATGAATTTATCTCCACTATCTGAAGCCCATCTGTAAGTCTGATCCAGTTTAAACATAGAAACATAGAAACATAGAAATTAGGTGCAGGAGCAGGCCATTCGGCCCTTCGAGCCTGCACCGCCATTCAATATGATCATGGCTGATCATCCAACTCAGTATCCTGTACCTGCCTTCTCTCCATACCCACTGATCCCTTCAGCCACAATGGCCTCATCCAAACTCCCTCTTAAATATGGCCAACAAACTGGCGTCAAACTACCTTCTATGGCAGAGAATTCCACAGATTCACCACTCTCTGTGTGAAAAACGATTTTCTCATCTCAGTCCTAAAAGACTTCCCCCTTATCCTTAAACTGTGACCCCTTGTCCTGGACTTCCCCAACATCGGGATCAATCTTCCTGCATCTAGCGTGTCCCACCCCTTAAGAATTTTGTAAGTCTCTATGAGATCACCCCTCAATCTTCTAAATTCCAGCGAGTACAAGCCGAGTCTATCCAGTTATACAGCTTACTGGCGTCCATTTTTACGTCTTTAGTTTGAACAGGAAATTTTAGGTACACGTTGATTTGACTATGTTCTGAAAGAGGGGACTGCTGCCTAACAGTGAATGCAGTGATAGTGCAGGGGTCTATGTCAGTAATTGCGTAGTCTACCACGCTAGACCCAAGAGCTGAGGAATATGTAAACCTTCCCAGTGAGTCCCCTCTGAGCCTGCCATTAACTATGTACAGGCCCAAGGCTCGACCTCTCTACAACTTTTATTTATTTCACAGTCAAGGTTGTTCCGGTTAATGATAGTTGGTGTGACATACAGTTGGCTGTAGTCAGGGGAAGTCGGTGGGGGCGCTGCAAGCAGGCGCCCTGCCAGCAGCATGTCTGTTTTTTTCTACTTTTTAAATTTTTTTTTAGTATGTTTTAAAGTATGGTTTTAATGTTTCTTTGCGTGTTATGTGTGTGGGGGGGGGGTGAGAGGGAAACCCGCTTTGGTCGCCTCCTCCCACGGTAGAGGCGACTTTTTCCAGGTCGCCTCCCCCGTGGCCCTAACAGCGAGGATCGGGCGGCCTTTCCTGGAGACGCGCCCGGTGCTTCAGCGGCGGGCGCAGCGTGGATTTCTCGGCGCGGAGCGGGCGAGACCTCACCGGGGCTCGCCAGAGGGAAGCGCTCCGTTTCGCTGGCAGCTGGCAGCCTGAAAGCCGCAGTCTGCAGAGCTCCAGCTGGCGCGGATTGTCCGCAGCCCGGGATCCCTCGTGGGGGACCTGAGGGAAGAAAGAAGCCACCACTGCCGGCCCGCGGCCTACTTCTACCGCGGGCCTGGCGTGGACCTACCATCACCCCTGGAGGGGAGCTTCGACCGCCGGCCCTGCGGTCTGCCGTGCTTCTGGCTGCGGCGGGAACTTTAAATCTGCGACCGCCACGGCCTGCGGCCTACACCAAGCTGAAGCCCGTGGTCTCCGGTGGGAAGAGCCGACTCTGGACTTAAACTGGACTTGACCTTGTCTGCACATCTGGACGTCCGCAGCGACGGCTGCGGAGGGTGGAGGTCCCGACCACGGGGGAAATGGAGGAGGACGGGCCAATTTCTGTGCCTTCCACCACAGTGATGAATGCTGTGGTGGATGTTTGTGTTAAATTTTTATTGTGTATGTGTGTTCTTTAATATTGTACGGATGCTGGCAAATTCCATTTCACTTGCACTTTATGTGCAATGTGGACGAATAAAACAGTATTGTATTGGTTATTGTATACAAGGGGGTTTGCCATTGTGGGTCTATGGAACCGGGTTCACATCCGGTCCTTGCATTCAGGTCCTCCACATAGTAGCACATTTCCCTGGGCCTGGAAATGATTGATTTCCATGTGGAGAGCTTCAAATATATCCTCTTCAAAATATGCGTCGATTCTATTGGGGGTATGTAGGCGGCACATAGATAGACATCATTTCCAATTATTCCAATGTTTTTTATCTAGTTTCAACCACACATGTGGGGTTTCCCCTGGTTTTATTATGTAATGTGACTGTCTAGTTCTGCTTTGTACCACACCAAGACCCCCCCCTGAGGTTATGCCCTTATGTATATCAGTAGTTTTTTACTGAGGGCACCACCATGGTGAGGGGCAGTGAATGAACGTATCCATTTCGGTTCCATGTTTTCTGTTAATATCATTATATCAGTGACTTCTATAGACTTTAGGAACTCAGGGTTCCCAGTCTTCATCCCGAATGGTTGAAGAGTAGAGACCCTGGATATTCCAGCAGCCAATATAAATGAACTCATTTATTTTGTATTTATATTCTTTTTTTTAAATTTAAATAAAACCTATTTTGTGGGACAGGTTCGAAAACATTAGTTTTTTTCTATAATTGGGGAATAAATTGGGGAGGGTTTTTTTATGCCTTGGTAAGCATACTCGTACTGCCACCGTAGTAATAATAACTATATTAATAATAGGAATATCACAGTATTAATAGTAATATCAACAATATCAACAGTACTAATTCAGTGCAATCATATGCTGTTTTTACCAGTCACTTGGAAGGGACTGTTTATATATAGATACATCCTTTGTTACCATAGAAGTCGGGAACATAGGGCGTGCAGCAGCTGCTTGATCTCTCCCATCCTCCGGAGGTGGTCCGGACTGTGGCTGGAATGATGAGCCGGGGGCAATGGCAGCCCTGCTGGGCTGTTATGTCTCCTCGCAGTTTGGCGGGTGGTCCTGACATGGTGGGGGGAAGGGAGTCCAGATTGGCCTCTTGGGTTCCCATTGATCGTGGGGGTGGGAAGGTTATGTCCCAGGGCAGTATCTTTGAGGTTCTTTGCGAAGGACCCTCACCCCCTGTCTGTTTTAAATGAATTCCATCATGGGAGGTCCACGTACCGAATGGTTCGGGGTGGTGGGCCAATTGGACATTAGGGAGGGCGGCACATCCTCTGCTGATTCTCCATGTTGGTGTTGTGAATCACATGGGGTGGGGTATCCACCTGGGCAGCAGGGTAGAGAGTCCTACGAATCAGGGATTTTTTTTTATTCCATGCTGGCCTTTTCTGCCATCCTCGTTATTGCCCAAGCAGTACGATGACGTAAGGTGCACAAATCATTCGTGCCTGTATGGGGTCACAAGGTGTTGAGGGTTTCCCGATCGGTGTCTTTGCTCAGGACCCTCATTGCATGGTCTGTGGGTCCTGCACGTTTTTTACCAATACCTGGCGACCTGGGAACAACCTCTGGGGTCCAGAAACTTCGTTGAATCCATGTAGGACTACATACCTGGGGGTTTTGATCTTCAGATCTGGGGAGCAGAGGTTGGGTGAAGGCAAGGGTGAGGGAGGTTGCCTGTTACTGTGTGTACCTGGGGCAACTGTGTAATAACAGAAGGGCTGTCCACTAATGATGTATCTAAGATGTATTTGGTGGCTGGTGGTCGGACTGAGCCATAGGGAAGTGAGCAGCACTGGGCTCTGCTCTGTGTTTTTTCATGTGGCCTTTTTGGAATTTCTGGGTGAATTGTCCCTGACATTATTGGAGCTGGCTTGTCAAATAAATTTTCCATTTTCCCTGCTTATTTATTTATGTCCTCCCTTCAATTTGGCTACTTGGGCACGGAGTGCAGGCTCTTCCAGGGTGAGGTGGGTCGTGTTGTTTGAAGTCTCTTGCAAGTTGCTGTAGAGTTGCTTAGCTGCACTAGTTTAAGTTCCGTGAACTCGAGTTCTAGCTGGGCCAGATTCCTCTCAGCTGGCGGCTTAAGTTATGAGTGTAAGAAGCGTAGTAGCCATGGCCAAGGCAGCAGTTTTGCTCTCGTTGGATTGTCATCTTCATAGTTATCCTGGTGGGTATTGGTCCTTGTTCATTCACCTCCTTTGTAGCAGGGGAAAGACACAACCTTCAAAAGATCCAAGTTCTCTGTGTTTTCCCTGTATCATGATTTTGCCTCTATTATAGTATGAAATAGTAAGAGAGAGGATCATCTTTCTCCAGGCCCTTTGATCTTTGCATACTTTTAGTCTGCCCCCATGTCCTAAGAATATCCTCCTATGGACATGTGGGTAGTTTTCTAGCAGAGTGTCTCTCTAACATGGAGAGGGCAGATGTGTTTTTAGTGAAGAATATTAGGTTATTCTTCTTCCTACTCTCTCGATGTTGGACGTAATCAGCGTCAAGGACCTCCAGGTTTTCCTGGAGGGTTTTCTCCTTATGTTTCTCTTTTGCGCTTTCACTTTTGCATCTAGGCGGATATGCTATTTCCCAGCTCCTTACTCTGCCTGCTATGCTGATCTATCTGATCTGTCTGCAGCATTTTATCTGGTTATTTGTTTCTATGTTTATTAATTTATCTATTTTTTATTTCCTTTTCAAGTTTTCGTGTTTCACACTGTCACCCACTTTTTGGTTATGGTTTTCAGGGGTTCATCCTAGCTACGGCTATTTTGGGTAAGTTTAAGTAGCTTTTGGCTACACAGACCTTCCTGGGTTCGGGCCTTGACTTGGGTCGACCAGCCTTGGGCCAGATTTCATGGGCTGTTACTCACGGCCTTCTGGAGCTGCAGCAAACTCAGGGTCCCCCTCGCACAGCACACACCCGACTCTCTCTCTCTCTCACAGCGAGGGCTGGGCTGGGCAGGGCTGGCTTCACATCTGTTGCTCACTGGGAATGGGGACCCGCAGTGTGGGGAGTTCACCGACTCCGGGTGTCGGTGCCTCTGGTCCCGGCCTCCAGCGTCTCTCTCTCTCTCTCTCTCCCTCGGGTCCAGACCCGATCTCCAGTTCATGTGAAGGACGGCGATGGAGACTGCTAGAAACGCAAGTTAGGGGGGGATATTTATCTCTCCCCAATGGGCCCCCGAGTCACAAAGCCTCACCTTCTGTGGACGACGGCAACGATTGATAATTGTCCCCAGGACTCACGCAAGCCTCACACCATTACATAATTTATCATAAACATCCATCACAGTGACTCTCATCCAGACACCTCCTCACTGTGATGGATGGTAAAATAAAAGTCTTATCTCTTCCATGCCTCTTCTCCCGCGGTCAGGCTGTCAAAACTGCTGCATCGAGGCGATCGAGGCTCCCGATGTTGAAGCCCCCACCGGGAGATGGAAGATCCCGCAGCCGATTTTAAGCAATGCCAGGCGATGAAGTCCTTCCAACATGCCGATTCATGCCTTATGCTCTCTGTTCCATAGTTACTCTTACACTCTGAAATACACATATTTTATTCTTAAACTCTTACTCACAGGCATGCACAATGCAGAACAACAAATCCTAGTGGCGATGAAATCCACGCCGTAACATACACAATGCAAAATAAGAAATCCTGGTGAGATACAAATCCCCACAGGCAGGTACGTAACTTACACAATGTTACTCACATTTATCCCAGCTTCGGCAGCACTCTTTGCTCACCTGGATTCAAACAGGAACTAGTGGCAGAGAAGACTCAATGTAAGGAAAACCCTTATCTTTCTTATATGCTGGCTGAGTCATCTGTCACTCGGGTTTTGTTCTCAAGAACCCAAGTCAGTTGAGGAGATCATCGATCTCAGCTGAACCTCCAAAGCTGTTGGAATAATTTTACACGAGACGTGAGTGACTTTCACATTGTAACTACTTTATTAGCACTAACTTGTCAGACAAGGAGAACAGTCAAGCAAGAGACTGCCCTCACGATACAAAGCATGCAGTATTTTTATATCATCTTTGATAACATAATAGCAAGGTTAGCCACTTAAACGTGTTTACAGGGTTAACTATTGTGATCCAACGTTAAGTGACTTTCCACTGAGAAACAGGCTTCTCTATCTATGTGGGAAGAATAGGGAGTCTCGGCGCAGCCTTGAGTTCACAAGCTCTTCTTTGTATTAAGCAAACTTGTTTTCTTGATTCTACAGGTCACCTGCACCAGGAATGTTTAGCCATTCATTGTAGATTTGATTCGAATCCCACAGAGTGAAGCGCTGCCCACGTTGAAATACAAGATGGAAGAACAGCTCAGTTCTTCCCACAATCAGGTTAGCCACTGCTGCACAGGTGGTTTTAAACTGAATAAGGGGGGTGGGGTGTCAAATGAGATAGTCGAGGATGGAGTTAAAGGGAAAGAGAGTAAATGGATGGTTAATGACCCCAGAATTAATGGGAAAGGAAGCTCACAAAGGGATAGGAGAGTATGGCCAAGTGTAATAGGGATCGATGTGAAAGGTGAGATGCGTAAAGTCGGAAGTGGCGGCGCTGCCTGGCAGCTGCGGCTCGCTTGCAGTCTGTCTGTTTTTTCTTTTTGTTGCTGTTTTTCTTATGTCTGTTTTAGTTTAGTTTAGTTTAGTTAGTTTAGTTTATTAGTTGTGTTAAGTGGGGGTGGGCGAAACATGGTTTAGTCTTCCTTCAGTGGGGATACGACCTTTTCTTGTCGTGTCCCTGCTCTCCCGTCTGCGCTGAGGCCTAATGGTCCCTTGGACTGTCCTCCTCCGTGAGCGCTGAGGCCTGGCCCGGAGCTGCGGGACGGAGCTTCGGGGCTGACTTGGCTGGGGGCAGCTTCCGGCAGCGGCAGTGGCCCGACCTGGGACCTGCGGCCTGCAGCTGTGGCAGACTTAGGAGCTGCGGCCCGACTTTGCCCAAGCTGCGGCCCGACTTGGAGCTGTGGCCCGACTTGGAGCTGCATTTCATGGCGGCGTGGCTTCCGACCGCGGGCCAAGTGGACGACATCGTCGGGAGCAGGTCCCAGGTTTGGACCTGTTTTTCCAGAGCTCCCGCAACAACAGCTGCGTCCGCTGGACTGGAGGGTGGCAAGCTTCGGCTAGCTTTTGACCACCCCGGGCCGCGGAGTTTGAACCGACCCGTTCGCGGAGCTGGATTCAGCCGTGGGGCTGACTCGCTTACCAACACCCGGCGGGGTCACAACAACGGAGGCCTGGATCGCCTCAGCGCAGAGGGAGAACAAGGAGGGAAGAGACAAAGACTAAGACTTTTGCCTTCCATCACAGTGAGGAGGTGTTTGGTGAACTCACTGTGGTGGATGTTAAATTTGTGTTTATTGTGTGTTTTTGTTACTTTTATTATATGTATTATATGTATTTTATTATATGCAGGCACGAAATTTCGTTCAGACTGAAAGGTCTGAATGACAATAAAGGCAATCTAATCTAAGTAAGGAATTAAAAGTATTGTATATGAATGAGCAAAGTATAAGAAGTAAAGTAGATGAGCATGAGGCTCATTAGTGGTTGGTAGATATGACATTGTGGGGATTACTGAGACATGGCTGCAGGAGTATCGGGCCTGGAAACATTCAGATATTCAGAGTTATACATCCTATAGAAAGGACAGGCAGGTGGGCAGAGGAGGGAGGTAGCTCTGCTGGTGAGGGATGGAATTCAGTCCCTTGCGAGGGAAGCCATAGGAAACAAAACGGGCAATACGTGCTGAAAATATGAAGTAAGAGGGGAAGCTGGCCAGGAATATAAATAAGGACAGTAAAAGCTTCTTTCAATATGTTAAGGGAAAAAGAGTCACAAGGTCAAATGTGGGTCCCTTGAAGACAGAATGGGTGAAATTATTATGGGCAACAAGGAAATGGCAGAAGAGTTGAATAGGTACTTCGGATCTGTCTTCACTAAGGAAGACACAAACAATCTCCCAGATATACTGGAGGACAGAGGATCTAAGGGGGTAGAGGAACTGAAAGAAATTTTCATTATCGAGAAATAGTATTGGGTAGGCTAATGGGACTGAAGGATGATAAATCCCCTGGGCCTGATGGTCTGCATCCCTGGGTCCTCAGGAGGTGGCTCTAGAAAATAGTGGATGCATTGGTGATCATCAATTTCCAATGTTCAATAGATTCAGGATCAGTTCCCGTGTGGATTGGAGGATAGCTAATGTTATCACACTTTTCAAGAAAGGAGCGAGAGAGAAAACGGGGAATTACAGACCAGTTAGCCTGACTTCGGTGGTGGGAAAGATGCTGGAATCAATTATTAAGAGGTAATAATGGGGCATTTGGATAACAGTAAGAGGATTTAGTCCAAGTCCAACATGGATTTATGAAAGGGAAATTCATGTTTTGACTAATCTTCTGGAGTTTTTTGAGGATGTGATCAAGTAAAATGGATGAAGGGGAGCCAGTGGATGTGGTGTATCTGGACTTTCAGAAAGCCTTTGATAAGGTCCCGCACGGGAGACTGGTGACAAAAAATTAGACCACATGGTATTGGGGGTAGGATGTTGACGTGGATAGAAAATTGGTTGGCAGACCGGAAGCAAAGAGTAGCAGTGAACGGGTTCTTTTCAGAATGGCAGGCAGTGGCGAGTGGAGTGCCACAAAGCTCGGTGTTGTGGCCACAATCTGTTTACCATATATATTAATGATTTGGAAGAGGGAATTAGGAGCAACACTAGCAATTTGCGGAGACATAAAGCTGGGTGGCAGTGTGAACAGTGAAGAGGATGTTAGGAGGTTGCAGGGTGACCTGGACAGGTTGAGTGAGTGGGCAGATGCGTAGCAGATGCAGTATAATATAGATAAATGTGAGGTTATCCACTTTGGCGGCAAAAACAAGGGGGCAGATTATTATCTCAATGGGGTTAGTTTAGGTAAGGGGGAGGTGCAGCGATGCCTGGGCGTCCTTGTACACCGGTCACTGAAAGTTGGCTTAGAGGAACAGCAGGCAGTGAAGAAAGCTAATGGAATGTTGGCCTTCATCACAAGAGGATTTCAGTACAGGAGTAAAGAGGTTCTTCTGCAGTTGAACAGGCCTCTGGTAAGACCACATCTGGAGTATTGTGTACAGTTTTGTTCTCCTAATTTGAGGAAAGACATCCTTGTGATTGAGGCAGTGCAGCGTAGGTTCATGAGATTGATCCCTGGGATGGCGGGACTGTCATATGAGGAAAGATTGAATAGACTAGGCTTGTATTCACTGGAGTTTAGAAGGATGAGGGGGAATCTTATAGAAACATATAAAATTATAAAAGGACTGGACAAGCTAAGATGCCAGGAAAAATGTTCCCAATTTTGGGCGAGTCCAGAACCAAGGCCACAGTCTTAGAATAAAGGGGAGGTCATTTAAGACTGAGGTGAGAAAAAAACGTTTTTCCACCCAGAGAGTTGAAATTTATGTAAATTCCCTGCCACAGAGGGCAGTGGAGGCCAAGTCACTGGATGGATTTAAGAGAGAGTTAGATAAAGCTCTAAGGGCTAGTGGAGTCAAGGGATATGGGGAGAAGGCAGGCACGGGAATATTGATAGGGAACGATCAGCCATGATCACAATGAATGGGCTCGAAGGGCCGAATGGCCTCCTCCTGCACCAATTTTCTATGTTTCTATGTTTCTAAAATAGCAGAGTCAGGGGATATGGGGAGAAGGCAGGAAGGTGGTACTGATTGTGGATGATCAGCCATGATCCCATTGAATGGCGGGGCTGGCTCAAAGGGCTGAATGGCCTACTCCTGCACCTATTGTCTATTGCACACACCAAGCCTATTTGGAAAGTGGTGAAATCATTAGACAAAGTCAGCATGGATTTACGAAAGGTAAATCATGTCTGACGAATCTTGTGGAATTTTTCAAGGATGTAACTAGTAGCGTGGAAAGGGGAGAACCAGTAGATGTGGTGTACCTGGACTTCCAGAAGGCTTTCAACAAGGTCCCCACATAAGAGATTAGTATACAAACTTAAAGCATACGGTATTGTAAGTTCAATATTGATGTGGGATAGAAAGAACTGGCTGGCAAACAGGAAGCAAAGAGTAGGAGTAAATGGGTCCTTTTCACAATGGCAGGCAGTGACTAGTGGGGTACCACAGGGCTCAGTGCTGGGACCCCAGTTTTATTTACAATATATATTAATGATCTGGATGAGGGAATTGAAGGCAATATCTCCAAGTTTGCGGATGACACTAAGCTGTCAGGACAATGTTAGCTGTGAGGAGGACGCTAGGAAACTGCAAGGTGACTTGGATAGGGTGGGTGAGTGGGCAAATGTTTGGCAGATGCAGTATAATGTGGATAAATGTGAGGTTATCCACTTTGGTGGGAAAAACAGGAAAGCAGACTATTATCTTAATGGTGGCCGATTAGGAAAAGGGGAGATGCAGCGCGACCTGGGTGTCATGGTACACCAGTCATTGAAAGTAGGCATGCATGCTGCAGGCAGTGAAGAAAGCGAATGGAATGTTGGCTTTCATAGCAAAAGGATTTGAGTATAGGAGCAGGGAGGTTCTACTTCAGTTGTATAGGGTCTTGGTGAAGCCACACCTGGAGTATTTCATACAGTTCTGGTCTCCAAATCTGAGGAAGGACATTATTGCCATAGAGGGAGTACAGAGAAGGTTCACCAGACTGATTCCTGGATGTCAGGACTATCTTATGAAGAAAAGACTGGATAGATTTCGGTTTATACTCTCTATAATTTAGGAGATTGAAGAGGCGATCTTATAGAAACTTACAAAATTCTTAAGGGTTGGACAGGCTAGATGCAGAAGATTGTTCCCGATGTTGGGGAGGTCCAGGACAAGGGGTCACAGCTTAAGGATAAGGGGGAAATCCTTTAGGACCGAGATGAGGACATTTTTTTCACACAGTGAGTGGTGGGTCCCTCTGGAACTCTCTGCCACAGAGGTAGTTGAGGCCAGTTCATTGGTTATATTTAAGAGGGAGTTAGAATGTGGTCCCCCTTGTGGCTAGGGGGATCAGAGGGTATGGAGAGAAGGCAGGTACGGGATACTGAGTTTGGGATGATCAGCCATGATCATATTGGAATGGCGGTGCAGGCATCGAAAGGGTTCGAATGGCCTACTCCTGCACCTAATTTCTATGTTTCTATTAATCTGCAAACCTGTACGTCATTGGAATTTGGGAGGAAACTGAAGATCTCGGAGAAAACCCACGCAGGTCACGGGGAGAACATACAACGTCCGTACAGACAGCACCCGTAGTCGGGATCGAACCCGGGTCTCTGGCGCTGCAAGAGTTGTAAGGCAGCAACTGTAGCGCTGCGCCACTGTGCCGCCCACATAGTAACTTTCTGACCACAGATGTCAGGCTCACTGGCCTGCATTCCCACACTTTTCCCTGCAGCCCTTTTTAAATAAACACAGAACATTTACCACCCTCCAGTCTACCAGCACCTCACCCGTATTTAATGATGATTCATAATCTCAGCCAGGGCTCCTGCAATTTCCTCTCCAGCTTCCCACAGTGTCCTGGGATATATCAGATCAGCCAGGGAGATTTGTCTACCTTCATACGTGTCAGGACCTTCAGCACCTCCTCGACTGTACTCAAGGCAGTTCCATTGACTGCCTCAACTTCACCAGTCTTTCCCCATGATTAAATCATAGGTGAAATACTATGCTCCACACAGAGTTGACCACTTTGATTCCTCAGGGGTCCCACTCTCTCTCGCTACCCTTTTCCCCTTGATATACTTATACAATCTCAGGATTACGCTTGAAGCTAATTTCCAAAGCTACCCCTGTCCCCTTTTTGCCCTTTTATAACTTGCTCCTTAGTTCCAGAATCTCCTCCAGGGATACACTTGATCCAAGCTGCATCTACCTGCCCGCAAAAAAAAAAAATAAAAAAATGCCTCCTTCTTACTCTTGCCTAGAGCCTCTATTTCTCTCATCATCCAAGCTTCCTTACGTCCAACTGCTTAGCCCTTCACTCTAAAACGGACATGCCATGTCCTGGGACTCTTGTCAGCACATTTTTAAAAACATTCCACTTTCCTGACATTTACTTTCCTTCAAACAACCTGCTCCAATCAATTTTGAAGTGACATACCTTCAAAAGTTGGCCTTGCCCTAATTTTGTTCCATACACCCATCCTTTGTGTAAAAAAGGAGTTACCCCTCAAGTTCCTGTTAAATCTTTCTCCCCTCACCTTAAACCTATGTCCTCTGGCTCTCAATTCTCCTACTCTGGGCAAGAGACTGCATTTACAGGATGTATTCCTCTCATGATCTTGTACGCCTCTCTAACATCACCCCAGAACCTTGTGTGCTCCAAGGAATAGAGACCTAGCCTGCTCAACCTCTCCCCGTAGCTCAGAGCTCATGGCAACATCCTTATACATCTTCTCTGCACTCTTTCCAACTTGATAACATCTTTCTGTAACAGGATAACCAAAACTGAGCACAATACTCCAAATGTGGCCTTACTAATATCTGAAGGGTCTAGACCTGATACGTCACCCATTCCTTCTCTCCAGAGATGCTGCCTGTCCCACTGAGTTACACCAACATTTTGTGTCTTGTAACATCCAACTTCCATACCCAACACTCTACCGATGAAGAACAGAAAGTCATGAGTTTTGAGATAGAAATTCCTGGTGCGCTTTCATTTATCGTTGGCAACTTTTCCAGTTTAATTTCCCGCAACTTTAAGCTGGTAGTTGCAGGTTTCAAGTTGAATGTATTCATGTTTTTCTATCCTTATGCAATCAAACAGCCGGCAACGACTGTAAAGCAACTGCGTTGTGAGGGGGTGCGTTGCTGGGCTGGAGGGAGTGCAAGGGTGGAGGAGATGGGCAGCGACATGTGCAGTGCTATTGGAGAGATAAGGAGGGAGGGGAGAGGAAACCCGCTGAGTCACTCCAGCACGTTGCGCCTTTCCCTGAAAACCAGCATCTACAGTTCCTTGTATGCACGGGTTGTCGGCGTGGCTGAGGTGGTGACCAGGGATTGGATGGGGCGGCTGCTGCGTGGGTGAGAGATGAACATAAAAGTGCCGCCGAGTCCCGAGGAAGCGCATCGTTTCCCCAGCGTCTAACAGGAGTCTTGTGGAGCGCTGTCACCTCGGGTACCATGAGTAAAATCGTCCTGTACGACGAAGAGAACTTCCGCGGGGAGTCCATTGAGTTTGTGAGGAATGAGCCGGACCTGGCCAAGAAGATGTTCAATAACACTGCCAAGTCGGCGCGGGTGGAGGGCCAGCACTGGGTCGGCTACACGGGTAAGAACTACACGGGCGAGTTCATTATCTTCGCGCCAGACGACTACAAAACCCTGGGCCCTAATTTCTGCCATAAGCTGAGCTCGCTGCGGCTGGTTGAAGAGGCGCTGCCGAACCCGGAGATCGTTCTGTACGAGCATGTCGACTACGCGGGCAAGATCGTCGAAGTCAGGAAGAAGGCTGATAGCCTGCAGAGGGCCGACATTGATAACATGGTCTCGTCTCACAAGGTGAAGCAGGGCGTGTGGATCCTCCATCAGGGGAAGGACCAGACCGGGCCGCGCCTCATCACCTTCAAGGGCGACGAGTGGCCCAACTACTGCGCCCACGGATGGAACGACAAACTCTCCTCGCTCTACCCGCTGGTCAAGAGCTACACTGAGGTGGGACCCACGCCCCACATCAGGCTCCAGCGCGTTTGTGTGTGAGCCTCGTCCAGCCGCCTCAGCTGCAACTCCTGCCAGACGCCCAGCTCCCCCTCCCCTCCTCCCAGCTCCCCTTCCCTCCTCCCTCCGCCCGGGCCAGTGGCCCGTCGCTTTACTGCTCATTTAAAGAATGAAATAAAATTCTGATCTCAATGCAAAATGCCTCCAGTTGTTTGTGAGTGAATGGGGACGCGGTTGGCGGGGAGTGGGTCGGATAGACAGGTCTTGGTCCTCACGGCAGCGCTGCGGAGTTCCCGAGTCGGGGCTGGATTGGGAAACGCCGCTCCCTCACACCCCCCCCCCCCCTCTCTTCCCCCCCTCCCTCCCCCCCTCCCCCCCCCCCCTCCCCCCCACCCCACCCTCCTTCCCCTCCCTCTTCCCCCCCCTCTCTTCCCCCCCCCCCTCTCCCCCCCTCTTCCCCACCCCACCTCTCCCCCCCTCTCCCCCCACCCCCCCTCTCCCCCCCCCCCTCTCTCCCCCCCGGCCGCCCTCCTCCTCCCCCCCCTCAATCCCCCCAACCCTCTCTCCCCCCCCTCTCTCCCCCCCCTCTCCCCCCCTCTCCCCCCCCCTCTCTACCCCACCCCCTCTACCACGCACCCCCTCTACCCCACCTCTATCCCCCCCCTCCCCCCAGTAATGTTGACTGTCTAGTTTATACAGTAATGTGATGATGTCCTAGTTTCTTCTTTGTACCACCACACCCAATACCACCCCCCCGCGGTTCTGCCCTTATGTATACCAGTAGTTTTTACTGAGTGCAGCGTGACTTCATGGTACCCTGAGGGGCAGTGAATGGACCAGAAATTAAAGCATATAATTAGTTAGTTACCCAATTGTAGCTAATTACAAAATTCAATTACTAGATCTAAACATCTATCCATTTCTTAAGAAAATATTAACATTTTTTTTAAACCCTAAAACCCCTGTCTCACTGTGCGAGTTGGCCCACGAGTGACCCCGAGATTTCACTCGTGGTGATCACGTAGCGGGAACGTCGGAACTCGCACGAGCAACTTATCGACTCGTGGCGCTAACGGCAGGTACTCCGGAAACTTGTTAACTCGTGAAAAAAATCAAAAATGTTTGATTTTTTCCACGAGTCAAATTAACTGTTCAAGTTAAAAATGGAAACATTTAAACTCGTTGTAATAACGTAGTGGCCCGGTGCGTTTATCTTAGTGTCTCGTGATGTACCGTGGGAACTTTAATAATCTGTTCTTTTGCTCTGAGTAAAGACTGAACCAAAGATAGACACAAAATGCTGGAGTAACTCAGCGGACCAGGCAGCATCTCTGGAGAGAAGGAATGGAGTCGAGACCCTTCTTCAGACTTACCCGAAATGCCACCCATTCCTTCTCTCCAGAGATGCGGCCTGTCCTGCTGAGTTTACTCCAGCATTTTTTGTGTCTATCTTCGGCCTTTCTTTTCTGCGATGATCTGCCACTTGTCCTTATTACTGAGGCGCCTGCCCCGTGGCTTCGTATTCGTCACTCTGTCTCATGAGGGACGCGGTTAAAGACCTGCCGAAGGGGCAAGGTCTGGGGTGGTGGGTGGGATGTATCCACCGTGTGATGCTCCATCCACCCCCCGGGGGCCGAGAGTGTGGGATTGGGAAAGGAACTGCAGATGCTGGTTTACACCGGAGATAGACACACACAATGCTGGAGTAACTCCGAGGGACAGGCAGCATCTCTGGAGAGATGGGATGGGTGAGATTTCGGGTCGAGACCTTACTTCTCCAGAGATCCCGCTGAGTTTGCTCCAGTAGTTGGTGTCTATCCCGGTGGTGGGGAGCCGGCTTGGCCGACCCGCTGCCTCTACAAATATGTTGTTAGTTCTGTAGTGGTATTTTAACTCGCAGACATTGACAGACAACACACAAGTAAACGTACAGTCGTGTATTTGTGGACACCACATGTATGTGTCCAACATGTATGAGGTGAGCTGGCTAATGTGTACATGAATGCCCCCACTCCTGGCCAACGTCCCCCGCCGCTTGCTGCCTGCCCGCCCGTCCCCACCTGTTCTCATACTCCTGGTACTGACAGATCCGGGCAGTGGCTGCTTATGCTAGGAATTTGGTAAAGAAATGCACATGGCCCAAATATGCAGCCAATCACAATTACCCATTTCTTCACTACAAAAGCTTCATCTCATATCCCCTCTCGTTTTTCTACCATGAACTTTGAAAGCGAGATCTGGCCCCGATATCCAGCGTGAACAAGCGCAACGACGAACCCGCCAGCAAAAATGCCTCATATTTCATTATGACACTGGACCTGTTGAGCCCATCCAGTCTATTTGTGTGTATCAAGTCACTCCTGTTTAGAAGACACTGTGTCACATTTCAGGAGATGTTTCAGCTCAAGAGTTAACGGGAGACGAACTTTGTCAGCTCAAGAGTAAAACGGGAAGACGAACTTGGAACATCGCAGTATACCATACCCGTGGGAACTCGGTTCAAACACTTGAACATCAACTTGGGATATCGTGCAACACATAAACCCACGAAGGATTCCTCTCACTCGAGGGGGTACCTCGTGGGTCAAGTCGCACAGTGAGACACAAGAATTCAGAATATAACATGATTTTTAAATCTCATTGTTATGAATTTATAGGCCAAATTGAAGGAATTTAGTGTTTAATGCCCGTAAATTAATGGGCATTTTAAACAGCTTGCGAGTGGGATTTTCTGGAACGCGATGGATTGGAACGTTGCGGTAAGGAGAATTTAAACCCAATATCGGCAGGAAAAATTCTGCCAGTTCATATGGGGAATAAATCACTGTTTCGCAACATAAAATATTGATTAAAGTCACCTAAACAAGCAGGTTTATATGAAAAAATAAACAGCTTTCGCTTACCTGTCTCCTACGTAAATCCGTCCCCGTTGTCGGCGTTCACGGCATTAGGAGCTAATTTTTATTTTACTGCAGCGCTGAAATAGTCGGCAGATTTAAAAAAATAAAATAAAATAAAAAATTAACTTGCTGGCATACCTATCTCCAGAAATAGCTCACACTCCGACAAAATATAATTCCGGTGGCAAGGGGAAATCCGCATTTTAACCCCGCCCCCCCCCCCCCCCCCCGTTAAAGTTGCGCACACAGCCAGTGACAGAACTGCAGCACCGCTGAAGGTAAGTTTTGTAATATACCTATACCATGTTTCTGTTAATATCATTATATCTACTATAGACTTTAAGAACTCAGGGTTCCCAGTCTTCATCCCGAAGGTTGAAGAGTAGAGACCCTGGATATTCCAGCAGCCGATATGAAATGAACTCATTTATTTTGTATTTATATTCTTTTTTAAAAATTTAAATAAAACCTATTTTGTGAGACAGGTGCGAAAACACTAGTTTTTTTCTATAATGGGGGAATGTTAGGTAAAGTTTTTGTAGGCCTAGTAAGGCAGACTCGTAAATGCCACCTAGTAATAATAACTTATCACAATAAGAAAATCAGTATATTAATAGTAATATCAACAGTACTAATTCAGTGCAATCATCATGCTGTTTTTTTATCAGTCACTTAGGAATGACTATATATAAATATATAGTAAAATATACAACATCCTTTGGTTACCATAGAATTCGGGAACATAGGGCCGTGCAGCAGCAGCTTGATCTCATCCCATCCCCGAGGTTGGTCCGCACTGTGGGCTGGAATGATGAGCCGGGGCAATGGCAGCCACAGGCTGGGCTGTTATGTTCGCCTCGCAGTTTGGTGGTGATCCCTACATGGTGGGTGGGAAGGGAGTCCAGATTGGCCTCTTGGTGTTCCCAAAAAAAAAATTTTGATCGAGGGGGTGGGAAGGTTATGTCCCAGGCAGTATCTTTGAGGTTTCTTTGCGAAGACCCTCAAACCACTGTCATGTTAAAATGTTTCCATCAGAGGTCCCATGTACCGAAGGTCGTGTGGTGGGCCCAATTGGACATTAGGGAGGGCGGCACATCCTCTGCTGATCTCCATGTTGGCGTTGTGAATCACATGGGGTGGAGTATCCGCCTGGGCAACAAGCAGGGTAGAGATACAATCCTCGATTCAGGGAATTCCTTGCGGCCTTTTCTGCCATCCTCGTTATTGCCCCAGCAGTACGATGACGTAAGGTGCAAACAAATCATTCGTGCCTGTATGGGTCACAAGGTGTGAGCTCCCGATGGGTCCTTTTGCTCAGACCCTCATTGCATGGTCTGTGGTGCTGCACGTTTATACGCAACACCTGGCACCCTGGGAACAACCCTCTAGGGGTCCAGAAACTCCCGTTGGAATCATCAGTAAGGACTAACCTGGGGGGTTAGCTTCTTCAGACTGTGGGCAGGAGGTGGGTGATAGCTAGGGAGAAGGGTTGCCTGTTGACTGTGTACCTGGGCAAGCTGTGTAACAGAAGGGTGGTGTCCACGTAATGAATGTATTGGTGGGCTGAGTGGTCGGAGCAGGCCATAGGGAAGTGAGCAGCAAGCTGGGCTCTTGTTTTTTCATGTGGCCTTTTTGGAATTTCTGGTTGATTGTCCCAGACATTCCGGAGCTGCTTGTCAAATTATTTTCCCTGCTTATTTATGTCCTCCTTCATTTTGGCTACTTGGGCACGGAGTGCACCGTTTTCTTGTTTCAGCTCTTCCAGGGTTCTCTTCATCTCAGAGATGGTGGTCTCATTTTTGTCATCAGCTGTTTGAAGTCATCTTGCAGCTGGTAGAGTTGCTTAGCCTGCACTTGTTTAAGTTCCGTGAACTCGAGTTCCAGCTGGGCCAGATTCTCTCTCAGCTGGCGGCTTAAGTTATGATGGGTAGAGATGGCCAAGGCAGCAGTTGTCTCTCGTGGATTGTCATCTTCATAGTTATCCTGGTGGGTATTGGTCCTTGTTTCATTCACCTTCTCTTGTAGCAGGAGAAAGACCTCTTCAAACGAATCCAAGTTCTCTGTTTCCCTGTATCATGATTTTGCCTCTATCATAGTATGAAATAGTAAGGAGAGGATCATCTTTATCCATCCTTTGATCTTTGCATACTTTTAGTTTGCCCCCATGTCCAATACCCTCCCTATGGACATGTGGGTAGTTTTCTAGCAGAGTGTCTCTCCATGGATAGATGTTTTTACTCTCCTTACTCTGCCTGCTATGCTGCTCTGATCTATCTGATTTGTCTGCAGCATTTTATCTGGTAATTTGTTTTATTTATTCATTTATTTATTTCCTTTTTCAAGTTTTCGTGTTTCACACTGTCCCACTTTAGGTATAGTTTTCATGGGTTCCATTCCTAGATAAGGCATTTTGGGTAAGTTGAATTTAAGTGATTTGGCTACACAACAATCCTGGGTTCGGGGCCTTGTACTTGGGTCACCAGCCTTGGGAACAGATTCTCGGGGCATGGTTTACTCACCGGCCTTCTGGACGCTGCAGCAAACTCAGGGGTCCCCCTCGCACAGCACAACAAGCAATCCCACACTCTCTCTCTCTCACATGCGAGGGCTGGGCTGGGGCCAGGCTGGGCTTCACAAATCTGTTGCCTCTCACTGGGACTGGGGACCCGCAGTTGTGTGGAGTTTTCACCGACTCCGGGTGTCGGTGCCTCTGGTCCCGGCCTCCAGCGTCTCTCTCTCTCTCTCTCCCTCGGGTCCAGACCCGATCTCCAGTTCATGTGAAGGACGGCGATGGAGACTGCTAGAAACGTAAGTTAGGGGGGGATATTTATCTCTCCCCACAGGGACCCCGAGTCACAAAGCCTCACCTTCTGTGGACGACGGTGACGACTCACGCAAGCCTCACCGCCCCCTCTCTCTCTCCCCCCCTCCCCCCTCCGGTGGCTCAGCACTTCAACTCCCCCTCCCGTTCTGAATCTGACCTTTCTGTCCTGGGTTTCTTCCATGGCCAGAGTGAGGCCCAACGTAATTTGGGGTGGGGCCAGTGTGGGGGTGGGGCCAGTGTGGGGGTGGGGAACAGTGTGGGGGTGGGTACAGTGTGGTGGGGGGGACAGTGTGGGGTGGGGACTGTGTGGGGGTGGGGATAGTGTGGGGGGTGGTGACAGTGTGGGGGGGATGGGACAGTGTGGGGGTGGACAGTGTGGGGACAGTGTGAGGGACAGTGTGGGGGTGGGTGACAGTGTGTGGGTGGGGACATTTGGGTGGGGACTGTGTTGGGATGGGGACTGTGTGGGGGACAGTGTGGGGGTGGGGACAGTGTGGGGTGGGGACAGTGGGGGACAGTTTGGGACAGTGAGGGGGTGGGGACTGATGTGGGGTGGGGATAGTGTGGTGGGTGGGACAGTGTGGGGGGTGGGGACAGTGTGGGGACAGTGTGGGGGTGGGGACAGTGTGGGGGTGGGGACAGTGTGGGGTGGGGGACTGTGTGGGGTGGGGACTGTGTGGGGACAGTGTGGGGTGTGGACAGTGTGGGTGGGGAATAGTTGTGGGGGTGGGGACTGGTGTGGGGGAGGGGACTGTGTGGAGGGTGGGACTGTGTGGGGACAGTGTGGGGTGGGGACAGTGGGGGGTGGGGACAGTGTGGGGGTGGGATATGTGGGGTGGGACAGTGGTTGGGGTGGGACAGTGTGGGCGTCAGTGGGGGCGACAGTGGGGTGGGACTGTGTGGGGGTGGGGATAGTGTGGGGGTGGGGACAGTGTGGGGGGTGGGACAGTGTGGGGGTGGGACAGTGTGGGGACAGTGTGTGGTTGGGACAGTGTGGGGGGTGGGGACAGTGTGGGGGTGGGACAGTGTGGGGACAGTGTGTGGGGGTGGGGCCCAGTGTGGGGGGGGGGGTGGAGAGCCAGTGTGGGGGTGGGGACAAGGTGGGGGTGGGGACAGTGTGGGTGGGGACTCGTGTGGGTGGTGGGGACAGTGTGGGGTGGGGACGTGTGGGGGTGGGGACTGTGTGGGGGTGGGGACAGTGTGGGGGGTGGGGACAGTGTGGGAACAGTATGGGGGGTGGGGACAGTGGCGGGGGGGGGGGTGGGGACATTGGGGGTGGGACAGTGTTTAGGGTGGGGATAGTGGTAGTTGGGGGTGGGGACAGTGTGGGGGTGGGGACAGGTGGGGGTGGGGACAGTGTGGGGGTGGGACAGTGGGGTGACAGTGTGGGGCTGTGGCCCAGTGTGGTTGGGGCTGGGGACAGTGTGGGGTGGGCTGGGGAGCAGTGTGGGGGTGAGACAGTGTGGGGGTGGGACAGTGTGGATGAGTACGAGTGTGGGGGGTGGGAGGACAGTGTGGGGGTGGGACAGTGGGGTGGCAGTTGGGGCTGGGGACAGTGTGGGGGGTGAGGACAGTGTGGGGTTGGGACAGTGTGGGTGTGAGACAGTGTGGTGGGTGATGATTCCTGCAATCATTTCCCTGTAAGCTTCTACTTGGAACCCTTTCTCAGATGTGGGGCTTAAAAATTGACCGCATCTTTTCCTGTCCCGTAACTACTCCCTGGTCATGCCCCTTCCCACCCAAACCAGCACTCTCTCCCTGGCACTTTCGCCTTGCAACTGCAGGAAAATGCTAAACATGTCACTGTACCCTCCCCCCTCGACTCTATTCAAGGGACCCAAGCCATCTTTCTAGTGGTGCAGAGGTTCACTGTGCACCTCCTCCAACCTCATCTATTGCACTCACATGGCTCTAGGTGTCAGCTGCTCTACATCGGTGAGAAGACCAAGCATACAGCTTGGCGATCACTTCTTTGGCCCCAATAGCCTCTGTTTCGGTTTCGCCAATAACAACCTGATCTCCCGTGGCTCAGCACGTTCAACTTCTCACTCCCGCCTCCCGTTCTGAATCTGACCTTTCTGTCCTGGTCTCTTCCATGTCCAGAGTGAGGCCCATCGTAATTTTGGGGTGGCGTACAGTGTGGGGGGTGGGGGACATGTGGGGGTGGGGACAGTGTGGGGGGTGGGGACGGTGTGGGGTGGGACAGTGTGGGGGGTGGGGATAGTGTGTGGGTGGGGTCAGTGTTGGGGTGGGGACAGTGTGGGGGTGGGCCAGTGTGGGGTGAGGGACACGTGTGGGGGTTGGATAGTGTGGGGTGGGGACAGTGTGGGATGGGGAAAGGTGTGGGGGGGTGGGATCAGTGTGGGTGGGGTGTGGGGACAGTGTGGGGGTGGGGACAGTGGGTGTGGGGTGGGTACAGTGTGGGGGTGGGATCAGTGTGGGTGGGTGGTGGGACGGTGGTGGGGGTGGGGACAGTGTGGGGGTGGTACAGTGTGGGGGTGGGATCAGTTGCGGGTGGAGGTGGTGGGACAGTGTGGGGGTGGGGACAAGTGTGGGGGTGGGGACAGTGTGGGGTGGTGACGGTGTGGGGGTGGGGACGGTGTTGGGGTGGGACGGTGGGGGGGGTGGGTGGGACAGTGTGGGGGTGGGGACAGTGTGGGTGTGGGACGGTGGGTGGGGAGGGGACAGTGTTGGGGGTGAGGTCCAGTGTGGGGTGGGGACAGTGGGCGCACAGTGGGGGTGGGGACAGTGTGGGGGTGGGGACAGTGTGGGGGTGGGACAGTGTGGGGTTGGAGGACAGGTGGGGTTGGGACAGTGTGGGTTGAGGACAGTGTGGGTGGGGACAGTGTGGGGGTGGGGACATATGGGATGTGGGGGTGGGTGACTGTGGTAGTGTGGGGACAGTGTGGGGGTGGGGACAGTGTGGGGGTGGGGACAGTGTGGTGGTGGGGACAGTGTGGGGGTGGACAATGTGAGTGTGGGGGTGGGGACTGTGGATGTGGGGACAGTGTGGGGGTGGGGACAGTGTGGGGGGGGACAGTGTGGGGGTGGGGACAGTGGAGTGTGGGGGTGGAGACTGTGGGGAGTGTGGGGGACAGTGGGGTGGGGGTGGGGAAAGTGTTAGGGTGAGACAGTGTGGGGTGGGGACTGTGCCATGTGGGGGTGGGGACATGTGGGGTGAGGACAGTGGGGACCGACAGTGGGGTGGGGGACGTGTGGGGTGGAGCGGGGACAGAGGTGGGGGTGGGAACAGTGGAGAGGTGGGAAGAGTGGGGGTGGGGACAGTGGGGGTTGAGGACAGTGTGAGGGGGACAGTGTGGGGGTGGGGTCAGTGTGGGGGGTGGGACAGTGTGGGTGTGGGGACAGTGTGGGGGTGGTGGAAGTGTGGGGGTGGGGACTGTGGGAGTGGTGGGGGAACGTGTGGGGGTAGGGACAAGTGTGGGGGTGGGGACAGTGTGGGGTGGGACTGTGGGGAGTGTGGGGTGGGGGAACAGTTTGGGGTGGGGACAGTGGCGGCGACGGTGGGGTGGGGACAGTGTGGGGGTGGGACAGTGGGGGGTGTGAGGACAGTGTGG